>CM035423.1:160179855-160197355 GCA_020310875.1 Ceratopteris richardii | reverse complement strand
GCTTATAGAGATTGTGTTACATTTGGTTGTTCTAGTTGGTGTTGTCTTGTGCTCTATTCTGCTGCATGCTTGCTCCTCTTGTGATTCTACTCCTAAGTGTAGTTTCTAGTGTTGATACAGAGGCTTGGTGATAAGTTTCTATTATGGTAATGAGCTTTAATGTGCCCATGTGCTTACATGTGGTCCAGGAGTAGTGCAATTTGCATTCCCTGCACCCACACACTTGACTTCACCATCTATAGGTGAAAATTTGGCAAGGTTGCCTGCCACTAGTGTCTCTCCGTCTCGGAGAGAAAGGAAAAATCAATTACTGAGTTGTTACAAGAGAATAAATGGAGTGATTACATCATGAAGTGCCAAATATATCAAGAGAGTAAGTGGAGTGAATACATCATGAAGTGCCAAATATAATTTTGCAAGGAGTTCTTCAGTACAAAATAAAGTCCCATGAAGTCCTTTAAAACTGGTACAAAATAAAATACTATGACACTATGTAGCAATAAAATAAAGTACTAGGACACTCTACAACAAAAAATGTGTGATCTCTGGCCAAATGAAAATTATGCTAGTCATATGCAGGATACTTCCCAGGCCTTCTATTCTCAACTGGAGTGTTCTCCTGATCTTCATTTGGATTATCTTCTTGGTCTTCATCTTCTCCTGCTGCTTGGGGGACGTCCTCTATGTCTGAAGAAGTCAACAAAGATTTTAAAGCACTAAATTTGGATTTTAGGGCATCTCTTTGCTTCCTGAGCAGTACATTTTCAGCCCATAGCTTTTTGTTAGCTTTTTTAGTGTCCTTATTTTCAGCCTTCAACTTTGTGCTCTTCTCTTCTTCATCCTGTAGAAATGCTTCTAGGTTTTGTACTTTCTTTTCAAGCCTGTTTGCACCCCTAAAGTGCCCAGACAATTCTACTATTTGCATGTACATTTCCTTGTTGACTAGACTCACTCTGAGACATTCTTCATTCAACATGTTAGCATGAGTGCATAGCCGATTCTCTAAATGGACACAAGCCTACCTGTCTTCCAAAAGTTTGTTAGTAATATCGGAAAATCTATTCTTGGCAACATCCATCTAGCACATATTCTGTAAGTGATCGGGAACGAAGGGCCATATATGTTTTTTGTACCTTTCGTTTGCGGATAGTTGTTGTGGTTCTGAACTGGACGAATTGAAAGAGTTAAGAAATGGGTTCGCAGACAATTTTGTAGCGGGATTATGTCAGGTAGGAGAGAATCGGAATGGAGGTGGAAAGCGTAGTATTTCGAACGATGGTTGTTGAATAGTTTTTTGACCGTGAGTAGGTGGGAAGGGTGTATCATTTGGAGGGATAGATGTCGGTGGTGGTATGGGTGGCGATGGAGGGTGTGATGGTGCTTGTGGCGAGGGGGAGTGGGGCGGTGCAGGTTGTGGAGGAGAAGGTGGTGGTATGGATAATGCTTGAAATTGGAGATGAATGGGTTCTATAGGTGGATCGATGGTGATGTGAGTGGGTAGGGTGGGAGCGGGAGTGGGAGTGGAATGGGGTGTGACACTAGGTGTGTCTGAGGTGTGTGGGGTTTGTGAAGGTGGGGGAGATGGAACGGCTGGAGAAGCTTTGTTAGAGGAAGTAGGCACGAATCTGATAGGCGAAAATGGGGTATTAGCTGATGTGCATACCTTTTTTGTTGTTTGAGCATATCCTTGCTGGTCGATTGGAAGAGCATCCAGAGCTTCCCTGGAATCCCTTCGTATTTTCACTCTTCGTTTTTTTTGTGAGAGCATAATGTGACCTCCTACCACTTTGAAGGTAAGAGCCTTCTTGCCTACCTGCTGCCCATAACATTTCTTTCGTTCGGCAAGCATCTGGAGAATAGTTTTATGATATGGATAGGGTTTTGCATTGACAAAGCAGAGAAGTGGTTCACATATCTTGATATCCATGAAGTGTAAATTATCTTTGAGGAGGAAGAATGCCTTGAATAAGAGTAGCCACTTCATCATGACTTGACTATAGTTTGGAGTTGAAAAGTTAGTTTTGCATGCCTATAAGATATTGGGAATGGGAAATTCACCATAACTGCCTGCCTTCTTTGTTTCTGGAATCCTTTGGCTGCCCAACATAATTGCTAATTTCTCCTTAGTGACCCTACTTCTAGAAAGGAATGGAAATGACTTGAAGAGGGTATGGATCTCCATACCACAATTCTGAGGGTCACTGAGGGATGGGAGCATGGCTTTTGCTATTGTGATTAACCCTATATTGCCCAATTCCTCTAAAGTGAAGGAGTTTTGAAGCTTACCGGAAATGCTTAAATCCAACTTCAAAGAGATCTCTCCTAGAATGGAGATGATGATTTCTGTTGTCATGGCCACATTGGCAACATTTTTTGGTGGTGCTCCAATTTCCTTGATGTGAGTGCTTGCTTTAGTGGTTGTTGTAGATGCGCCCTCATCGTGCTAATTCTCCTCTTCTAGTGACTCGGATTCAAAAGGATTCTCCTCAAAGACCACGTACAATGAATCGCTAGAGTTGCCATGGGAACTGGATTGCCAGATGCACTCTCTGTATCTATTTTGAATTCAAAAAATATTTCCTCTACTTCCACCGAAGAAGATGCCATGATAACTATAGTTCCTTGCGTGGATTGAGTGGTGATTAATGAACAGATATTGGGGTTGAGGTAGTTACTCTTAGCAAACCTGAATAGCAGAGCTGGATATGTGAAGATAATAGTAGGTTGGATTCCCTGTCCCTTGATCAAAGATACCAATATGTTTGATGCTCTGGTCCTTTCTCAGCTTGCACTAGCACAATATAGGTGATTTCAAAATTCAGAGGTTCACGATGAGGCCGAGGCTGTTGGGAAAGATGGATGGATACTCCAAGAAATGAGTAGGTATTGCCAGATCCTGCTTTGTACCAGCCCCTTGTAGCTTCATAGTTGAGTTGTGGGCCCTCTTGACTTTGCAATGACACTATACAAGTGCCTATGTACATTGAAAATGGTATGAGAAATGATTGAATCAAAATAGACTACTTCCAAGTTGAAGGTTCAATGAAAAACCTTCTATTTTTGTTCACGCACCTACTGCTTGTTATGCTTAGTGCTTCCAGTACAGTAGGAATTAGAAAAATTCCTTTTGGGGATATCAAATTAGCTTAGTAAGCTAATGATTCCAAGTCGAATCACTTAAAATGATTCACTATACATAGAGCAAACAATTTAGCAATCAAATCATTACCCCTGATTTTTTAGGACCTCTCCAGAGTTTGACCAGTGAGTGCTTTGACGCGCTTTTCTCCAAATTGGCTAAATGGATTTCCTTCAAAATTTGTGAGCATGTAGAGAACTTGGAGTTGATTCCAAGAAGCTATAGAACATTGAAGATGATAAAGGATGACTGAGATATGAGCAGTACAAGTTGATTGTTATGAGTGACTATGACAAAGAGACCATAGATGAGAAATGTAGATCTATTGTATTAAAGAACAATGTTGTACAAGATTATAGGCTTGATAATCAATGCCTAATGATGGTGAGTAGTTTAGGCTACAATGTGAGCCCCACTCTCTTATAAATCCAATCAGCAATGGCTCAGAATTGAGGTGATCTGGTCCACGAGTTTCCAGCCATCTTTTATAGATGTGATGTTTGAATTTGAATTTGAATCCTCCATTGGCTCTCACTAAAAGTAGTCCTCCAATCTAGGAGACATTCCCTCAAATGAAGTCTTGACTTTTCCAACTAACAAGTCCCACGATTTTGGTGGTAGTTACAAATATTCTCTCAAGTCAAAAAATGACTTTTACAAATGGTAAAGGATAAAAAAACTTCCTAGCAATGGTTTCCTTGGAGCTTCTATTGATCATAAACTCTAGCCAAATATGCAGGATTGAACTTTGCACCAATAGCTCCCCCTCAAGCCAAACATTTTGGCTTGGTCTTCTTCTTCAATCTTCATGAATGTCTTGCAATCCAATCATTGACTTAAACGTGCAAAGTTTTGTACCATCTACTGCTTTAGTTAACAAGTCTGCACATTGCATATTAGTTGATACATATGCCAACTGAATCTCCTTGCTCAATAGCTTCTCTCTCACATAATGATAGTGGACCTCTATATGCTTGGTCCTAGCATGATAAATAGAATTTGCTGCAAGATGTAATGAGCTTGTATTATCTCCAAAAATCATTGGAGATGTAGTATGCAAACGTAAATCTGTATACAACAATCTGATCCATATGGCCTCTTCAGTAGCATTGGCCAGTCCTCTATACTCTGCCTCTGTAGAAGATAAAGCAACAATAGGTTGCTTCTTTGAAGACCATGATATAGGTTTGTCACCTGCAAATGATAGGTAACCTGAGGTACTCCTTCTATGATCTTTGCAACCTACCCAATCTGCATCTGAATATAAGTCTGAGGTATAAGGAAAATACAATCCTTGATTTTGAGTGCCCTTAAGGTACTTCAAAATCCTCTTGGCAGCTTCCAAATGAGGTGCCCTAGGTTTGTGCATAAACTAACTTAGAACACTTACTCCATAAGCAATATCAATCCTTGTCAATGTAGCATAGTTCAAGCTTCCCACTATGCTTTGGTAACGTGCATATTCTCAAGCACATCACCTTCATGAGCACTTAATTTTTGGTTTACCTCCATTGGAGTACTTGCTACCTTGGCCTCTTGCAAATGAAATTTCTTCAACATGTCATGTATATACTTTCTCTGAGTAATATAACTTCCAGAGTTAGTATAGAATAACTCAAGTCCAAGAAAATATTTTAGTGATCCAAGGTCACTAATTTTGAACTCCAGCATCATCTGATTCTTGATCTGTTTGATGCCATTAGAATCATTACCTATGAGTATGATATCATCAACATAAATAGGTATATTACCTCTGAATTACTTCTTTTGACAAACAGAGATGTATCTGCTTTGCTCATGATAAATCCTTGATCCTGAAGGTATGTAGTCAACCTATGGTTCCATGCCCTAGGTGTCTGCTTCAATCCATAAAGAGCTTTGTTCAATTTACATACATGTGTTACCTTGCTTGGGCCCTCATAGCCAGGAGGTTGAGACATGTACACCTTCTCTGAAATCCAACCATTTAGAACTGCATTTTTTACATCCAATTGATACATGTTACAATTCTTTGATGCAACCACACTTACCAATACCTTGATGGTTGACAGTTTTGCCACACGCGAGAAGGTTTCTTCATAATCAACTCCTTGGGTTTGTGCAAAACCCTTAGCCACAAGTCTAGCTTTGTACCTGCTTATTGATCCATCAGAATTCCTTTTGATCTTATAGATCCATCTAGAACCAATTACCTTCATAGACTCCTTCTTTGGCACTAGATTCCAAGTATCATTCTCCTTGAGTGCTTCAATTTCCTCATCCATAGCTTCCTTCCATTTTGCCTTGGTCTTTGCTTCCTCATATGATGATGGTTTTTCAAATGACAAGTTTTTTGCAAGATAAACAAAGTGCTTAGTAACTAAGGAAGTGTCATACCCATATCTGATTGGCTTCTTGCTCTCCCTTTGTGATCTTCTGATTGCTTGGTTGGATGATTCAAGTATATCCTTCATCTTGACTTTGCCTTTGGACTTCCATGCCTTGAATTCTTCTAAGTTGATAATGTCCTCATCATCTGAGTTGATGTCTTCAATATGATTAGGCTCCTCCTTAGTGAGGCTTGGAAACTCCTCTTCCAAGTCATAAGGTAGTTTTTCTTTCCTACATTCACTTTCAAACCAAGAGTCATTCTCATCAAAGACAACATCTCTACTGACCATAAATCCTTTGTTGGAAGGATTGTAGAACCTGTATCCTTTATGATTCAAGCCATACCCTATGAAGATGCACTTCTCTGCCTTAGGATCTAGCTTACATCTTATTTGAGAAGGGATATGCCCATAAGCAACACATCCAAAGATCCTGCAATGATTAAGTGAAGGTCTTCTACCATGCCATTCTTCATATGGGGTCATCCCATCAAGAGATTTTGATGGCAACCTGTTAGTAGATACACTCTCTGCCCACAAGTAATTAGGTAATTTTTTCTCATTTAACATTGACCTAGTTGTTTCAAAAATTAATCTATTTTTCCTCTCTGCCACCCCATTTTGCTCAGGGGTATACCTTGTTGTGATTTCTCTCTTGATTCCTCTGTCCTGCAAGAATGCATCAAACTCATTTGAGAAGTACTCACCTCCTCCATCCGACCTTAATCTCTTTAGGTTTCTTCCTGTTTGATTCTCAACAAGTGCAAGATACTTTTTAAAGCAACTGAATACTTCATCTTTGTGCTATATAAAGTACAATACAATCCACCTACTGAAATAATCAATGAAAGATACATAATACCTTGATCCAAAAATTGAGGGATCCTTACTTGGTCCCCATACATCTTCTGTATGGACAAGCTCTAGGTAGTCCTCATGGATGTAGCCTTTCCTTGAGAAGGGTAATCTGTGAGATTTTCCAAGCTGACAAGCACCACATTTATAAATCATGTGTTGCTTGGATACATTAGGTATCCCAAGCACACATTGGTCTCTACATATTTGCTTTGAAGTTTTCTCACCAATATGCCCTAATATCTTATGCCAAATTTCAAGTTCTGATAGTGTTTGATCTTTGTAGCTATAAAGTGCAATGTTCCTTGTATCCTCAAGTTCAAAAGTGAATAATCTACCTATCTTTTCTCCTTTGGAAATTCTCTTGAATCCATGTTGGGGATCCTCCACAAATGCTCCATATTGGTTGAACCTAACTTGCAAACCCATTTCCACAATCTGTCCAACACTCATCAAATTCTTGGTAATTGTGGGTACATATAGAACCCTACTCAACAGATTTCTGTTTCCATCAGAGGTCTTAACATTTCCTACTGAGTGCTTGGTGTCATCATCTGTTTGTACCTGATGTTTACCCTTTGGTTCCTCAAGGTCAGAGAGAAGAGCTACATTGCCTGCCACATGGTTTGAGCATCCTGAGTCAATGTAGAAGAGATGGTCATCATTTATACCTGGTTTTGAAGTCATATTCATAATCAGAAGAGAATCTTCTTGCTCCTTTGTGTAGTTGTTGTAATCCATCCTTGATTTGTAGCCTCCTTGGTAGTTGCTATTGTAGTTGTTGTTGTAGTTGTTATTGTATCCTTGATGGTGGTTGAATCTCCCTCTTGATTGTGTGTATCACCTCTTTGATATCCTCTACCTCTTTGATTCTTGAAGTCTCTGTAACACTCATCTATAGTATGATTTGACAATCCACAAATATTACATGGTGAAGAGTTATAAGGTCTCCCCCTACCTTGCTTACCTCCTCTGCCCCTTCCTCTTGAGGTTTCCCTGCATAGTTGGCTTGGGAGGTAGTTCCTTCATCCTCAACCTTCTTGTTCTTCCCTTTCTCTTTGGACTGACTTTTATCAGTGTATAGGGCAGAAGAGCTATTACCTCTTGATGAATATCCATTCTTGTTGAGCTTGGCTTCATGGGTAAATAGTTGCCCCATGAGTGTGGTAAGGTCTGGAATCTGCATGTCCATATACAAGTCCATGGCAGTTGTGAAGCTCTCCCGTTTGTCATCAGCTTTAATACCATTGATTACTTGTCTTACAGTGTGCTCCTCTTCAATTTCTTCTCCTATGCTTGCCAATTGATCAGCTACATCTTTGAATTTGGTCACATACTCTGAGATGCCTTGCTTGGGTTGCTTTCTATGAGTGGTAAACTCAACCCACAATTGGTTCTTCTTAGCCCTTGTGTTGGAAGAGAAATATGAAGACAATGTTTCTCAAGTCTCTTGGGATGTCTTACAATTCCTAATATGTGGAAGAAGAAAATCAGAGATTGAGTTAAGTAAGTATGACCTTGCTAATGCATCTTTGGCACATCATGTGTTGAGTCTTTAACACTCCTCTCTTGTAGGTTGTCCTTTGCTTTTGAATGTGGGCATCTCCTCATCTTCTGAGATGTATCCATAAAGGCTTCTTCCTTGCAAGTATGTCTTCATCCTCAAGGACCATGCTTGATAGTCGTTCCTGTCCAATTTATCAATGAAAGAAGGAAAACCATCTCCCATTTTACCTTAGCTTTGCTCTGATACCATTGTTGGGAAAGATGGGTGGACACTCCAAGAAATGAGTAGGTACTACCAGATCTTGCTTTGTACTAGCCCCTTGTAGCTTCAGAGTTGCGTTGTGGGCCCTCTTATCTTTCCAATGACACTATACAAGTACCTATGTACTTTGGAAATGATGTGAGAAATGATTGAATCAAAATAGACTACTTCCAAGTTGAAGGTTCAATGAAAAACCTTCTATTTTTATTCACACACCTGTTGCTTGTTATGCTCAGTGGTTCCAGTATAGTAGAAATTAGAAAAACTCCTTTTGGGATATCAAATTAGCTTAGTAAGCTAATGATTCCAAGTCGAATCACTTAAAATGATGCACTATACACAGAGCAATCAAATAATTACCCCCGATTTTTTAGGACCTCTATAGAGTTTAACCAGTGAGTGATTTGACATGCTTTTCTCCAAGTTTGCTGAATGGATTTCCTTCAAAATTTGTGAGCACGTAGTGAACTTGGAGATGATTCCAATAAGCTATAGAATATTGAAAATGATAAAGGAATGACTGAGATATGAGTAATACAAGTTGACTATTATGAGTGACTATGATAGAGAGACCATAGATGAGAAATGTAGATCTATTGTATTAAAGAACAATGTTGTACAAGATCATAGGCTTGATAATCAATGCCTAATGATGGTGAGTAGTGTAGGCTACAACGTGAGCCTCACTCTCTTACAAATCCAATCAGCAATGGCTCGGAATTGAGGTGATCTGGCCCGCGAGTTTTCCAGCCATCTTTTATAGATGTGATGTTTGAATTTGAATTTGAATCCTCCATTGGATCTCACTAAAAGTAGTCCTCCAATCTAGGAGACATTCCCTCAAATGAAGTCGTGACTTTTCCAACTAACAAGTCCCATGATTTTGGTGGTAGTTACAAATATTCTCTCAAGTCAAAAAATGATTTTTACAAATGGTAAAGGATAAAAAACTTCTTAGCAATGGTTTCCATGGAGCTTCAATTGATCATAAACTGTAGCCAAATGTGTATGCTTGAACTTTGCACCAAGTGATAGTATATGAGTTTTGTAACAACTCCACTTAAATATTACCCGAGGAATTCAGGGGCAAAATAGAAAAATCATATTCAAAGGTTTTTACCTTAATATATCAAACCCTGGGTCTAATCCCCAACATTTTCTTGGAGGTAATTTAGGTAATGAAGGACCCTATTTGCAAGGAAATAGAGGTAGACCAGCCAGAATCACTAATTCCTTTGAGAATCCTCCTGATAATCCAAATGATGAAGTAAATTCTAGATTTCAAGGTGTGTGACTGAATAGATTCTATGCTTGGGCATGAACTCAACAACAAAGTCCTCAAGCAAGATTGGAAAACATACAAGAAAATGTGTAGGCCAATGTCCAAGCTAATGCAAAAATTGCAAATTTGATGCAAAGGGTTCAAGACAAAGGCCTTCAACCATCTGAAGTGGCCAAGTGCATGAAGGACTGCTAGGATTGATATATTGGTTCTTATCATCATGTACCTGAATTTAAGGAGTTCTTGAGAAGGGAGCAAATCAATGATTTCCTTATTCAGTATGAAGCTTTTGTATTCAACTTTTTTTGAACTACAGTCTTGTAATTTCAACCATTAACCATAGAAATGTTCGAAAATCTAGAAGCCCTAATAGAAGATTTCATTAGAGAACTATCAAAGAGAGGAGTCAAACACAAATCCACTTCTATGATTTATAGCTTCGAATAGGCGACAAACGAATCTATCCATGTAAAATGGATAAAAGATTCAAACAATACATCGATAGATATAGTGTTGGTGAGAGAACATATGAAAGAAAAATTATTTTTGTCTTTTTAGAGGGTCCGAATAATGGACAATTGTGCTTTCTTGTGTACATTTTGAATGAATGCATCAAAGAATGCATGGACTTAGAAGATAAGCTAGTCGCATAAATTAAAACTCCACTGATATATGTGAGGAGTGAAGCTTCAGCTTCCTCTAGTGCTTCAAGGCCCTTTATTGAGGAGATAGCTAGCTTAGTTGGTGAGAAATTTCAAATGGAGAAAGCAAAGAATCACTTGAATGATTCTTATATCCAAATGCCATAACCATTGAGACGATGCCAAAATTACAATGGAGACCACCCTAAATACATGTGCAATAGAGCACCCATGTATCAATCTATGGATTACAATAGGAAACTGCAACAACAACAACAACAACAAAGAGAAAATAATACGATCTTAGGCCTATGTAACCTCTTAGCGATGCATATGGAAACCCACCCAAAGACAAGTTCTACTATAGAGAACCCTATCATGGCTTTCTTAGGTATGACTAAAGAAATAAAGAGCTAGCAAGGCTTGTTTTGGATCAACAATTGCATCCTCCTAATAATGTTGTACTAGTCACATATGTTAAAGAGAACATTGAAAGAGCTATCTTACATATCGATTCAACATTGGTGGACACAGTTTCAAGCTATTTAGAGCCATATCTAGAAAATAGAAACAAATATCCAAGATATACGTATAGTGAGGGTAGATGGTATCAAGAAGAGATGTACTATGTTGCAAACACTCATGATAATTCAGCTTGGAATGATGAAACAAATATGGGTGTGTACTATGTAGAGAATGGGAATATTGTGCAAAGAAAACGTGGTAAAAACACACTAGTTCCTAAAGGTCCATTCTATGTTGATATATGCTGGTAGTGATGTCTGTGAACACACTTAGGATTGTCGACGCACTTTTTTCCCTCTTTATGAAACTTTTTGAGATAAAATCATTTTTTTTGCATTAGGGTATCTAGTCACTGGCCATGGATGAAAGCAATGATGTATTCCGTATGTTGGTTGTTTGGTACTAATTACCCATTGTAGGTATATATGATGTGTCATGTATTGGTAGTGAAAGGATTGTGGAATATTGTGCATGGTGCTGAAAAACATCCTGTTACACCTGCAAATACAATTATTGAAGGTGATGCAAATGGCATTGAAGATGATGCTCTTCAAATTCCTAAATGTGTTGCAGTTCTTGTTGCATGTATTATAGAGAAAGCTTTTTGGGATGGCAGAGATGCTCAAACACATGCATTAATAGTTTTGTCTCTCAAGTGCGCCATTATGCCTCACATTTGCTATTGCAAAGCACCAAAGGACGCTTGGGATACACTTACAACTTTATACTAGGCAAGAAATGAGGTTCATGTTGCTTACCTCCAAAAACAATTGGAGAGTGAGCATATGAATGAAGGAAATTCTATGAAATTTTTTTTTGACAAAGATCAAAGATTTGAAGGAGCAATTGATTTCTCCTAATGAAGTCTTACTAGATAGTTCACTTGTGCAGATTGTTCTTAACGTTCTTCAAGATTCATATCAGAGAGCCTTTACTCTTCGATTTGTGATGAAATATAATCAAAATGTTTTAATATTTCAAGAGTTATTCTCTATTTTGGTGTAAGAAGATCAATAAAAAAAACAAGTTAATTATGTGTGTTGTAGATCAATATTCACAAGGGCAAAGGAAAATGGATTTCATCTACTAGTAAGCAAAAATCTACTAATGCTACATAGTCGAAGACGGAAGACAAAGATGAGAAGAAAATAGAAAAGGAGAAATATTTTCAAAAATACTAAAAGGAAAATGATCATGTCATGAAGAGTTATCCTAAACTCACTACAAAAGAGGCAAAGAAGAAAGGATGACTTGCATGCATCTTTTGAGATATGAAATTGGGGGCATTTGCATCATTATTTGGGCATTCATTTTATGCAAGTTGATGGAGGAATAACTTTGTATCAAACAAAATATATTGACACATTATTACAACATTTTGGCCTTCAAGATTGCAAACCTATTGACACTCGCATGGAATAGGTTTACAGTTGAGTCTTCATGATGTTGAAGATGCATTTGATGTTGTTCTCTATCAACAAGTTGTTGGATATGCTTGATTTACTTATGCATAACACGGCCTGATATTCAATAACACGACCGTGTTATTGAATATCACGCCGTGTTATTGAGCACATATTAAGGATTTTCTCTAGGATAGCTAATCCACTCACAGAGTTGACTAAAAAGAATGTAGGATTTGTGTGGACTAATGCTTATCAAACATCATTTGAATCCTTGAAACAAAAAGTCACTAAAATTGTATTTTAAAAATACTATAAATGTGAAAACCTTTTGTGGTTGCATGTGATGCAAGTGGCAATCAATGAGGATTTGTCTTCCACAAGATATTAGGGTGGTCGCTTATGAATCCAAGAAATTAAGCAAACATGAACTTAATTATCCTACTCATGATCTAGAAGTGCTTGTTGTTGTACATGCACTTAAGCATTGGAATCAACTACTAATAAGGGTCGATTTTGAATTGAAAATAAATCATTAGAGTTTAAATTACATCTTAACAAAACCATTACTTAACAATAGGGAAAAGTGTTTGATTGAATTGTTAAGGGAGTATGATTTTGACATTAAGTATTTGGTTGATAAGGAAAATAAGGTTGAATATGCATTGAGTTGGAAATGTTTATGGAATCTACTTTTTGTAATAGATTCTAATTTTCTTAATCAAATTCAAGAAGAGTTCAAAAAAAAAAAATTTATGCACCTATTTTGAATTGCTTGCGTGCAAATAGGGAATTGATGTATTAGTTCAAAATTAATTTGTAGAATGGATCTTTATATTAAAAAAAACGATTATGCATATCTTCTAAATCTCCATTGAAAGTCAAACATTACATGATTGTCATGATGCACCTCATTTTGCACGTCTAGCTTATTCAAGAACCTATGTGAAGATGAAATATTCTTATTTTTTTCCAAGTATGAAGTAGGATATTAGAAAATATCTTAGTGAATGTTTAAAGTCGCAACAAGTGAAATCTAAGTTTAAAAGGATATCGAGAATGATGCAACCTTTGGATGTTCCAAACAAGAAGTGGGAGTCTATCTAAGCCACTCACAGAGTTGAATAAAAAGAATGTAGGATTTGTGTGGACTAATGCTTATCAAACATCATTTGAATCCTTGAAACAAAAAGTCATTAAAATTGTATTTTAAAATTACTATAAATGTGGAAACCTTTTGTGGTTGCATGTGATGCAAGTGGCAATTAATGAGGATTTTTCTTCCACAAGATGTTAGGGTGGTCGCATATGAATCCAAGAAATTAAGCAAACATGAACTTAATTATCCTACTCATGATCTAGAAGTGCTTGTGTGTTGTACATGCACTTTAGCATTGGAATCATCTACTATTAAGGGTCAATTTTGAATTGAAAATAGATCATTGGAGTCTAAAAGTGCATTGGAATCATCTACTATTAAGGGTCAATTTTGAATTGAAAATAGATCATTAGAGTCTAAATTACATCTTCACAAAACCATTACTTAACAATAGGGAAAAGTTTTGGATTGAATTGTTGAGGGAGTATGATTTTGAGATTAAGTATTTGGTTGATAAGGAAAATAAGGTTGCATATGCATTGAGTTGGAAATCTTTACGAAATCTCCTTTTTTGTAATAGATTCTAATTTTCTTAATCAAATTCAAGAAGAGTTCAAAAAATATTTTTTTATGTGCCTATTTTGAATTGCTTGCATGCAAATAGGGGATTGATGTATTAGGTAAAAATTCATTTGTAGAATGGATCTTTATATTAAAAGAAACAACTATGCATATCTTTTGAATCTCCATTGAAAGTTCAAACATTACATGATTGTCATGATGCACCTCTTTTTGCACGTCTAGCTTATTCAAGAACCTATGTTAAGATGAAATTCTTATTTTTTTTCCAAGTATGAAGTAGGATATTAGAAAATATTTTAGTGAATGTTTAAAGTCAGAACAAGTGAAATCTATGTTTAAAAGAATATCAAGAATGATGCAACCTTTGGATGTTCCAAACAAGAAGTGGGAGTCTATCTCTAGGATAGGTAATCCACTCATAGAGTTGACTAAAAAGAATGTAGGATTTGTGTGGACTAATGCTTATCAAACATCATTTGAATCCTTGAAACAAAAAGTCATTAGAATTGTATTTTAAAAATACTATAAATGTGAATACCTTTTGTGGTTGCATGTGATGCAAGTGGCAATTAATGAGGATTTGTCTTCCACAAGATGTTAGGGTGGTTGCATATGAATCCAAGAAATTAAACAAACATGAAATTTATTATAAACATGAAATTTATTATCCTATTCATGATCTAGAAGTGCTTGTTGTTGTACATGCACTTAAGCATTGGAATCATCTACTATTAAGGGTCAATTTTGAATTGAAAATATATCATTAGAGTCTAAATTACATCTTCACAAAACCATTACTTAACAATAGGGGAAAGTGTTGGATTGAATTGTTAAGGGAGTATGATTTTGACATTAAGTATTTGGTTGATAAGGAAAATAAGGTTGCATATGCATTGAGTTGGAAATCTTTATGGAATCTCCTTTTTGTAATAGATTCTAATTTTCTTAATCAAATTCAAGAAGAGTTCAAAAAAATTCTTTTTATGCACCTAGTTTGAATTGCTTGCATGCAAATAGGTGATTGATGTATTAGGTCGAAATTCATTTGTAGAATGGATCTTTATATTAAAACAAACAATTATGCATATCTTCTGAATCTCCATTGAAAGTTCAAACATTACATGATTGTCATGATGCACCTCTTTTTGCACGTCTAGCTTATTCAAGAACCTATGTTAAGATGAAATATTCTTATTTTTTTCCAAGTATGAAGCAGGATATTAGAAAATATTTTGGTGAATGTTTAAAGTCACAACAAGTGAAATCTAAGTTTAAAAGAATATCATGAATGATGCAACCTTTGGATGTTCCAAACAAGAAGTGGGAGTCTATCTCTATGGACTTCATCACTAAATTGCCTATGATGAGAAGTCAACATGACACTATATTTTTGGTAGTTGATCGGCTTACCAAAATGGCACATTTCTTTCCTATGAAAAAGATTGATACTGCCTTGAACATTGTGAAAATGTTTGTAAAAGAAATTTTTCGATTGGAATGCCTCCAAACATGATTTCTCATAGGGACTCTAGGCTTGCATCAAACTTCTAAAAAGAAAAAATTGAATCAATTGATACTCAAATTCATATGAGTACAACTTCCATTCCATAGTCTAATGGAGAAATTGAGAGGGTCGATCAGGTACTTGAAGAGAGGTTAAGTATGTATGTGAATGAAAAGCAAGATAATTGGAGTGAATATTTACCCATAGTTGAGTTTGCATATCATATTATATGGCATGCATCTCATAAAAAAGACTCTTTGAGACTATGTATGTTTGTAATTGTTTGGCTCTCCTTGCTTTTTCCAAAATTTCAAATAAAGTAGAAGTATCTAAAGAAATGCTTGAGAAGATGGATGAAGAACTCGAAAAAAATCAGCAACACATAAAAGCAACTCAAAAAAAGATAAAAGAAATTCTATGATTTGAAGAGAAGGCCACTTGAGTTTTAAACAGATAATACGATATTTCTTAAATTCAATCCTCACCGATCTAACTTGTTGTTAGCGAAGGATCATAGACTTTCTCCACAATATGCAGGGCCTTTGAAAGTTTTGAAAAGATTGGATATCTTGCTTATATGTTGGAATTGCTTGAACATTTAAATGTGCATCATGTATTATATGTTAGCTTACTTAAAAGATATGTACCTAATGTTGCTTATGTTTTGCAAGACAATGATAAGCCAAAAGATGATGGCTCTTTTGAGTTTCTACCTGAGATAATATTAGGTAGCTAAGAAAGATTACTTAAAGATCGATATATAGTATAGATTTTCGTAAAATGGCACACATAACTAGAAGAAGATTCGATGTGGGTGAATTCGGACAATTTTTTGGCACATTATCCTTCTTTTCAACTCTAAGGATAGAGTCCTTTAAAGGGAGGAAGAATTGTAAGAAGTCTTTCAATAGTGAAATAATACATTTTGAGTGTCCTATTATACATTGTGTGGATAATTTTTAGAATCCGTTCTTAGGTCATTTTATGCATATATTCATGGATGATAAATTTTATATTATGTCTCTAAACCTTAGATGCATCATCTTTTCTAGTTGAAAATTTAACATAAAGATGAAAGAAAAAGGAACAATGATGTATGAGAGAAAATTAGAGTACGCATAGTCGAATAAAATTGTGTCTTTGAAAAATTTTTGAATCGTGCCTTAGGTATCTCTTTTCAGGCTATGAAATAAGTTCACTATAAAATAATGGATAAATATTATCCTCTCTCTAGAATTTCTAAACTTTTAGGGATGAAAATATATATTTGGAGGCCAATTTGGACATAGGGACTCTCTAATATTATTGTCAAAATCAAAGAGCTGAACATTTTTGTCTCTCACAAGCATTTTAGAATTCCACACCATTTTGAGTTATAGGGTCCATAAAAGTGTTGATGTTCACAACACTTCGAGAAAAAAAGTTGGATTTTCTATTTATTTGAATTCATGATTTTAATGCACATGTGTTCTTGTCCATGTTTAAATAGTAAATGTATATGCTTTTTCATTTCTTTTTCTTCTACTTCTAAAAGATATCGCTAAAGAAAGATTTTGACCACTTAAACATATCCTTTTTACAAAACTTTTGCATGTAATAAGAAGAGATGTAACTTTTTTTGCTAAGTTGAATGGAGATCACACTTCCTAAACGAGGGACGATCAACTCTATTTTTCAGGGATCACAACATCGTGGAAGAAGAGGCCACAAATTAGAGATTTTCCTTGTGATTATGATTAAGTGTGAGAATGTGAGTGAGAGTCTGATTGAGACTGCAAGTATGAATAAGATTGAGATATCCTAGTGGTAATTGCGAGGTCAAGGCTTCATCACAAACCTATTTTGCATAAGATATTGTATCCGATTAAAATCTATAATACAAGATCTTCTCTTTTTCTTCCTCACATATTTTCTACTCTGTTGCAACATATTTTTCTCTTATCTTGTACAAGCTTTTTCTCTCTTCTACTAATCTCGAGTGATTCAAAGCTTCTAATTGCGGATTTTGTTTGTTATGAAAGCATTACATATATGTATACGTATATGTATATGTATATGTATATGTATATGTATATGTATATGTATATGTATATGTATATGTATACATATACGTATACGTATACGTATACGTATATGTAAATGTAAATGTATATGTATACGTAAATGTATATGTATATGTAAATGTATATGTATACATATACGTATACATATATGTATATGTATATGTAAATGTATATGTATATGTATATGTATATGTATATGTATATGTATATCTATATCTATATGTATATGTATATGTATATGTATATGTATATGTATATGTATATGTATAT
>CM035423.1:160162355-160167355 GCA_020310875.1 Ceratopteris richardii | reverse complement strand
CTTCAAATGGATGCTTACACAAGGAGAAACAATGTCTACAACATGAGCTAGTTGAATGCTCACAACTGCTAGTCAAGTAGATACCTCACTTCACCTTAGCAAGCTTTTCTCAGAGATTATACAGAGAATGACTCTCAAACTTGGGTTAACTTTAGAGGACTCTAATAGCTACCCAATGACACCAAAATGATAGCAAATGGATACATAGAGAAGGAGAACCAGCCCTTACAACAGAGAGCAAAATATTTCCAATAGAGCCTACACACCAAGAGAGATATCAATCACACAACTTCACTAAAATGAATGTTGCTCCCAGATTACTCATTGAATGATTCAGAGACTTTGTGAGCATAAAATAAACTCTAATAGCTATCCAATGAGACAAGAATTACATCAAATGGATACAATATGAGGGAGAACCAATGATAGCAACTCAGGGGTAGAGAGTTGCAACACTGCCTGCGCACACACATAGATATGCCTACTAAAAGAAAACAAACAAGCAAGCAAGGGGCTTGCTTATCAAAACTCCAACACTTAGTGCTCACTTTACATGAGCTAAAACTCCAAGAAGATGGCCCGAAAGAAGTCGGGATACATGCTCCTTTTATACTGAGAAGTGTGCCCCTAAAATCTAGGAACTACCTTTCCAAATCAGCCTCCTAACTTGGAGGAATTAGTTGAGATGACTTGGGGAGTGGTTGAGTGACTTTTCTTGATGGAATCTCGTGGCTTTTGGCTTCCTTTGGTTGCTCCACATGTCCATAAAATATTTCCCACGAATTTGTAGCTTGAAGCTTGACTTTTAACACTCCCCCTCAAGCTTCAATTCTTCGTCCTCATCCAAGCTCCTTCATGTTGATGCATTGCTTGAATTTTGAAATCTTTATCCCATCCAAAGCCTTTGTAAACATGTCGGCAACTTGGTCCTTGGTACCAATATGATGTACTGAAACTTCCTTGGATATCACCTTTTCCCTTATGAAGTGATAGTGCACTTCAATATGCTTGGTTCTAGCATGATAGACAGGATTTGATGCTAGATGAATGCTACTCATGTTGTCACAAAAAATTGGATATGTGTCAACCTGCAAATTAAGCTCCATAAATAACTTCTTAATCCACATTAGCTCACATGTGACTTGAGCCAAAGCTCTATACTCAGCCTCGGTGGAAGATAATGCCACCGTGGGTTGCTTCTTTGAAATCCATGAGATGATCTTGCTACCTAGCATGACTAGGTAACCACTTGTACTTCTTCTATCCTCCTTGGAACCGGCCCAATCGGCATCAGAATAAGCTTTGACCTGCATATCATCATCAAATGAATAGAACAATCCTTCATTTATAGTGGCCTTGAGATATCGTAACATTCTTCTTGCAGCTTGCAAGTGTGTAGTCCTTGGACTATGCATAAATTGTGATAACACTCCAACTCCATATGCTATGTCGGGCCTAGTTATTGTGGCATAATTGAAAGATCCTACAATAGATCGATACAAGGTTACATCCTCTAATGGTTCTCCATCAATGGAGCTTAGCTTTACATTAACTTCCATGGGATTTGAAATAGGCTTGCAATGTAGCATCCCAAACCTCTCAAGTAGGTCTAGAATATACTTCCTTTGTATGAGCATAATACCTTCTTCTTTGTATACAACTTCAATGCCAAGAAAATACCTAAGATCTCCAAGATCAGAGATCCTAAACTCCTTTCCAAGCTTTGCCTTGATCTCCTCAATGCCCTTTGTATCATTACCTGTAATGATAAGATCATCTACATACACGCACATGTAGACTACAAGTTCTCCTCTTTGTTTGATGAAGAGAGATGGATCCGCCTTGCATTGATTGTAACCACATTTGATCAAATGGACCACCAATCTTTGGTTCCAAGCCCTTGGAGCTTGTTTTAGGCCATAAAGTGCCTTCTTCAACCTACAAACATGATGTGGAAACTCTTTATGAACAAAACCTAGTGGTTGCTCCATGTATACCTCTTCTTCCAAGTCTCCATTGAGAAAGGCATTCTTGATATCCAATTGGAAAAGCTTCCATCCTTTGCTAGCAGCCATTGCAATGAGTGTCCTAATGGTGCTCATCTTTGCCACGGGGCTGAATGTCTCTTCAAAGTCCACTCCATAGGTTTGTGCAAAACCCTTGGCCACCAATCTTGCTTTGAACCTAGAAATAGATCCATCTGAATTCCTCTTTACTTTATACACCCACTTATTACCTATTACCTTCATGTTATCCTTCTTGGGCACTAGGGTCCATGTTTGATTCTCCTCAAGTGCATCGATCTCTTCTTGCATTGCCTCTTTCCATTCGGTGTACCTGCTTGCATCTTCATAGCAATCGGGCTCATGATCTTCTACTACTTTGTTCATATATGCATAATGAGTTGCCATGTATGAATCATAAGTAAACCTTTGAGTTGGATACTTAACTCTAGAAGACTTCCTTTCTTCACCTTTTGGAGGAATAAACCTCCTTTGCCTTGGGAACTTGATCTCTTTCTTTTGACATGGCTTCTTTCTCCATCATGTGTCCTTCATCATCTTCAACTTCATTACCTTCTTCATCCAACTCCACCAATGTTGCTTTGCCTTTGTTGATTGATTGTGCTTCATAGCTTGATGAAGATCTCCCCCTCCATGGTGAGTTCATGCTTGAACTATCTTCATTGATGGAACACATTGGGCCGCTTAGCTCTAGGTCGATTTGTTCTTCATCATGTCCATGCTTTTCTTCTTCATAGTCCTGCATACAATCATACTTCTTATACCAAGGGAGTAGCTCATCAAATGCTACATCCCTTGATATCCTCAAGTCCTTTGTGTTTGGGTTGAAGCACCTGTAACCTTTATGATCATTTGAATATCCTAGAAACACACACTTTTCTGCCTTTGGTTGTAGCTTGTGCCTCAATTCACTTGGCACATGTACATAACAAGTACATCCAAATATCTTCAAGTGGGAAAGATCAGGTTTCTTACCAAAATAGGCTTGATATGGTGTCAAGCCATGGATCCCTGAGGTAGGAGCCCTATTCATAAGATACACGACGGTATTTGCTGCATCACTCCAAAACATGTTAGGTACATTCATCTCATTAAGCATTGCTCTAGCGATCTCGGCAATGTATCTATTCTTTCTCTCTGCTACTCCATTTTGTTGGGGTGTGTACCTGCATGTTACTTGCCTCTTGATGCCTTGATCCATTAGAAAATCAGAAAACTCATTGGAGAAATATTCTCCCCCTCCATCGGACCTTAACTTCTTGATATATGTACCTGTTTCCTTTTCTACCATTGCCTTGAATGCTTTGAAACATGTAAACACATCTGATTTGTTTTTTATGAAATAAACCCAAACCATCCTTGTGCAATCATCTATAAAAGTGACAAAGTACTTGTTACCTCCAATAGATTGCTCTTTGGTTGGCCCCCACACATCTGTATGTATCAACTCCAATGGATGTTGGCTTATGTAGCCACTCTTCTTGAATGGAAGTCTCGCTTGCTTCCCTAGTTGACAAGATTCACATAAATGCTTCATACCTTGTCCTTGGAAGTTGGGAAGACCTTCAACCAGCCTCTTGAATTGCATTTCCTTCATTCTTTGTATGTTGATGTGACCTATCCTCTTGTGCCACAAGTCCAACTCCGAAATCCTCTTGTTTCCATATGTGAAGTAGACATGTTGAGTGGAATGAGAATTTACCTCCAAAGTGAAGAGTCTCCCTTGCTTCTTTCCTCTTGCTATGACCTTGTAACCTTGCTTAGGGTTCTCCACAAAGAATCCACCTTTGTTGAACCTTACTTGATAGCCTCTTTCAACCATTTGCCCAACGGACACCAAGTTCTTTGTGATGGTAGGTACATGCAAGACATCCTTGAGACATCTTCCTTCCTCCTTGTCATCCAAAGCTACATCTCCAACATGGGAGATCTCATGGGCTGTATCATCACCTGTTTCTACATGTCCTTTACCTTTGGGAACATGTAGATTAGTAAACCAAGAAGAATTACAACTCATATGGTTGCTACATCCACTATCAATATACCAAGTGTTATCTACTTTGCTTGAATTCCCATTCATGTGCATCATCAAGAGATTGTCATTTTCTGAACTTGTAGAAGCATAATTACCTTGGCCTTTGTATGAAGAACCTTGATTATAGCTCCTTTGGTTTCCTCCTTGGTAGCAATCTCTAGCATAGTGGCCAAACTTGCCACATATGTAACATCCTTCGCCATCTTGATTCCTGTTTTGTTGATGTCGTCCTCCTCTTCCTCTTGTTCTTCCTCTCCCTCTTTGTGATGAGGTGCCTTGGTCATGTCCTTGATTGCTTGAGTGGCCTTGCCTTCCTCCAAACCTTCCTTTGCCCCTTCCTTGTCCTCGTCTTCCTTTGCCCCTTTGATTACCTGCATAGAAAACTTGTGCATCCTTGCTTTTAGTTGAACTTCCACCTATGTTCATTTCTTCGGTGACCATGAGAGCAACCAATTGCTCAAAATCGGGAAGATTATCCCTTACATATACTGAAGTGGTAAAGGGTTTCCACTTCTCATCATCTCTCAAACCATTGAGAGTATAAGCCACAAGATCGTCATCGTCTACGTGGCTTCCAATGGATCCCAATGCATCTGATAACTCCTTGACCTTAAGTATGTAGTCATTTATGCTACTCCCTGAGCTCTTCCTAAGGTTGTTGAGCTCATTCTTGAGTTGGATCTTCCTTGCTTTGGTGCTTGTTGGATAAAGCCTTTCAAGTGTCTCCCATACCTTCATGCTTGAATCCAAGTCTTGGATATGGCCGATCATGCTATTGCTAATGTGTTGGGAAAGGATAAAGATAACCCTCTTGTCTCTTTCATTCCATTCCCTAAAGGCCCTTCTTTGGTCATTGGTTGGATTCTCATCCAACCTAGGTCTTGGTTCACTTCCACTAATCAACCCCCAAAGGCCCTTGCCCATAAGATAGTTGGAGACCC
>CM035423.1:160052355-160152355 GCA_020310875.1 Ceratopteris richardii | reverse complement strand
GACAGTGGGGCAACCAAACATATTACCTCGCAGCGCAGTTTCTTCTCTTCACTCGAGCCTGCCCCTACAGGGAATACTGTCACATGCGCCAACAACTCCTCTTATCCTGTTATGGGAGTTGGTAAGATCATTTTGACTACTGTTGATGGTAGTTCTTTCACCTTGTCAGATGCTTTATTTGTGCCAGGGATCAAGAAGAATCTGTTATCAGTTTCTGCATTAGCCAAGATTGGCTTGGTTGTGAAATTTGTTGATGACAGATGTACAATTCATGATCTGTCAAATGGCGATGTTGTTATTGCTTTTGGCATTTTATGTCGTGGGTTTTATAAGCTCATAGACTATGAAAGATCTGTGAATGATTCGGCATGTGCAGTTCATGATTCTCAGGCTATGTCAGATGCAAAGCTTTGGCATGCACGCTTTGGTCATCTGAATTTTGCTAGTTTGCTACGCCTGCAGAAATCTGATATGGTGTCTTCTTTGCCCAAGCTTGAGGCACCTGGAAAACATGTATGTGAAGGCTGTATTTTGGGCAAAATGCAGCGTTCCTCCTTTCCAAAAGATGGTTCAGTTCGGGCTACGCAGAAATTGCAGCTTGTACATAGTGATGTCTGTGGTCCTATGCAGACACCTTCTTTTGGAAACTATCTTTACTTCATGACTTTCATTGATGATTTTTCCAGGCATGCATGGGTATATCCATTGAAGGCAAAGTCCGAAGTGTTTTTGTGCTTCAAACAGTTTTTGGTTTTGGCTGAAAATTTGTCAGCATGTAGAATAAGCACCCTCCGTTCTGATCGAGGGGGGGAATATATGTCTTCTGATTTTAATGCATTTCTGGCTGAACGTGGGATAAAACACCAGTGTACAGTGTCGTGTACACCTCAATAGAATGGAGTTGCTGAACGGAAGAACAAGTCACTCATGGAGATGGCGAGGTGTATGGTCAAGAGTCAGGCTTTACCACATAGTTTCTGGCTTGAGGCTATCATGTGTGCAACATATGTACTTAACGGGTGTCCCACTAAAGCGCTGCAATCTATCACTCCATATGAGGCTTGGCATGACCGCAAGCCATTTATTGCTCATCTGCGTGTTTTTGGTTGTTTGGCATATGCATTAGTACTTGAACAACATCGCAGAAAGGGATGATAAGGCAGTAAAATGTATTTTTGTTGGGTACAGTTCTGAAAGTAAAAGCTATCATCTGTATCATCCACAGACTAAATTCTGGTTAGCCGTTGTAGCTCAGTGATGAGTAGCACCTCCTTTAATGTCAATCCGGGAAGACGTGAGGATGGTATGAAGACCACGAGCAAGTGGAAGCACAAGTGCGTGAGTGAGAAGCACACAAGCATGCACACACATACACGCACACACGCACACACTTCTATTGCAACCAAGTTCTCATACAAGCTCAAACTACAAGAAGCTACCCCAAAAATGAGCTCTCTAGCTCTATTTATAGTTTTTGACTAGCTTTGGCCCTGTCCAGACCTAGTGTCCGGCCTAGTTAAAAATTAGGTCCCGGGGCTTGTTTGAGGGCCCAAACGAGATCTAAAAATTATGAAAATTGACAGGCGACTACATCTAAGGCTCCCCAAGCTCGAGGACTCCTCGGCTTGTACAAAATGGAGCTACAAAAAGGTGAAATGATATTTACAAGGGTTTGTAGTGATGAGAATCACTTTAAAATGATGTGAGGGTTTTTTTGAAAAAAATGAAGGGTTGCCTCAGTGCTAGATCTGCATGTGTGTCCATACTTGCTTCTTCCCGCATCCTGTCAACACTCTCCCCCCCCTAGGGTCTGTCGCCTCTGACAGACCTCTTTTCCACCATTTGATCAATGTATTTTTGCAGGAGGTCGGTTGCCAATTCTTGTTCTTTGATTCTTAAACCTCTGATTAGGTCTCGTTGCAAAGCCTCCCAATCAACTGTACCAGGCATGTCAGGTCGTGGCATCGTGTAAAGCTCGGAATGCATTGTTTGCTCGCATGCAAAGAGATGGAGTAAATGCGTAGGCCGTGGCGCGAATACCTCTGAATGTGCTTCCCAAAACCCCGTGGTGAACATATCGTCGAATGTTTGCTTGTAGCAGGCAGGGAGATATCTTATGCGTGCATGCCATGCGTAAGCCACTCGTATGCTCGGGGTTGTGCTCATATCATATAGCAGGTCGTAGTTACCATTAATAAACCCGGGAATAGGAGGTTGAATACGGCATACATTGCGAAAAGTTTTGAGTACGACCTGCATCATATCGAAGATCTTGAGCATCATCTGGGCAGCCACATCTGGCATAGGGTGGAGGCGTGGTATCCAATGTCTGATGGTTGCAATCATGTATGACACTGTGGGAGTACCGGTTGGGGGGGCGATGGCAGGGTAATTGAGCCATTCTTTACAGTTTGCGTTATTCTGAACCTTGATGGCAAAAGCTTTCCATGATCTGCGTCTTTGCACTGGCCCAAAACACGGATTGTACTTCAAATGCATGGGGGCGTGATCCCATGTTCGAAGCATTTCTGGGTAAGTTTCGAGTAACTTCTGCCTCCAAGTTGGTTGGAATATGGCCCCTTTTCGTGCCGCTTCTGGTATATCTTCTGGTTCGAACTGTGTGGCAAATGTTGGGCACTTGTTGGTGACCCTTTTGATTTCTGCATTGTAGTCGGCCAACAATACAAAATAGGGCTTGTATTGTAATTCTGAGCTAGTGATAAGGCGTCTAGGGGCAATGTGCCTGAAGTACTCTGAGTGAAGGATGGTGTCCTCAATGGCCTTCATTGCCAGCATCTGAGTGGATATCCGTTCCTGATGAGTTTGCCCCATTTCCTCTACCTGTTTCATCCATGCCGATGGGGGTTCCTCATAGGTATCTTGACCTTCTTCTGTTACGCGTCCTCCTGGGAATGGTTGAGGCTCGTAGGTGTCGTCGAATGCTTCCTCCACTGGAATAGTAACTGCTTCTTCTTCTAACGGTTGCTCCGGTGGGGAAGGAGGTCGTTCGTACTGCATCAACTTCAATTTTAATTCTGCGATCTGTTGCCGTAACTCCAGTACGTCGTTGGTCGTTGAGTGTTCAGGTTCGGTTGAAGTAGCAGCGTTGGTCATTTCTTTAGGTTCCTGTCGGTGTGGTGTAGACTCTTGGGGTCTCTGTAGGTCCTTCAGCTGGTCGGCAAGCTGATCATGTGCTTCTAAAAGATTGGCATAAGTTTCCAAGATTTGTTGTATGCTTTCTGAGGGAACAGCTTGAAATTTAACCGGGTCTATGGGTGTTCCCGGGGTGTTCTCCATGGCCGCCTCGAGGTTCTCTTGGTTTTGTTGTTGAAGCCGTCTGTTCTCTTCTTGCGCTGCTGCCAGATGTCGTCGTAGCAAAGCCATGTTTCGTTGAAGCCTTGCATTGCGGCCCATTTGATCTCGCAGCTGTTCCTCCATGGCTTTGCTCTCTTCCATATGCCTCGCTTCGAGTTGCGCATTTGCCTGTTCGAGGGCGGATATCTTGCTTTGTGACTCCGTATGACTGAACTCCAAAGCATTGACACGCTCTTGGAGAGTTGCTGAGAGGGTGCAAAGCTCTTTGTTATTTTCTTCCAATAATGTATATTCCTGCTTAAGCTAAGTGGCAGCTTCGAGCATCGTGTCGAGTGCAAGACTAAATGAGGTGGATGCGGGGGTAAGGATGGAAGATGCAGGGGGTTGGGAAGTGGGAATGGGAAAAGTGGATGTTGTGCCTATCGTGTGTGGAAGTGGTGATGTGAGTGTAATAACCTGTGATGGTGTTGTGAGAACAGTGGTAGTGGGTGACCCAGCGGATGGTGAGATGTCCATGGGATCGGACATGAGAGAGTGTGATTCGTGAAATGTGAACACCGGGATGGTGGGTGGTGTGATAGTGGTGGCTGTGAATGTGGGGAAGTGAATTTGGGGAAGGGACTTTTTCTTATGTTCATCAACCTGTTGAAGAATGTTTACAAGTTGGGTCCAGAAGGAGGGTTGGGTGATTAGTGTGGTGCCCGAGGCAGTTACAAGGGATGGGGTAGGTAGAGTTTGGGAGGGAGGAAATGGAGGGGTGAAGGGTAAAGATATGGAAAGAGTCTGACTAGTGACAGATGGTTGTCCAAAGGCATGGGGGAAGGAAGGGTGACCAAATTGGGGTTCAAAAATCTGAGTGACAGAGATGGATGAGGGTGAAGGAAGGAAAGTGGACACGGGGGTGTGTACAATGGTCTCACTATAGGAGGAGAATGGTTGTGTAGAAAGACACGTGGAGAGAGGCTCTGAGGGTGGGATAGGAGAAGATGGGGGGGATGGTGCATGCGTAATGTCCTCCGGTTCATCATTGGGCCTAGGGCTAATCATGTGAACATCTTCTGATGTGGACGTAGCTAACGCGGTAGATACTTCCATCTGAATCATCTTTCCTTGTCGCGGCCGTGTATCAATTCTTCTTTGATCATAAGCAGGGTTCTCTTGATAGACCAAGGTTCTCATTGCTTCACTGATGCCACAGGTGTCCGCCAAAAGATTTAGCGATTCTACAAACTGGGTGTCGATATGCTCTGAGTGTAACATCTGGTTTACTAGGGCCCTATTTGCTTCTTCTGACATTTTATGGCGTCGTTGTACCTGCTTGATTGTTTGGTATAGTCGTTTGAGCTGTGCCGTATATGCAGGGGCTTCGTCTTCACTCTCTTCCGGGTTATCTCTTGGTGCCTTCTCCTGAGCTTGTGTGCTTAGTCTTTGAGGAAGTTGTGCCACTCCTATCTCCTGTACACTGCTTGTCTCGCCTCGTGCATGTTCTCTTTGGGTTGATGCCCCCGGATCGACATTGTCAGGGCAACCTTCACTGTCTGATAGATGAGCCGTCTGCAGAAATGTTTCAAAATCAAAATTTGGGTCCTCGGTGAAGGTGGCCATCGCTGCAAATTCTGCATCGATAGGTAGCGGAGGGGCAGAAGGAGTGGGCTGTACCACCTCTCTTGGTTGAGACTCCTGGAGATGGATTGTGATAGGTGCCACCTGGGCTTCCTCTCTAGTGGAGACTTCGGCGGTGGTTACTGGAGGGATCAGGACCTGTGAAAGGGATCCACGCATTCTTTTTGCAGGCTGACTCCCTGACTTTCGCCCTTTGAACAGCTCCAGGTGTGCATATTTTAGGGCTCGAGCAACTGGCACATCATATGCCAGACATCTGTAGATGATTCTCGTCAACGCACAACACCCATGTAAAGTGGGCTTCCTCACCCCCCGCTTGCCTGCCTCATACACCTGATCTAAGATCCATACCGGCATCTTGATGGGCAAGCTTCCGGTCTCTGCTAAATACAACCCGTACCATATCTTCTTGTGAGGCTGAGTGAAACGGTCCTGAGCGGGAAATGCGAAGTGCTGGAGGCACATCCGCAGAGGTATGGCGATGTTGGGGGTGAGGGCGCACATTTCTTTGAGCTTCTTGACTCTATTGCTTTTCATTGATTCTGGTATCAAAGGGTCGCGATCTGAAGGCACATGAGTTCCATACATTTGAAGGGCTTCCCTGATTAACGTTACATTTAATTCAAACTTCCTCATCTCCTCCAGATTGGATAAGGAGGGCACCCAGAATGTGCCTGAATGATCTTTATCCCCGGTAGGTTTCAACGTAGCAATCAAGTAGTAGCACCTGAGGAAGTCAGGTTTATGTAGAGCTGCACTGAAGTAAGCTTGTAGTCCTGCCTTTTGCCAGATATCCTGAAGTGGAGCTGCATTCTGTAAGGTCTCAAATTCTCTTGAAAAGAATTGGAAGGTCCACCAAACCCCTCCACACTCCATCTTGGACTCCCATATGTGATCTGCGTCTCCCAAATCCCCTGGCATTTCATTGACAATACTAACATGACAATTCCGAAGGTCAGTGGTTAGTGGTGAGGTGTTTATGATATGTGTGAGTGGTGATTAGAGGTCATTGTCGTCCTAGATGCATACTTTGGTGATGCAATGGGCTCGGAATGCTTTGTGTTAGTGTGGACGGATTTACAGATTAGGGTCAGGGGGTTTAGTACACAGTTTAATTCTCCACACTTTGATAGGTAAGTAGTAGCTCTTAGAGCTAAGGACACGTGAAGATTTCGGTATGAGAGTGTGATGTATTTGGGACCTTGTGGGCACCCATTTCCAGACATTCCTGGGGTTGATGGGAGTGGGGACAGTGAGAGGTGTAGGTATCTTGTCACATTCTGAGTTGTTGGCCAAGAGTGCTTGTGAAAGTTGCTTCATCCTAGTGCCTGAAGGTGAAGTAATTTGGGCTTGTAAGCTAGCCTTGGGCACCCATATCTGTCTAGCATTAGGGGTGGCCTGCATTGACCGCTTAGGAACCCAAATAGAAATGGTGTGCCTAGGGGTTATCCTAGGGGGCTTCTTAGCTTTGTTCCTTGATGGTGAGGCTCCTTTCTTGTCTCCTTGAGAATCTGCTATTGGAGCTGTGGGTCTCCCATCCTTGCGTATCCAGATCTGCCTCACGCCACAAGATGCTCCATGTTGCGCGGGTTGGCGCTCCTCCCTCTTGATTAGCGGTCTCCTTCGTATAGAGTGATGTTCGGTCCGTTCGTTTAGAATCTTCTTTGGATCAATTAGGAACTCCTTCTTGGCTCCTGAACCTTCAGTAAGATTGACATTCCTCTGCACCATAGAAGTTTGGACAAGCACAACGTGGTTATCTTCGTGTGGGTTCCTGGAGGGACCAGGAGCTGGTGCCTGTTCTATTGGTTTGAGTGCTTGATTTTCTAATTCAATCGTGAGACGACTTTGGCCTACCCAGGCCTGAAGAAGTCCACTTCTTAGGTTCAGGTTGACTGCGTGATCATAGATCCAGTCTTGGCCCAAGATAAGCGGTTCGGTCAGATCCTCGTCTTCACACACTAGCACTTTTACTGGCATGAGGACCTCTTGTATGTAGAGGGGAAGATCCACCTCTCCCATGCAGGGGGTTTCAACACCTCCTAATCCTATCAGATAGGCTTCTATGGGTTTTACCTCCAATTGCAGCTGCTGGCAATAAGAAAGCCGAACTGCACTTGTGGCTGCTCCTGAATCAATTAAAGCCCTCACACTTGTTGTGCTGTCTCTTTGTCCTATTTCTAGGGTCACAAAAGGTCGTCGGTCCACTATCTTATGGATACGTTCACCTGAAGCCTCACACATGGCCATGTGATAGCCTGGAGACTCTTCAGTGTTAGTCATAGGCTGGTCCCTTCCTTGTCTTCTCAACTTCATTCGTTTGATGCGCTCTAAGGCCTCTGCCTGTGCTTCTTCTCGAATTCGTTTTTCCTCCTCTTTACGTTGCTTAGCAATATTGAGTCGGCTTAGCATCTCCTCCGTGAGGGGTTCCTGATACAGCTTGACTCTGCATCCGCTAATATAGTTTGGGAGGACCTCCCCCTCTAAAGTGGCTAGTTGTACTGCTCCACTCGTGGAGATCCTATTAATGATCATAGGTCCGTAGCCTCTCTTTTCTAGCTTTCTTGCGTGTTGTTTCAATGTGTAGACTAACACTAGATCTCCTGCCTTCAAGCCCTTATCCTTCACATGGGCATCAAAGTATGCCTTTTGCCGTTTCTTTGCAGCATAGATACCTGCTGCTGCTCGTAGCCTCGTCTCACCTAAACGCTCTAGATCTAAGATCCTAGAGGACAACTCATGTCCATTCCACTCATGCTCTTGTGCTACTCTTGAAGCTGGGATTAGGAAATCTAGTGGTAACACTGCATTCTGTCCGAAGACCATCTGAAATGGGGTGGCATTGAGTACCGTTTTGTAGGCAACTCGGTATGCCCAAACAGCATGGTGAAGTTGTTTGTCCCAATCAGAGCGTTTATTATTGACCAGTTTCGTCAATACGTTACACAGGATCTTATTCGTGCTCTCGGCTTGTCCGTTAGCTTGTGGGTGATAGGGTGCAGACTTTTTATGTACCACCATGAATTCTTGAAGGAGATTTTCAATGACCTCATTCAAGAAGTGTGTACCTCTATCACTAACTAACTCTATTGGTAACCCATATCTAGTGAACACATTTTCGAATAAGAACTTAGCCGTTGTTTGAGCATCATTCTTTGTCGTGGCCTTTACTTCCACCCACTTCGTAAGGTAATCTGTGGCTACAATAATGTATTCTGCATGGGAGTTCCTAGCTGGGGGGTTGATGGGACCGACAAAGTCTATACCCCACTTTGAAAACGCACGTCCTCCCATCATTGGTCTTAATGGCATTTCATCTTTTCTTATCGGATATTGGGTACGTTGGCATGTGTCGCAACTCTTCACATAAGTATGTGCATCCATATGAAGAGTGGGCCACCACAGTCCTGAGAATAGAATAGTCTTAATCACTCTGTCAGGCCCAAAGTGTCCACCTGCAGCACCGCTGTGTGCCGTTTCTAAGACTTTCAAGTAGTCTGATTCATGTACGCACAGTCTTAGGTAACCATCCTTGCCTCTTCGATACAGGTTGTCTCCTACTAAAGCATAGTCTTGAGCCTCTTGCTCCATGCTCCGTTTTCTTGCAAGACTAGCCTGATTGGGTAATGTTCCTGTTCTCATGAACTCGACCAATGGAGCACTCCAATCTGGGATTAATGACATGTGATAAAGAGTGGCATGCTCCACTGGGGGTCTCTCCTGGCACCCTGGACAGCTCTGGATCCACTCTTGTATTTCTTTGTCCATGCTAGGCCAATACACTCCTAAGCGTTTTAGATTCTGCAAGGTTCGTTGTTTAGAGTAGTGATTCCCTAGCAGTCCCTCATGGGCTTGTTGCAACCAACTAGCATGTTCATCATCCTCGACACAACAAGCTAATACGCCCTCGTTATCTTGCTTGTACATACTTCCGGCTAATATTTGATACTTTAGCGATTTTACAATTTCCTCTTTGCTTGTCTTAACATTTTTATTTGCAAGCCCGAAGGTTAGGACTGGTACCAACTTATTTGCCCATTTAGGAACAACTTCTAAATTGAACAGATAAGCATCGGGCAATTCATCAGACACTCCTTGCGGTGGCTCTCCTGAAGTGATGCGAGAAAGATGGTCTGCCCTAAGATGGGTTCTACCTTTCCTGACAACAACTTCAAAGTCGTATTCCATTAGTAAGAGGAACCATCTTACTAAGCGGCCTGTATTGCAAGGTTTATTGACCAAATATAGTAAGGCTTGATGATCAGTGAAAAACTTGAACTTATTGGCCAATAGATAGTGTCTAAACTTCTTCACAGCATATACCATACCTAGGCCTTCTCTTTCCGTTGTGGTGTAATTTCGTTCCGCTGCATTCAATTGCCTACTAGCATATGCTATCGGCAAATCTAGGTTTCCCTCACCTATGGGTTGTGCTAGTACACATCCTATTGCATGATTGGAGGCATCTACATGGACATGGAAGGGTTTGTTCCAATCTGGTGTAGTCAATATTGGTGCTGTGCACAAACGTCTCTTCAGCTCGTTGAAGGAAGTCTCGCATTCCTCACTCCACTCAAAATTTGTTAACAACCCATAGAGAGGTTTAGCTATGATGGCATACATATGGATAAACCTACGGTAATATCCACAATGGCCCATAAAGGCTTGTACCTCTTTCACATTCCTTGGTCTGGCCAATTCTGCTATTGCTCTTACCTTGTCTTCATCTGTTGATATTCCATTCTTAGAAACAATGTGACCTAAGATCTTACTTTGGCGTACCATAAACACACACTTCTCTGGATTCAGACACACTCGATAATCTCTACATTTGTTGAAGATTTGCCTGAGCTCAGGGATGTGGCCACTTCTCTCTTGGGAATGAGCGCACAAATCATCCACATATACTTCTAAGCTCTTTCGCAAGAACTCTTTGAAGACATGACACATGAGTCTTTGGAATGTGGCAGGTGCATTGGTGAGCCCAAATGGCATCACACGAAATGCAAAGATTCCCCATTCTGTGGCAAAGGCCGTTTTGTGTTGATCTTCGGGGGCAATGGCTACTTGGTTGTAACCCGAAAATCCATCAAGGAAGCTGTAAACTTCCTTGCCTGCAACACGCTCCAATAGATGTTCAGTGATTGGAAGAGGATAACTATCTCGGATCGTAGCGGCATTGACTTTTTTAAGGTTAATGCACACTCGCAATTTCCCATTCTTCTTGGGCACTACTACAATGGGGGACACCCATTCAGTGTGCTCAATCTCATAGATGAATCCAGCTTCAATCAGCCTGTCAATTTCCTCTTTTATTTTGGCCGCATAATTGTCATTATATGTGTAGGGTTTTTGTTTGGTGGGCTTAGCATCAGCAGTCATAGGAATTGTATGAGAGCAAATCTCTGGATCTACTCCTTTCAAGTCTCTATAATGCCATGCGAACACATCCCTATATTCCCTTAATAGAGCTACAAGCTCTGCTTCTTCTTCTGCACTTAGGTCGTCTCCTATGTACGTACATCGCTCTTCGTTCCCTTCAATGGTCACTACAATTTTTTTGGTCTTTTCTTTATTGTCATATGCTTCTCCTATAATGGCCTCTCTCTTAGGCATTCGTACCAAAATTTTCCGGTCTTCCACTTCATATTTCTTGAAATTTTCTGGTACTTCAAACAATGATTCTTCTTCTTCTTGTCTTACTGCTTTTCTTTTCTTTTTCTTTTGACCTCCTTCACTTCCTTTCTTTGAACTTATCGTTTTGATACTTGCAAGAGGTTCTTCTTCTTTTTGGGTTAACACTCCTATGTCTTCTAAGTAGTGTTCCTCGGAGTCAAAGTAAGTATCCATCACAATGGATTCTAGATCATCGTCACTCTCTTCTTCTTCTATGAACTCACTAGGATCACACTCTTCCAACAAGGGCTGACACATGAACACTGAAATATCATAACCCTCCTCATCACAATGGGGTGTCCATTGTTCTTCATTGACTGCAATGTCCATGGTAGCCAAGATTTCTGCCCAACCATGAGGCTCAAATTCCTCATCTGGAAATATCATTGGTGTATAGGCTGGGTCTTTTATTGGTCTATCTCCTGGGGAAGTTCCTTCTTCTCTCGCTTTTAGGCGCTTTTCCTCTTCCTCTGTGACCTTGCACATCCACAAGTGAGTATCTTCATGCAACCAGGATGGTTCAGGTGAACTTCCAGAATGCACGGAGATAGAGTCCTCTTTCACTTTGTGGATAGGATTCCACTGTAGGGGTGGTACGTCTCTGAAGGTGTGATCCTTCAGATTGACCTTGGTGGTGACCCCTAAGTGCTGTAAGTACAAGGAGTTGGTTCCCCAATCCTGTACTATTTGCAATTGTCGTAGGAAAGGTCTTCCTAGGATCATCTCGTAAACATTATTCTTCTCAAAGTCACATATAGCAAACGTATGCTCAAACTCTACACCACAAGTGGTTAGATTTATCCCTTCAAGCAATCCGAGAGGTCTTTCAAAATGACCATCTGCCATTTGAAGTTTCATCCTCGTTGGTCTTAAGGTGGGTTTGCCCCATCGCTTCCACAAGGAGGTGGTCGCAATAGCAACACCAGCACCCGAATCCACAATTGCTTTGGTTGTGTAACCTTGATAGGTGATCGGAAGATAAGTGTTACCTTCTTCACCTTCACTCATGTCTCCTATCTTGTCGAGAGGTATCTCGGGAACTTTCTGCTTAGAGCCTACTTTTGGTATATTGGATTCAAGTTCTGGAACCTGATCTTTCACATGATTCCAGAGCTCCGGTTTTGCCTTGAGGAGCTCCTCTACAGTGAGATGACATTGAACCTTAGTGTTCTTCACAACATCAGTGTTTCTTGGAATCACTGAGTCTTCATTTCTTACCAATATTGTGGGGGCTCTGATCTGGAGAGATTCAGATTCCCATGGGCCTGTGAAATGAGGCAACTCCTGTAAAGAATTAGATTCAAAATCTAATCTCTCATCCTCTTGTTGCTCTGTTGGATCTCCATAGATAGACGGAATGTCTTGGGGAAATTGATCATGAAGATCATCAATCTCAGGAATAGGAGGGGAATTACCCTTCTCCTTGGCCCATTTCTCTTCTTGTATTTCCCGCAAGAACTCTTGAGAGTACTGTTGAATTGAAGGAGGTATTCCAGCATCCGTGGAATTCGGAACATAAGCTCCCTTTGGTGGTGAGCTTCCTCTTTCAACAACTGGTTGAGCCTGTGGAGGTAAAGAAACTTGTGATTTGTTTACCAACTGCTCTAATCTTTCTAGTAAGCCTTGGAAATGCAAATCCGGCTTGACAGAGTTTGTCTGATTGAACTTTTGACTAGTCTCAAGTATAGCTTGAGCTTGTTCTACCATTTTCATGCACATTTTCATCCGTTCAATCTCTAAATCTGCTCTAGGGTAACTCTTGTCTAGGTTTGCAGCTGTTGGCCCTTCTTGAAGTCGAGCCTGGTAGGCCTTGAACATCATGTCCAAGCCTTCAGGAGTGGGGTCAGCTAATACTGATCCTACTCGGGGTGGTGGGTGGGTTACGAGGGGTGTGTTAGAGGGTGAAGAACTGGAGGGTGATGGGGATGGTAGTGGTGGAAGTGTGTGGGAGTGCGGTTGAGATGTGATTTCTGTGATTTTTGCCTTGGTTTCTCTCACGCTTTCTTCAAGTTCATTTATCTTTTTTGCCCATTGTCTCTTCGTTCTTTCACGACTATCCTTCCAGGCGCTAGTCCTCTTTTTGGGTATGCTCTCTGTTTCACTCACCTCGGGGCTCTTTTCCTGAACAACATCTTGGTGTCGTTGAAGTGCCTGGGCTCTTGTGATCACCTGCACAGGTGCAGTGGAAGTCACACTCCCTGTGGAGTCTACAACTAACCCAACAACATTGATAGGAGTGATTTTAGGCATGTTATTGGGGTTCTTTGGGCAATCTCGTAGGAGATGTTCTTTCCCGCAGTCTTGACAGAAGCCCTGAATGGTTATTGGTTGAGGCTGTGTAGGGGCAGGCAGTGGACAATCACGGATAAGGTGATCTCCCTTACATCTGAAGCATGGCCCCCTAGGAAATGGGGGTCGTACCTGCCTAGGTTGAGGTCTAGAGTTGGGGTTTGTGTACATAACATTAGAATACTCCGGTTCCCCGCTACTTTCACTTGGGTCCTCATAATCGTATGACTCGTTATGCTCGGGTGACTGCATGTAGTAAGCATGTGGACTGCCAATATGTGAGGAGTCAAAACTATGGTCATTTGGATCACTGTCTGATAGCAATGGGGTGACTGGGACTATGGCTCTATTCGGATTTTCTTCAGTAGATGCATACTTCACTGGGATCACATTGGTTGGAGCAGGGGGTTGCCGCACTAGGACTGGTTGAGGTCTCTGCTGCCCTTGATAAGGTAGCTGATAGGTTTGTTGTGGTCTGTTGTATTGTGGTGATGGATACTGATTCTGGTATCTACCCTGTTGTGGATATGGCTGAGGATAATTTTGCCTAACAGTTTGTTTGTTATATGGGCAGTCTTGTGCCGTGTGATTGGTGTACCTGCGCTCTATGGTGCAGTACTGGCTACTAGGATTCACCTGAGGTTGGGCCATAATGGGGCATACACTAGCCATGTGTTCACCGCCACAATTGTAACACCGCTTCACTGGGGCAAATCTTGGGATTTGCTTGCTAGAGACACCTAGTTTTTGGGCTACCTTCTCTGCAAGTTCCTCGATAGATGTGGATTGACCAGATGTTCGTTTGCTGGAGCTATCAGAATCCTTATAGATTTTTGATAGTTCTAACTCTTCACCTAGATTGTCCTCAATGTCTATGCACATGCGCACGCACTCCTCTATCGTTCTAGGGTCCTTCAGGTACACATATGACCTGAGCTTAGTGCTCAACAATCCGTCTAGGAACAAGGCCACTTGTTTGGCTGGTGTGGGTAACTCCGGCATAGGGCATCTCTCCAGGTACTGTCTAAATCTTCTTCCAGCTAGTCTAACCGTCTCTTGAGGTGTTTGTTTGAAGCTATGAATTAGTGAGGAGGTGTTATGCCTGATTCCACTCTTAGAAAACTCGACAATAAATGCCTCTAAGAGTTGGTCTATGTTTCTGAAATGCCTCTCATTCAGTGGTTGGAACCACGTAAGGGCAGTGTTCCTAAGGGTTAGACCGAAAGCATTATATTGTGTGAATAGGTCCTCCACCTGTTCAGCTTTCAACACTTGTCGAAATTCTGCCACATGGTCATAAGGGTCTCCCGTGCCATCGAAATAATTCTTCATGGATTTCACCAGTTGAGTTGGTCGCAGGGTCCTAGTGTGTTCTCTCGGCCTTGGCAAAGAAAAATCATCAATGTCCCTGTGATTCCATGGGGTTCTATGTCTCTCAGGTTCCACTCTATTCCTCTCGGTTCCCGTTCTTTCTCTTCCCAGGGAGTTGGCGAAACTTACCTCAGGTTTGTCTCTGCTCCTATCTCTCTGAGCCCCATGAGCTTGGGAGGTCCCAGCTCCTTGGTGACCAAAGGACACAGTAGACCTTGGTTGGGGAAAAACAAATTCTCCCTTCCATGTGTAGGCATGTCTGCCAAGCTCAGTGACCACGAAGATTCTCTCTGATGTATTGTCTAGGTAGGTTACTTGACCTGGGCTATCAGGGTCTTTAAACTCATAGATTGTGAGGGCACTCACTTCCTGAGATTGAGGAGATTTATATCTCCAAAAAACCTCATCGGTTTCTCGGTTTAACAGCAGATCTATGCTTTTATTATCCTGTGGAATCCATTCTGGAGTCATGATTCTGGTCAAGACAGATTTACCACGGGGAGTTCTTGGCTCTCTCTCTAAGTTTCCTTGCTCTATGTCACCCATGTCGGTCTCCGCAATCACATTTCCAAACTCATCAGTTCTATCAGGGAGAGTGGTGACTACATATATAGTCCCCTCTTTATCTAGGTATGCTCCATTCTCAAACTTGACTACCGGGTGGGCTAATCCATGGGGTTGATCGGGGTTCTTAATCTGGACCACCGATCTTCTCAGTCCGTCTTCGTAGATGCGAGCACCTAGACGATTCGTCCTGATGTATTCCAGCTGAGTCTTGTAAGGTCCCTCTGGCTTTTCTAGATAAGCCAACCCTGAACTACCTACTGGTCTCTCCATGTGATAGGACATCTCAGACTCACTTGTTTCTGATCTGGGAATGTATGGATAATCACTCAACTGCTGGGCCCAAGACCTGGCAGTGTGATTGACACTAGCTTCAGAAGATCTGAGGCTCTGTCTGTCTCGGCCTAAGTGTCTGCCTGATCTAAGGTTCATAAGCCTGATTTATTTATCCCCTGGAACCCAAGCACACTCTCGTTGCAGGTTGATTTTGCACCAATCACTTTATTCTTTTTAGTTGAATATTATGTTTGTGGTCTTGTCTGAAATTGCGTCGTCAGGAGTACTTAAGTGAATTTCCGCACTTGATGAGTGATCGATTCCCGTTTACCTTTTGTCCCTTAGGGTTTTCGCACTTAAGACCTATTTACTTCTTGCACTTTGTTGATTAATATTCTTGGACTTGATTCGTGCCTAACGTTGCCCTAATTAATTACCACACCTAAGTCGTACTTAGCCTAGGCTAGGAATTGACAAAGGAGGGTTGAGAGATCTTCCAACCTCAATTAGCTGGTTGACCAGACTGCTACACAAGCCCAGGAAGCCTTCCCCCAAGCTTGGTACTCACCCTTGCTAGCTTGCTTTGGATTGCCTTGAGCGCGCACAAAGTTCCTGCAAAAGCACACCTGTTAGTATAGCTCTATTGCCACAAGTAATTGAAAGACACACTTCAATAATTTCAGCCCCCTTGGAGTAGTTCACTTTACCCCCTGAATCTGAGAACCACTTAGTTCCACCTAAAGGTCAACTTAAAAATGCATGTTCTAAAACCCCGCGTATGATTCTTACAAAAACCAGTCAAGGTCCACGTAGGATTCTCAACGAGCTTTCCAACGAGACCAAAATCTCATCAATCGGAGTTCGTATGGTCAAGTTATGACCATTCAGGCACTAAAGGGTCAAAACAGGCACTCAGGGTTCAGGAGATCCCTCTTTGGTTTCTAGGCCTTTGCCCACTTCCAAGGTTCTAAAGTTATACCAAGGTGCCTAAAATTAAGCTCAACTACCCTTCCAATCACTAAAAAAATTAACCCTCAATTTTTATGCGTTAAAGGCCGTGTATCGCGATAGGTCGGGTCGAAGTGTCGCGATAGCTCGAAGTGTCGCGATAGGTGGGAAGTGTCGCGATAGGTGGGAAGTGTCGCGATAGCTCGGGGTGTCGCGATACCTCGAAGTGTCGCGATAGCTCGGGATATGGTGAATTTTTCTGTTCTATCTAGTGTTCCTGGGAGCTCTAGGCCTGCGCAGTGTCGTGGTGCACTCAGAATCGTGATTGGGTGAAATTTTCGGAGTGTCGCGATAGCTCGAGCTCAACGCCTCGGGGACTGTGCAGACAATTTCTGTACCTGCTGAGCTTGCTGGAGATGATGATGGAGCTGCCACCTGCAAGAAACATGCAAAAAACACACAAATACAAGCACGCACAATCGCTCTCTCTCAAACTCGCACACAACAAATGAGGGAATGATAAGGAAGAGGGAATTTGTAGTGGAGAAGGAGGTGGAGGTGGAGATGAAGATGGAGATGGAGATGAAGAAGGAGATGGAAAAAAATCAGAAATTTACCTACTACTTACCATTCCAACGCGTCCTCTCTACGTCTTACCATCACACGCTCGTCCTCAAAGCTCGATCCCCGGCAACGGCGCCAAAATTTGGTGTAGCTCAGTGATGAGTAGCACCTCCTTTAATGTCAATCCGGGAAGACGTGAGGATGGTATGAAGACCACGAGCAAGTGGAAGCACAAGTGCGTGAGTGAGAAGCACACAAGCATGCACACACATACACGCACACGCGCACACACGGCAAGAACAAGGAGAGTAAGACAATGGAATCACTTCTATTGCAACCAAGTTCTCATACAAGCTCAAACTACAAGAAGCTACCCCAAAAATGAGCTCTCTAGCTCTATTTATAGTTTTTGACTAGCTTTGGCCCTGTCCAGACCTAGTGTCCGGCCTAGTTAAAAATTAGGTCCCGGGGCTTGTTTGAGGGCCCAAACGAGATCTAAAAATTATGAAAATTGACAGGCGACTACATCTAAGGCTCCCCAAGCTCGAGGACTCCTCGGCTTGTACAAAATGGAGCTACAAAAAGGTGAAATGATATTTACAAGGGTTTGTAGTGATGAGAATCACTTTAAAATGATGTGAGGGTTTTTTTGAAAAAAATGAAGGGTTGCCTCAGTGCTAGATCTGCATGTGTGTCCATACTTGCTTCTTCCCGCATCCTGTCAACAGCCGTGATGTTGTCTTTGTGGAAGATGCTATTCAGCCATTGCTTTCATGTGCTAAGGAGACATCTGTTAGCTCCAAAGACATGTATGATACTTTGATGCCTCTTTTTACAGGTGGACAGTCTAGTGCTGGTCCTAATGAGGCAACTTCTCAGCCTTTGCAAGTTTCATATGATGATGCAGATCATTCCATTTCTGATGTAGATTTACATGATGCACTTGTTGATGAGAGAGTTGATATTGAGCAGGCAAAAACTATGCCAAAATGGCTGGTGCAGACTTTGCGTGATAGCAAATTAGATGCACCTTTGTCATATCGTACTCGTTCAGGCTCTCATAGTGCCTCCTTTGCATCAGATTGCTATGCTATGGCTACGTCTAGTCTCTGTGATGAGAATGAGCCTGTTTCTTTTGATGAAGCACAAAATTCAAAAAATTGGATGGCTGCTATGCAATCTGAATATGATGCTATAATGAAGAATGGTATGTGGTCTTTATGTGACTTGCCTCCTGGCAAGAAGTCCATTGGTACTAAGTGGGTATACAGGCTGAAGTGTAAACCTGATGGTACACTTGATAGGTATAAGGCTAGGCTTGTTGCAAAGGGTTATACGCAGGAAAGACGCATTGATTTTGATGATACCTTTGCACCTACATGTTGTATGACTACTGATCGGAGCATTTATGCACTTGCAGCCCATCATGGTTGGAATGTACATTAGTTGGACATTAAAACAGAATTTCTGAATGGCGACTTGCATGAAGAAGTGTATGTTTTTCAGCCCCGTGGCTTTGTGCAGAAAGGGCATGAAAACTAGGTGTGCAGGTTAAAGAAGGCATTATATGGTTTAAAGCAAGCACCACGTGCTTGGTATGAGAAGATACATCCCTATCTGATTGCACATGGTTTTGAGAACAGTCCAACTGAAAGCACCTTATATGTTAAGCGTGCTAATGATGTGCTTCTAATCATTGTTGTCTATGTTGATGACATGCTGCTCACTGGTCCTATTGAGAAGCATATTGCTGATTTCAAGGCTGATTTGCATGCCTCATTTGAGATGTCTGATTTGGGGCATTTGCATCACTATTTGGGCATTCAGTTTATGCAAGTTGATGGTGGGATGGCTTTGTGTCAAACGAAATATATTGACACATTATTGCAGTGTTTTGGCCTTGAAGACTGTAAGCCTATTGCTACTCCTATGGAGATAGGTTTACGATTGAGTCTTCATGATGGTGAGATGCATTTGATGTTGTTCTCTATCAGCAGGCTGTTGGATGCTTGATTTATTTATGCATTACTCGGCCAGATATTCAGTTTGCTGTCTCACAGATGAGCAGGTTTATGCATTGCCCAGGAGTCACGCATTGGAAGGCGGTTAAGCGCATCTTTCGCTACTTGAGTGGTACTCGGCTACTTGGGTTGTTTTATCCCAAGGGGGGATCACTACCACCAAATTTGCATGCTTTTTCTGACTCACATTGGGCTGGTTGCTATGACACTCATGTGTCCACCAGTGGTTTTTGCTTCATGCATGGTAGCTCATGTATATCTTGGTTGAGCAAGAAGTAGCCTACTGTGGCCACTTCCAGTTGTGAGGTTGAGTATAGGGTAGCTTTCACAACGACTGTTGAGTGTGTGTGGCTAAGACGCTATCGTAGAGGGGTGTGAAGGGAGGTTGACGTTCATCTAAAAGAATCACGCTAACCTAACCGTGTGAGTGCACGCAGGGTGCTTCTAAGTATGCTTAGGGCCTTCGGTTGCTTTTTCAGTTTAGGATAGTTAAAAACTATAGGTTTCTAATCTATTCGAGTATAAATTAAGAACAAAATTTTTAGGACTACGAGCCGTAAGGACGAGCGTTTCTATATCTAGTTATAGCTTCTAATTGTGAAGAAAAAACTAATTCCTCACTTGTAATTTTATCTTTAACAATGTCAACTTCATCGTTTTCAATTTGATTTAAATTAGATTTTCTTATTAAATTTGGTGGGAATAAATCTTCTTTGTCCTCCGGTTCTGGTAAAACTATAGAAATTAAAGGTAAAATCCTAGAAAGATTACGATCGTACTCTAATGTATTTAAAGTTTCGTGAACTATTTTATTTTTAATGATTTCAATTTCTATATTTTTGTTATTATTCGAGCTATCAATTGAAGACGGAAACAGTGTTCCTATAATAAAGTTTTCTAATTCTTGACTCTTAATATCAGAATTGCTTGTAGATACTAGTTCAAAACTACTTGTAGATCCTAATTCTTTAGACATACGAAATAAAAATGAAAAGAACTAAATTGATTTTCAGAGTAAAGGTATGAAGAATTTCAAAATCAATCTATTTAAGCCTATACAAATCTTATGTGGAGTACAAATACAATCTCTTTATAAATAATCCTATACAACTTAATAATTCTAGATGATCATAAAAAACTTCAATCTTCAAATGTCGCAATTTTGTAAATTTGAAATCTCGTAAGCTTTTATTCTCGTATTCTCCTTTGCAATCTCTTCAATGATCTGCAGAGAAACATTAACAAAAAAAACATAAGTATGCTTTTAGTAAAAATAAAACACTCATTTGCTATTTTAATATTTAAAACTTAACATAACTTAATTCTATGCTAACAAATGTAAACAAATACTTCTAACTTCCTAACTTTAATGCTTATGTAAATACTTACTTAAATGAAAGTAAATATACATTTGTTTCCATACAAATATACATCATACAATACTTCAACTTTTTTCATACATACATGCATATCTTCATATATTTATGCATACATATTCAATTAACTTATGCACACATGCATCTTTCATATGCGTATGCACCAATCTATACTACACATGTACATGCACATTCATAACACATGCATTTAACATTATTATGCACATGCATACATGCATCATATATTCTTCAACATTTCTCATACATATCTCTCTCATGCTTCTATGCATATTAATCTTCACATGTACACATGCATATTTACACATGCTAACTTACATGCATATGCAATTGTGCACATCACACTTATGCACACATGCACATGAAAACATACAAACATACACTTGAATACATGCAGACATTCATTAACATGTATACACTTGTATCTTATTCTAATAAACATACATACAATCATGCATCATCACTTATGTATACATATGCATGCTACATATGCATTCATGCATTATACATATACATCTTTTTCTAATATATGCATACATTCATGACATACATACATACATGCTCTCACATATACATATTTATATGCATATACTTATGCATACATGCGCTTCTCACTTGCATACACACGCATAACACATGCTAACATACATGCACACAATCTAATATGCATGCATACAATCTACTATACATGCATTCATGCTCAACAGAAAATATCTTTCACACATAAAAATTTCAAAAGAAAGAAAAATAACTTTTGATACTTAAAGGCATACCGTGATAAATCATATATATATATTGAAATTTCTCATATAAAGTAACATGCTGAAACTCACAATCATACAACTCATAAAATATGTATTGTTAATAAACAATAACACACATAAATTTCAATTAGTTAGTATGCGATTCCCGTAGTGCTATATAAAAAACAAACCTCATTCAAAATAAGCAAAAACAAATAATAAACCACAATTAACATATGCCTAGCCTTGATGATCGTACTCAAGTCTTTGATATCTCAAACAAAAATAAAGATTACACTCTCAAGATGAAACATGTCTAAGATATCCATAGAAAAAGAAGCTAATGGCCTCTCTCTCTCTCTCTCTCTCTCTCTCTCTCTCTCTCTCTCTCTCTCTCTCTCTCTCTCTCTCTCTCTCTCTCTCTCTCTCTTTGCCCAACATCTACTCTACAGGGGAAAGGGGAGAAAAAGAAGCTAATGGCCTCTCTCTCTCTCACTCTCTCTCTCTCTCTCTCTCTCTCTCTCTCTCTCTCTCTCTCTCTCTCTCTCTCTCTCTCTCTCTCTCTCTCTCTCTCTCTCTCTTTGAAAAAGGAAGGGGAAAGGGGAGAAAAAGAAGCTAATGGCCTCTCTCTCTCTCACTCTCTCTCTCTCTCTCTCTCTCTCTCTCTCTCTCTCTCTCTCTCTCTCTCTCTCTCTCTCTCTCTCTCTCTCTCTCTCTCTCTCTTTGCCCAACATCTACTCTGCAGGCAGTTGCCGTCTACAGAAGAAGGGGGGGAGGAGATCACTGGTTTCTCTCTCTCTTCTGGCCGCTGATGCTACATAGGTCGCTGGAAGAGGGAAGAAGGTAAAAGAATGGTTTTCTTTCTCTCTGATCATGTGCACGTCGCTCCTTCTCTTCCTCTAAACGCTCCCGGATGACTCTCTCTGCATGCAAACTGCCAAAGGATGGAGAAGGGGGGAAAGATGAGCAGGTTCACTATCTATTTCACACTTCAGCCTCCCTAGGCTCTGAGTCTTCGACCATGTTGATGCTTAATGATCGCCATCGCTAACAAAGAGGGCAGGGAGCATGCCTACTGCACAACTCCAGAGGAACTAAGAGTTAAGGTAGAGGCATGTCTTAACCCGTCGGACATCATTTATCATCAGGAAGACTGAAAACACAGAGGGGCAGCAAGTTTGGTGTAGAGAACTCTCTCTCTAAAAGCTCCGCTCAGTGTCGATCTTTCTCCATCTCCACAAGTAGCTTGAGTCTCTCTCTCTTCTGCGTCTTTGTCGGACGTGAGTGTTGCGTCCTTCTGTTGATGCACACACAAGAACATACACCCAATGAACTTTATTGCTATCTATTTCTCTCTCTCAAACTCCCTATGCGCGTCTCAGACTTATCTGCATCAGGAGTCTCTCTCTCCCTATGCTTCTTTCCTCACTCTCGATCTTGTGCCCTGCCATCTTTGCATGCGTTCATATTTGCAATAGTCCGTGGAGCTCTCTTTGTGCTTGCACAATAGGCTCATCAGAGACAACTCTTCTCTACAGCAGTTCCTGTATCTATGGAGATTGCGTGCAGCAGCTGAAAGGAGGAAGGGAAAGATCCGCAACAAAGAAGGTGTAGGAGGAGGTGATGCATGCAAACACACACTCTCTCTCTTTCTCTCTCTATCTCTCTCTCACGAGAACGTACCTGTAGAGAAACATTAACCCAAAAATTGCTTTTAAAACTCATATTTATAAGGACTTGAAACTTTTACGCGAGCATGCATCAATAATAAGTTAACTAGAACTCACTTTAGTTAACTTAGTTGTTTAACATGCATACTAACAAATGAATAACACATCCTTTTTAAATGTAAAAGTTAACTAGAGCTAACCTATATTAATATTTACGTACGTAATTTTGTTTGTTATTTATTTGATCATGTAAATTAAGCAAATAATCATATAAATGTATATAATATATTAAATACTTTGAATATTTAAATAATTTATCTTAAACTAATATATATTACTATAACATGACATATTAATTAAATCATATTTCCTATAATTTAATCACCCATTATTAACTTAGAGATAAAGACTATCCTTATTTGTTTATTTATAGAATTAAAACAAATAAACATTTATCTAAAATAAAAAAAATATCATAAAGCCTTAAGGACTCATACTCTTACACGAGAAGTTCATATAATTAATTGAAAGCGAGTACTTAGAGTAAAGCTTATTAGTTAACACATTAGGGGTTTCTAAAATTTACAAATAGGTAAATACATAGAGTTTAATCCACAAATACTTTAAAGTTTAAACATTCTTTAAGGTATAAAAAACATATAAATGGATTCAACTTATGAAGAAAATCAAAGACTAATATCTCTTGGTCGACATGAAAGTTCACATGCATAAACATAATCATTAGAATCAACAAACATTATCATACATTCTTACCTAATCTCTTGCATTTACATACATACACAAATATGCTTTTATTGTCTTTAATTAATAGGAATGAGGTCTTCACTTAATCCAATCCTTCTTGTTTTTGTTATTTGCAGCTACTCAAGAGAAAAAGTTAGTCATTTTAAACCAAAGCATTAAAAAATATATGAGAGAGAGATATCATCTGATTAACTTTCAATTAAAATATTTTTATTTTTCTATATGATAATTCAAGTGAGGAAATCCTTCCGACATCTTCCCCCACCAAACCTGCACGTCGTCCTCGATGGGCCAACCTACAGTTCAATAGGAAAGAAGTATCAAATTCTTTTTAAAAAAAATATGTCTTAAACTATTTTTAAACTTATATGAAATATGCTCCTAAAGGTAAGTACATCTTCTGATAATCAAGAAAAACTTTTAAAATTATGCAAATTTGAATCATAAACTTTTTTGTTCAATGCATGAAATTGAAAACAAGTTTTAGAAAGTCCCATAGAAATCAATCAGACAGTTGTGGTACTTGCTCTTCTATTAACCCGTTCAAAAGTAATAAATATTTTATATAAATAGTCTATTCCTCATTCCCTAGCCACTTGCCATAAGATGCATCTAACTAATTCCTCTATAGCATAAATCCGCCTCATATAGCCCGCTTTTCAATTCAGAAGTGATTTCAAGACCACAACTGATTCATTGAAATGATTTGATTTTTCTTTCATCTCTTTTTTCATCATAATTTTTCTTTTTGTTATTTTTCTCTCTTTTCATATGCAGGAACCATTAATGTACTGCTTTCAATTTTTCTTTGTAACTTTTTTGTTAGAGGGGAAAGGCTTAACCCCTACTCAAAGCAGAGGTTCTAGAGGAATGCTATAGTGGGAACTAGGATCTCATTAGCGACATGGTTTGGAAGTTAAGGTAGCTTACCTACATAAAATAAGTTTACTTCTACTAGGAGTCGCAAGTCAAGTGTTCCCTCTCCTATCCTTATGAAAGCCATAGGGTCTCTAATTCTTATCTTCTCTTCATACACATCCCTACTTCAGTTTTAAATTCATTGTTTCATAATTTTAAAAATCTTCCTTTCATATCAGAAGGATGTACATATCTACACATGAAATGCATCAATAAAAAATCATATTAACAACTAATAAATAAGCAAAGTTTAGAATTCTTTCACCTGATCATTTTTATTCTTCTTCATCGTCGTCCTCCAAGAAGTCTTCGTCCAATTCAAATTTACTACTTTCTCTTCTTCTAAACAACTTTATTCTTTTCCCTGCAATCAAATTCTTTAGCATAGAACCATCAAATTCACATAATTTATATGTACCTATTTCATAAACCGAAACAACAACGTAAGGTCCGAACCAACGTTTATTTAGTTTTCGACGTGCATTGTATTGAGTATCAACGTACTATCATACACAAGCACCTAGTCACCACTCTCTATTGGTTGCGGCCTTAGTCTATGTTTCTTATCAAAATATAATTTATTTTTCAATCTAGATGTTTTTAACTTTTTTATTGCTTCTTTAAGATTTTCATTTCCTTGTTGTAATTGCTTAATTTGAAGTCCTAATAAGTCTTCTCTTGAAATATTATCTTTCCAACCTAAATTCATCCAATTAACTACCTGAGTATGAATGGGAAATAATGGTTTCTGCTAGTACATGAGTTCAGCTGGCATAAAACCAGTTGTTCTCGTGTACGTCATGCGATCAGCCCAAAGAGCAAATGAGAGATATTTTGGCCATTGACCAATATCTCCATGGCAAGCTTTCGAAATGGCCTTCACTATGGAAGGATGACCTCGTTCTATTTTACCGTTCGCTTCTGGGCTATAGGCAGTCGTAAGAGACAATCGAATCCCATGCTGTGCAAAGAATTCTCTTGCCTCTTTTGCATCTAACTCACCTCTATCCGCTACTACTTTTTCTATATATCCAAATCTGGATAATACTTCTTCCAAAAGGAATATGCATACATTATAAGTAGTATTCGAGCGAAGCTCTCTACCCTCGACATGATTTGTCAAATCCTCTCGTGCAAGAACAATATATCTCATGACATTATTGCTTTTAGGCATAGTCACAAGGTCAACTACCCACTTGTAATGAATACAAGGTGGATAGATCGGGTGAAGGGGATCTCTATTGGTTGACAGAGGAATGTAACTGGCACGTACTACAAGTGCTCACAAATTCTTTAACAGATACATACATTCTCGGCCACCAGTAGCTTTCCCTAATCTTTTCATATGTAGCTACAAAACCTTTATCACCAGCCCAAAGGCTTTTGTGCATCTCTTGCATAACTTGCACTTGAAAAACCTTCAAACCTAGGACTCTTTGAGGGTTTCGAACCTTTCCTCTAGCATGTCTCCAAAGATATCCATCTTTCAAGAAGAAGTTGAAAGACTTCTTCCTGATGTTCCGGAATCGATTTGAAGACCAGCTTGGGTGAGGCTGGAACAAACTCAGATAGTTTCCTATATCTCGCCATTCTCCTTCATAATCACACTCTCTAAATCTCTCATATGCATAGATAGATGTTTCATAATTTATTAAATTAATATGATTATTTAATGCTTCACTATTATTGTCGAATTTTGCTCTTGAAAGCATATCAGCAACGGTGTTATGTTTACCGGCTATATGAACAAAGCAGGATTAATGAATTTAATATAGGCTATCCATCGTAGCATAGCTATATCCGAAGACGAACAATTAGCTATTAAACCTATTAATGGAAGACAATCGGTCTCTACTATTACATTAGCTCCTATAAAGTATTCTTTATCTGTTTTTAAAGCTGTAACTAATCCCCATAGTTCTCTCTTAATTTGCGGGTAATTCTTTTGAGTATCATGAAGAATCTTCGCTCCAAAGCAAACTGCGTACCTTTGTTCCTTCTCATCATCGTGCCCAATGACCCAGCCTATACCAATAGGACTAGTGTCAACAGTTAGGATTACAGGCTTATTTCCTGTATAGTCAATACGTCTCAAAACATGAGCATTAATAAGCAATTGCTTTAGATGCCTCATCGTTTTAGAATGCTCATCAGTCCAAAAGAATTTATTTCTTTTTCTCAATAAATCATAAAGCGGATTCACTACATGAGCAAAGTGAGGAATCCAGATGACATAGAAAACGCATGCACCTAGGAATCTCCTCACTTCACTAACATTGCGACATCTCTCAGAAATCCTACTAATGGCATCAACTTTTGCTGGATAGGGTCTACGACCATAATGGCCACATAAATGTCCAACTATTAGCACTTCATTAACACCAAAAGTTGATTTCTCTAGGGAGAAAGTTAGTCCAACCTCTTCAAATCTTTCAAATATCTTTTCACAATCCAAAATATGGTTAGAAACAAACTTTCTGCAACCAGATGAATCTAAACTTTCATCCTTTTCCTTTTCCACACATCCTTTTACTGGAATATCATCAATAAAAGGCATTGTCACTTTTGGGATAAAGTCATGTAGGACCAGATTCATAGCATTCATCATGTGTGCCACAGAATTCGTTGCTCCTTGTGGTAAAGTACACATACGTACTAAACCCAAAGGAGTCTTCATCGTGGTCACATCTTGACTCTCAATTGCTAATTGAAACTGATCATACCCTGAATACAGGTCTCCCATTGAATAGTTGGAGTGACCAGCAAATGCCTCGGCAAACTCATCTACAATGGGACCCGTTCCTACATTCCTAATAGTGACTTTATTCACATGCTGCAGGTTCTGAATAAAGCGTAGCTTCCCACTCTTTTTCGGTACCGTGAACCACCTATTAGAGTATGGTGCTGAGGATGGTCCCAAGATTCTCATGGCAATCTTCTCCTTTAATAGTCTCATTAGCTCAGGTAAATGAGCCTTTGGAACTAGAATCGGACGAAGATTCCAAGGAATATGTGGTACTGTGAAAATAATCATTGGAGCTACTAACTTTGGGTCTGCACATCCTATCTCATGAGGGAATAAAGAAAAAGCTTTACCATGACGAACAATCATCTTGGTAAACTGCTCTTTTTCAATTTGAGAAAGAAATTCATCACCGAATTTAATATTTTTCTTACCTTCTTCAGTAAATATGTGACCTATCTTAGATCGATCTCTAAGAATAGGATCATTTGATACTCGACGAAGTATGTCATGACTATCTTTGGGTAAGGGTTGAGCTACAGGCTTTATTTTCTTTTCTACAGTTTTGTATTTAGTTTCTATGCTAACTTCATGTTCTAGGATAAATTCACTAATAATCTCATACTCTTGAATAGAGTTAAGAATTATCATATTTGATTCTAAATTTTCATGAGAAACACTTTCTAGCTCTTCTAATAGAGTGGAAATTTTTTATAATTCAATTATACATTCAATTTTCTTGTCACTTGAAATTAATCCGGTTTTTCTAAAATATTTTTCAGTTTGTTTTCTAAATGTTTTTGTAAAGTTTTCTTTAGTAATATAGTGTAAGCTAGTTGTAGGAGTACAAATTAAGTAGTCTTCAAATTTATGTTCATTGATAGGCGAGACATCAAAACAACGTCCACTATTGTCTCGCTCAATAGTGGAGTCTAGCAGAAATTTTGATCATAATACGCTCCATATTCTCTTACAGCCAGTGGATCATCACAAACATGACTGATCGAGTCAATGGGATTTCTTCTTAAGCTCTTTCTATTTCTAGTGTGGTTTGGGCAAACCGTCATAACTTGCAAAGAATCCATCCCTAATTTGGATCGAATTCTTGCATACGCTGATCCGTCGTTCATTGCTTTTGTTTCCATCCTCATTTCAGCTATAAATGGCTGTCCAAGAATCACTTCATATGAACAATTATCTTGAACAAAGAAGTGAAACTCTTCTCGAACGCCACCTATCATTATAGGCACATTTGCACATGCACCTAATAAAATGCCAAAGCCATTGTCAGCTGTTCTCATCCTCCAGCCGTGCTCTTTATCGATTGGCCATCTAAATTTGTCAAAGAACTTCTTCGAAATAATGTTTATCTCTGACCCTGAGTCAATGAGAGCCAAAGCTAAACAAGAATCCTTCTCATCACCGATTCTAATCTTCACTTTTGGTGTGCCTCTTGCTTAGAAGGTAGAATTGAATTTACTCTCACTCTTTAACATTTCTTCATCAGGTTGTATGGGTCCTAAAAAATTTCTATTTACACTACCCGTTGTAAATTCTTCATCATCCTCATAGTCACTTTCACTTAATGTAACTGCATCATTCATAGCTAGGGTTTCTTCTGCCACATCTTGCATGTCTTCGTCTTGTGGCAAAGGAAAGCGTCTTCTTAAAGTCGAATAAAACTGTCCTTGAACTCCGGTTTCGCTATGGAAAACACTTGCTCAAGTGACATTGTTACTTGACTTTTTAGAAGAATGTCATTTAAAATCTCCCTAGCATCATTTTTCTTTTCGAGCTCAGAAATCATAATAGCACGTGGAGCTCTTCTTCCCTTCTTCTTCCCTTTCTCTTCATTTTGCTTTTGATCCTCTTTATTTTCAGGTTTAGAGGTTTCTTTTTCCACTTTCTTCTGTTCTTCTTGGGGTTGAACATTTTCATCGGTCGGCTTTTTGCCTTCCTTTATCATTTTTCTCTTCTCTTCTTGAGATAAATTTGATTCATCAAACTGAACTTTTTTATCAGTTTTCTTCTCATCTTCTCTCATTTGCCTCCTAGTTACCCTCCTATCACCTTCTTCTACATCATCATGTTGATCTTCTCGTCTCCGTTTTTCCTCAACATTTGCAATGTGAGAAAAGACAGAGGATTGATCTACAGGAGATTTCCATGCGGTCTTGTACATTATCTCGTCTCTAGCTCGTACCAGTGCCTCTATTGAATATGGATTTTGGCTAGGCATTGAAGAAGGCCTATCCTCGACCGGCTCTAGTCTTGCAGCCGAAGTACTGGCAGTTGCATCTGAGACTGTTAAATTTTCATAAAGCTTTTTCGTTCCTCCTTTGCCCCAATTGACGGACAAAGGAAGACGTGACCTAAAGTCACATAATTTTCTATCTATTTCCACAACTAATTGATTTGCCTTAGCACTTTTTAATTCTTCACAAGCAAATGATGCGTGCTCCTGACTATCGCACCAAACACAGCGTTTCCCACCAGTCCCTCTTTTCTCATTATTTCTTTGAAAGGGTGGATGTATAGCAAAACTGAGGAGCTTGCTGAGAAGCAAACTGAGGAGCTTGTTGTGGTGCTGGCTGAAAGACAGGTTGAGGTGGAACATACTGAGGCATAACTGGTTGAATAGGTGGTGCTTGCCCTGTACCACTACTGCTAGCCCTTGGATCATTAAAGCTCATGGAGTAAACTTGTTTATTCAAATTGGCAACCTCTTTTGAAAGAGATGCTTGCATGTTCATGACATTTTCCATTTGTTTACATAGAATATCCAATTGAAATTCTATGGGAGCTTTAGTAGCAGCTGCATTATTAGCCGTAGCCGTAGTAGTAGGCATTGGCATATCAACTTGCCTTGTAGTAGGAATCTCTCTAGGCTGAGAAGCATTAGGTTTAGCATACAAAATCATTTGCCTTTGCTTCATTTGCGCAACAGCCTCTATCTCTTTTTTGACCTTCTCCCAGTCATCAGTTAACCCATACCTTTTTCCTGGCTCCTCTATTCGCCTTTCAATTTCAGCCCTATCTTCAAGATTAAGTATCTTAAGAAAATATATAATTACATCTGGGTTTATAGCATTTCTATCATCTTTGGGAAGTTGAGCCAGACGTCTCATAAACTCACCGTGAAGATGAGTTAAAGACTCATTGCTCTTAATAGTGTTTAACCAACGCAGAAAACCTTCCCGACTGTGCTGGCTAAAATCCTCGAGGTAGAACATTTTATGAAGTTCCTTTCTAAATTCCTCCCAAGTTTTTTTGGCATGCTCTTGTATAGATTCTAGAATTGAACTAGAAACTACTCGACTAAAGTATTTAACTAAAACATCTTCAGGTAATCCCTGGATTTGCACTTGCTCCTCAAATGCATCCAGGTATTCTGTAATGTTCAATCCAGTAAATTTTCCTTTCTCTTTTAGAATAGCTTGAACTGTACGTGTCCCTTGCTTTTCTATCATCATGTTCTTGAACATCTCCTCCATCTTGCGTTCTTGATAACGCTTCGAATGGAGAAGAAGTTCCCTAATAGCCGGATCTAATTGTCTCTAAATTGTCTAAATCTATCACTAGTTGATAAAGCCAGGGATGGCTTTACCCTAGTCCTAGGCTTTACTAATTCTAATCTTCTTTTCTAAAATTTTTTTGATTTCTAAACCCTAAATTTTGACTTATCTCTTATATTTACTCTTTTTGAATTTAAGTTTTTTAGAGATTTTAAATTTTTTAAACTTTTTCAATTTTAAAGGGTTTTTTAATAAGGTAATTTTTATAAAATAGTTTTTCTTGAATTAAGTCTTTTAGTTTACTATTAATTTCTTTAAAATTAATTTCTTTGAAAAAATAAAAACATTAACTATAAGTCAAAAGAAACCTAAATTTAAACTATTTTTATGCTATAAGATTTCTTTTTATGCAATGAAAATAAAGCAAACAATCTTTCTTCTTTTTTTAAAAAACTTAAAATCTTTTATTTGTGATGATGCAAAAATAATAGCTTTTCATAAACTCTAAGATGCAGATATTTAAATGCTTTAAGTAAAAATTATCTTTCCTAAATAAAAAAGAAAGGTTTTAAATACTTTTTTAATGCAAATATGAAAGTGCTTAAATCCTAATGCTAATGAAAACAACTTTCTTTTTAAGTGATGTGTGTAAACTAAAAATAAAGAACTTAAAATAAACACCTTACTTGATAATTGCTTTGCTGAAGAGGTTCTAAAGTGAACGTTAAACAATCTTAAATACAAAACTAAAATGACTGTGAATATGTCTTGATTCTCTTGAATGTTGAAGGTGGGGTTTGAAGCGACGAAGCTCCACCGGTTGGAAATCCTTCTTCCCGTGGAGGTGCTCAGATCTTACGACCAGCCCTCAACACAAAGGAAAAAAGGAAACAACAAACTCTTCTCGTTTTGTCACAACTTCAATCTTCACTTTTCCTGCAAGAACAAGAAGAAGATAAAATTAGAAATTTAAATTAAAACTGAAAATGCAACATAAGTCCTAGGCACACTATTGTCACACTTCACGTCGGGTTCACCAAAGTTGTCGTAGAGGGGTGTGAAGGGAGGTTGACGTTCATCTAAAAGAATCACGCTAACCTAACCGTGTGACTGCACGCAGGGTGCTTCTAAGTATGCTTAGGGCCTTCGGTTGCTTTTTCAGTTTAGGATAGTTAAAAACTATAGGTTTCTAATCTATTCGAGTATAAATTAAGAACTAAATTTTTAGGACTACAAGCCGTAAGGACGAGCGTTTCTATATCTAGTTGTAGCTTCTAATTGTGAAGAAAAAACTAATTCCTCACTTGTAATTTTATCTTTAACAATGTCAACTTCATCGTTTTCAATTTGATTTAAATTAGGTTTTCTTATTAAATTTGGTGGGAATAAATCTTCTTTGTCCTCCGGTTCTAGTAAAACTATAGAAATTAAAGGTAAAATCCTAGAAAGATTACGATCGTACTCTAATGTATTTAAAGTTTCGTGAACTATTTTATTTTTAATGATTTCAATTTCTATATTTTTGTTATTATTCGAGTTATCAATTGAAGACGAAAACAGTGTTTAAAGTTTTCTAATTCTTGACTCTTAATATCAGAATTGCTTGTAGATACTAGTTCAAAACTACTTGTAGATCCTAATTCTTTAGACATACAAAATAAAAATGAAAAGAACTAAATTGATTTTCAGAGTAAAGGTATGAAGAATTTCAAAATCAATCTATTTAAGCCTATACAAATCTTATGTGGAGTACAAATACAATCTCTTTATAAATAATCCTATACAACTTAATAATTCTAGATGATCATAAAAAACTTCAATCTTCAAATGTCGCAATTTTGTAAATTTGAAATCTTGTAAGCTTGTATTCTCGTATTCTCCTTTGCGATCTCCATGCATGCCTGGAAAAATCATCAATGAAAGTCACGAAGTAAAGGTAATTCCCAAAAGAAGGTGTCTACATAGGACCACATACATCACTATGAACAAGTTGCAATTTTTGGGTAGACTCAAATCGAACCATCTTTTGGGAAGGAGGAATGCTACATTTTTTCCAAAATACAGCCTTCACAAACATGTTTACAAGGTGCCTCAAGTTTGGGTAGAGAGGACACATTTCTACAGGCATAGCAAACTAGCAAATTTGGATGACCAAAGCATGCATGCCAAAGCTTTGCATCTGACATAGCTTATGAATTATGTACTCCACATGCTGAATCATTCACAGATTTCTCATAGTCTATGAGCTTATACCAAGCCCATCTTTGCTAATGTTGAAACTGATAACAAATTTTTCTTGATCCTTGGCAAAAATAAAGCATCTGACAATGTAAAACAACTACCATTAGCAGTAGACAAAATAATCTTACTAACTCCCAATAGGATAAGAGGATTTATTGGTGCATGTGATAGTATTCCTTGTAGGGGCACGCTCAAGTGAAGTGAAGAAACTATGCTACGAGGTAATATGTTTGGTCACCCTACTATCAAAGTACCAAACATCTGATTCTACTATAGACATACACTATTCATGAGAAGATGGGTCATAACTGCAAACAGTGGTAAATGCCCATTCTTCATTCTGCACAAGATTAACAAACTCTATTTTGGGTGTAGAGACCTCCGCAACAACCATTCCAGCCTCTTTCTTCTTTGCCTCTTTTGGAGCCAATTTTGGACAACTCTTTATGACATGATCATTTCTTTTACAGTATTTGCAAAAAAAAATGGTTTTTTGTTTTCTTCTTTTCTCTATCATCTTTCTTTGATTGTGCAAAATTAGCAGATTTTTGCTTACTAGTAGATGAGCTCCATTTACCTTTGCCCTTTTGACTAGCCAAGAAAGCTTGATCTACAACATGCATAATGGACATGTTCTCCCTAGTCTAATCTTCTTGCAATAGAATGGACATTAACTCCTTGAATGTTAAGGCATTTGGATTGCCTTCCATCACCAATCAAAGAGTAGAAGCAAAACTCTGATATCAATCTGGAAGGCCATTCAGAACAGTTTGCACAAGTGAACTGTCAGGCAAGATTTCATCAGTTGAATTCAACTGCTCCTTCAAATCTTTGATCTTTTTCAGAAAATTATCCATGGAATCTCCTTCATTTGCTCTCTCCAACTATTTTCAGAGGTAAGCAACATGAACCTCATTCCTTGCTTGGTATAAATTGGTAAGTCTATTCCAAGTATCCTTTGCTATTTTGCAGGAGCGAATGTGAGGAATAATAGCACATTTGACATACAAGGCTATCAATGCATGTGTTTGAGCATCTTTGCCATCCCAACAAAGTTGCTCTACAGTATGTGTAGCAAAAATTGTAGCATGAACAGGAACGTGAAGAATATCACCATCTTCAACGCCATCTACATCACCTTCAGTAACTGTGTTTGTAGGTGTAATAGGATGTTTTTCAACATCCTGCACAATATTCTACATTCCTTTTGCAACCAATACATGATGCATCATATAAGCCCATAATGGGTAATTGGTACCATCCAACTTATCCTCAACAACCAGCATACGGAATACATCACTACTTTCAGCCACGGCCATTGACTAAAATATCGTGATGCAGAAAAATGATTGTATCTCAAAAAGTTGAGCAGGACTACCCTATTGAGTTTTGCTAAACCTATAGGAGACTTCGAGGCACTTATATTAGTGAACCAAAAAATGTATATATCTTTGGCACAAAAAGACAAAATTGCTTACACAGGCACTGTGATAGTGCTTTTGGGGCCCAAAACCAGCTCAGATCACAATTTGGACACCACATAGCGAAGCTCTTTTGAACTCCTAATCGCCTTGAGCATGCTCACCAAATTTCATGCGATTCTGAGACTTTGACGAGAGGAGTTTCGATGACACCCTAGATGAAGCGACGACCTACTTTCATACCAATTGTTGGAGTTTGAGGTCTATAGAAGCATGTGAAAAACACAAGGAAGAAGAAGAAGCTTGCGGCAAAACACACAATACTGAATGTATTACCAACAGAATGTACAAAGTTATATGACTCGTTAGGGTTATAGGCATATATACAATCTGAGGGGAAAAACCTCCCAAAAAAGGAAAAAAGTGCCATGAAGCCCTAGTGTGTTCTTACACATCACTACCGAAATATATCAACAATAGGTGTTGGAAGTCAATGTCCTCATTGGCTTAACAAATATCTTCAACAAATAGTTCTCTATAATCTTCCAGGCGGACGCAATTCCAATATATAGATTCTATTCTATATCCCTCAAGGAATCGACGGCCGCAGCACGGATATACATTTGTGTTTGTAGATGAAGAAAGAGAAGCCGACGGGCGACTTGGTCTAGCCCATCACTTCTAAAAGCTATCACGGATTGACTCGGGTTCAATCCCCACGCTAAGCAGCAGCGAAAGATTTTTTTTAGAGTCTTCAAACTTAGCTTTTAGGAAACGCACGCGGACGGGCTGCGGATTTCTTTTCCGTTAGCGATCGCTTAGGATTTCGTAGCTTTAAGCTTTCTTTTAGCTTTTCATGGGTACACAAATACTATATAAACAAGGCCTTGGCTCCTTGTATACTCACTCACTCAAAGATCTAGAGCTTGGAGATCTTCTTGAAGACAGAGTGTTCTCACACTCTTGAAGGAGGTGAAGTTGTGGTGAAGGAGAGGCTACTCTCATTGCAGCAGGAAGTCTTCTACGCGGTGGTGGTAACTATCTTTTGTGAGTTAACCTTGTGGTTGATTTACAATTTCGTTACACTATTTTGTTAGCTTCGTTGCTTCATTCTCTTCACACACACTTAGATTATTTTGACATAATCTAAATCTTGTATCATCATCTTCTTATTCTTCCATTAGTGAGTGCACCACTTTATATGGTTGAGTAGTACTCCCATGTTGTAATTTGGACATCTATTATTTTTAGTGAAGTAAGCATCCAGCTTACGTTCCCTATCCTTGTCTCAAGATCTCTTTCTTTCTCTATCTCACTTATCATCTTGTCAATTAAGTTGTGTATGCTCAAGAGGTTTTAGTATTGGAACGATCCTGGGGCCCCAAATTCCAACACTTGGTATCAGAGCTACATAATTGACATACACACTTAAGATAAGATGAGTGAGATTAGAATTGAGATTGAAGACAAGTTGGATGGATCTTCTAATTATCCCATGTGGAGTTTCATGATGATGAACTTGTTAGTGACAAAGGATTTATGGAGTATCGTCAATGGATCCTTAACAAGACCAAGACGAGAAGGCGAAGGAGGGTCTACAACAGCTTCAACAGGTACTGGAATCGCTATTACAGAACCAACTGAAGAAGAGGTAACCACTTCGACATCCAGAGTCACTGCTAGGTCTTTACCTAGAGTTCCTCCTACTGAAGATCAGGCAAGATGGGATGCTAGAGATGCTTTAGCACTTTCATTCATAGCAATGAGCGTCAAAAAGCATATTCTACCACAGATCAGATCTTGCAGAAGTTCTAGTCAAGCTTGGTTAAAGCTCGAGAATCTTTTTCAGAGCAGAAATCCTGCTAGAAAAGCTCATTTGAGGAGACAACTAGCAAATACAAGGATGAAAGCTGGTGAGTCAATTCAAACCCACATTACGAGACTCGTTGACTTGAGAGATCAACTTCTAAATGTAGGAGTTGAGATATCAGATGAAGAAATGGTAAATACGCTGATTAATTCACTTCCTATTTCATATCGATCTTTCATAACCACTCTTACCCTTACCACAAGAGATAGAGAGGTTACATTTGAAGAATTAGAGTTCTTACTGATTCAAGATGAAGATCAGTTGAAGGGAATGGAAGAGAATGAAGAAGCACTTTCATCTTCATCAAAGGGTAAGAAGAAGAAGGATAAGAAGAAGGAACAAAAATCCAAGAAGGAAAGTAGGTCCCTCTCACCTTCTACTTCAGATTCTGTATCTACGACATCTAAAGAGAATTCTTCTAAGAAGAAGGTAAAAATATGTTCTTTTTGCAAGAAACGTGGACATATTCAGTCAGAATGTTATAAAAGGATTGCAGCAGAAAAGAAAAAGGCATCAGGTAATGTTGCAGAAGATGATAAAAAAGGGAAATCTCAAGGTGATTCTTATGCCTGTATCACTATTGAGGAAGTAGCTTTTGATCAAGCAGCTTTACAAGTTCTTTCAGGAAGTCCTTGGATATTCGACTCAGGTGCTACAAAGCATATGACAGGTTGTAGAGATGTATTTTCTTCTCTCTCCTATTCTTCAGGTAGAAGAGTTACTATTGCAGATGGCAATGATTTGGATGTTATGGGAATAGGTACAGTAACCCTAAAGTCAAGAGAAGGTAGTGTTTTTCAAATTTCAGATGTCCTTTATGTACCTGAAATGAAGATAAATCTGCTATCTATATCTGCATTTTTAAGTGATGGTTTTAAAGTTGTATTTGAGATAGATCTTTGTAAGATCTTATCACAGAAAGAAGACAAGTGTCTTTTACAAGGTAAGAATAAAGGAGGGGTCTTTGTTTTGTCAAAAATCAGTCAAGCATATGCAGTCAAATCTTCGTCACCGGTGGAAGATATGAAGCTATGGCATGAAAGATTTGGACATATCAGTTTTGGAGCTCTCAAGAATATCAAAGACAGAGGTATGGTTGAGAGTTTACCCTCATTCAAGCTACCTGATGATTCAGATATATGTGAAGGTTGTCTTGAAGGTAAGATGCATAAACTACCTTTCAAGAAACATGGTCATATTACAGCTACCAGGAAATTGCAGATTATTCATTCAGATGTGAATGGACCTATGAGAGCAGACTCTATTCAAGGTTTCAGGTATTTTGTCCTATTTGTGGATGATTTTACAAGATACTCATGGATCTATGGTCTTAAGTCGAAGTCAGAAGTCTTTCCTATATTCAAGAAGTTTGTAGCTATGGTTGAAAATGAAAGTCAGGAAACTGTCCAGATTCTCAGAAGTGATAGAGGTGGAGAATACTTGTCAAAAGAGTTTCAGACATTTCTCGATGAGAAAGGTATTACTCGACATCTTACTATTGCTTATACTCCTCAGCAAAATGGTGTTGCAGAAAGAAAGAATAGAGTGCTTGTTGAAATGATGCGGAGCATGATGGCGTCCAAGAAGCTTTCACCGAAATTCTGGTTTGATGCAGTACATACAGCTAATCACATTTTGAACAGGTCATCTACAAAAGCTTTAAAGGTAATCACACCGTATGAGGCTTATTATGGTAGAAAACCTAATGTGAGTTACTTCAGAGTGTTTGGATCACTTTCTTATGTACATGTTGAGAAAAAGGACCGAGGCAAACTAGATGTAAAGGCAAAGAAAGCTGTTTTTATTGGATATCCTGTTGAAAGCAAAGGATACAGGTTTTATGTTCCAGAAACAGGTGAAGTTATTCTTTCACGTAATGCTTATATTGCTGAAGATAAGGTTTATGATAAAGAAGCAGAAATTCCGGAGTTCATTAGTGAAAATGACTATGGAATTTTTAGAAAGATTCTGGATGTACATGTTCAGCCATATCAAGAGGGAGTTAAACCTCAAATTCCTAGTATTCAAGAAAAAATTGAAGAAAGAGGAATTTCACAACCTTCTACAGAGTCAGTTCCACAAGAGACTTTGATTCCAGAAATGGAAGAAGTTAAAGGTCCAGAAAGTCCTAGTACATCGACAGGACAAGTTCCAGAACCTGTGGAAGCTGAAAGTTCAGAAAGAGTTTCACCACTATTCAAGGATACACCTACGTGGTTATATCAGACTTGGAAAGATAGTGGTATAAAGACTTTTACTGGAAGAACAAGGAGTCAGACTAGACAACAACAACAAGATCATGTAAGAACAAGAAGTCAAACTAGACAGCAAAAAGATCATGTAAGTTTTGCTGAAGACTTTGAGATTCATGATATTTTGGCACTTACGACTGTTGAAGATGAACCTACGTGTGTTAAAGATGCACTTAACATTCCTATTTGGAGAAAAGCTATGCAAGAAGAGATTGATTCTATTCATAAGAATCAAACTTGGCAGCTATGTGAGTTACCAGAAGGAAAGAAGGCTATAGGTGTAAAATGGATCTTCAAAATCAAAAGGAAAGCAGATGGTACTATTGATAGATACAAGGCCAGGTGGGTTGTCAAAGGATATGCACAACAAAAAGGTATTGATTATGATGAGACATTTGCTCCTACATCTAGGATGACTGTTATTAGGTCAGTACTTGCTCTAGCAGCACATTTTGGTTGGCATATATATCAGCTTGACATTAAGACTGCTTTTCTAAATGGTGATTTACACGAAGATGTGTATATTCAGCAGCCAGAAGGTTTTGAAGAGACAGGTAAAGAACACTTAGTGTGCAAGCTTATAAAAGCTTTGTATGGTTTAAAACAGGCACCTAGAGCATGGTATGAAAAGATACATACATATCTTTTATCCATTGGTTTCCATAACTCAGATGCGGCTCCAACTCTTTATGTCAAAGCTGAAACAGGTATGATGATTATAGCAATCATTTATGTGGATGATATTATAGTCACAGGTCCCAGAGATGAAGATTTGCAGATGTTCAAAGAAGAATTGAAGCAAACATTTGATGTGAATGATTTAGGCATTCTACATTATTATCTTGGGATTCAGTTTCTGTTTCGAGATGAGTGTATCTACATGACACAACAGAAGTACATTGAGAAACTTTTGGAAAGGTTTCAGATGGGTGATTCTAAACCTATGCAAACACCTATGGATCAGAACACGTCTTTACAAATGGTAGCAGATGCAGAGACATTTGATGCTACTCTATATAGTCAAGCAGTTGGTTGCTTGATTTATCTTTGTAATACACGTCCTGATATACAGTTTGCAGTTTCTCAAGTATCAAGGTTCATGCAAAATCCGACAGTGTTACATTGGAAAGCAGTAAAGCGGATCTTTCGTTATTTGAAGGGAACTTCAAATCATGCTATGGTATTTTCGAAATCTACACATTTGTTACTAAAAGGATTTTCAGATTCTGATTGGGCAGGTAATAGAGACACAAGAAGAAGTACTAGTGGATTTTGTTTTTATCTTGGAGATTGTCTTATCTCATGGTTTTCAAAAAGACAACCCACTATTGCCACTTCATCGTGTGAAGCTGAATATCGTGCAGCATTTACAGCTACTCTAGAGTCAGTATGGTTGCAGAAGATTTTCAGTTATCTTGATGTAAGAGTACATCAACCCATTCAGATATTTTCAGATAGCCAGAGTGCTATAGCTATAGCTAAAAATCCAGTGCATCATGCAAGGACAAAGCATATAGAGGTACACTACCACTATATTCGAGAGCAGATAGCTAAGAAGCACATTGAGCTGGTTTATGTTCCTTCTAGTGAGAATGTTGCAGATATATTTACCAAAGCATTGACTAGAGATAGTCATGAGAAGATTTGCAGGTTACTGAATCTCGTACCAATATGACATTGAAGGAGGGATTGTTGGAAGTCAATGTCCTCATTGGCTTAACAAATATCTTCAACAAATAGTTCTCTATAATCTTCCAGGCGGACGCAATTCCAATATATAGATTCTATTCTATATCCCTCAAGGAATCGACGGCCGCAGCACGGATATACATTTGTGTTTGTAGATGAAGAAAGAGAAGCCGACGGGCGACTTGGTCTAGCCCATCACTTCTAAAAGCTATCACGGATTGACTCGGGTTCAATCCCCACGCTAAGCAGCAGCGAAAGATTTTTTTTAGAGTCTTCAAACTTAGCTTTTAGGAAACGCACGCGGACGGGCTGCGGATTTCTTTTCCGTTAGCGATCGCTTAGGATTTCGTAGCTTTAAGCTTTCTTTTAGCTTTTCATGGGTACACAAATACTATATAAACAAGGCCTTGGCTCCTTGTATACTCACTCACTCAAAGATCTAGAGCTTGGAGATCTTCTTGAAGACAGAGTGTTCTCACACTCTTGAAGGAGGTGAAGTTGTGGTGAAGGAGAGGCTACTCTCATTGCAGCAGGAAGTCTTCTACGAGGTGGTGGTAACTATCTTTTGTGAGTTAACCTTGTGGTTGATTTACAATTTCGTTACACTATTTTGTTAGCTTCGTTGCTTCATTCTCTTCACACACACTTAGATTATTTTGACATAATCTAAATCTTGTATCATCATCTTCTTATTCTTCCATTAGTGAGTGCACCACTTTATATGGTTGAGTAGTACTCCCATGTTGTAATTTGGACATCTATTATTTTTAGTGAAGTAAGCATCCAGCTTACGTTCCCTATCCTTGTCTCAAGATCTCTTTCTTTCTCTATCTCACTTATCATCTTGTCAATTAAGTTGTGTATGCTCAAGAGGTTTTAGTATTGGAACGATCCTGGGGCCCCAAATTCCAACAATAGGAATGTGGATGTTGACGGGCTTCATCTTGTGAATGTCATTCCCTAGTCAAATGCCCCTAGGTACCACATGGCAATGTGCCAAATGAAGAGGAATGCCTTTCCTAGGATAGTGGACAAATGATCTTTCACTTCTGTTGAGCTAGGATAGGGTGTTACAATCAAGGCAATCAAGGCCTTTATTGATTTAGGAGCTGCCATAAGTGCCATTAGGTATTCATGCTATCAAGACATGAATCCAATTGAGGCTTACCTCATAGGATTAGGAGGAGTGGAAACCCCTTGCATTGGTGAGGTGGAAGTTCCTATCCTCATACAAGACGTTCCCTTGATAGTAAAGCTATTATTTTGCCATGATAAAGATCTCATAGAACCTTTAATATTGGGCCAAGATTGGATATATGACCATGTAGTTGACTTGAATGTCCGAAGATTTCTTCTTCATGTTTGGGTTACTAAACAATGTATTATGGTAGAATTAGAAACTCCAGAGACCTCTAACCATGAATCAATAATATAGCTGAAAAATCTTGGGTCTTCTAGCTCTCATATTACCATACAAATGGAGACTCTTGAGTTCTTTGGTTATAGCTCCACACACAGTGCATGTACCCCTAGATCTATTGTACAAAGTGCCTCACTCCTTGATGGACATATCATGCAAGTTTTGGAACTCCCTTCTTTTCCAAAGATGAGTGCCACATTGCCAACTCAACCACAGAGTCATAAAACTCTGCTACAATAGAAACATAAAGCATGAAGGTCACCCTCCACCATGCCGCGAAAGCAATACAAATACCCACTTGTTCCAGGAATGAAGTAGATGTGGGTGAGAAAGGGTGAGCTAGCCACTACTATACCAAAATCAAAGTCACCACCAAAGAAGCAGAACATGTATCCAAAGTGACAACCAGAGAAGCAAGGAAGAGATCAATCACAAAACACTCAACAAATTTGGATACCTAAGCGGTCGATCATGGCATGCCTTAAAAACTTGAGCATTTGGGTGCCTAAGACTTGGTTGAAGGCCCAAATTTCCCCACATGAATCACCATCTTTTAGTAAATCTCAGTCTATCCTTACTCATGATACACCTAGAAAGACAACCTTTGTACATGAGAAGAAATGTAACTCAACTCCTAGAACCACCTGGAAATGGGCGCCCAAATAGAACCAGTTCCAACTAAACTCTATCTCCTAAGAAATTGTATAAATCAATAACCTCTTCTTGTAATCCCATAAAGGAACCAATCACTTTTAGCCAACTTTGTAATAAACCCATATCTCAGAAACCTTGTAATATATCTATGAATTGACACAATTATGCTAAGATCATGCATTAAGTATGCATATAGGTGCTCTCGTGACATGCACTAGGCATAGGAATATAATTGTGCACTATTACACACCACAAGCCTACATGGGAAGCATATAAGCATTGGAAAGGGACTTAGGACTCACCATATTGAGATAAAAGTTTATTTCCATGCCAATGTATTCTCCTTTGCCAAAATGTCAGGGGAGCACTAGATTGTGCCCTCTGACTAGACTAGACAAGATTTCACAATTATAGTTTTGATTACAAGATCACCCATGTAGGGAAATAATACAAGAATATGTAACTGATACAAGAAGTCCCACAACCTGGGACTGTTAGGTATATATAACTCAATTAGAGATAATACAGAAGATCCCACAACTCGAGACTGTAGGTATGAAGAAAGATATCTGGATTACAAGAAGTCCCATCAAGGAGATGAACTAGATACAAGGAATAGTTGGAAAAGATCTCATAATATGAGATTATAAGAAGAAAAGTCAAGATGTCCAAGATAGAGACCCTTCCACATTTGAGGCCACAAAAAATCCCTTGATATGAGCTCTATTGTTTTATTCACCCCAAAATGTCCTACTGCAAGGTTATCATGACATTGCTAAAGTACTTGGACTGTGGGCTTTCTTGGAGGGATATACAATAGGTTCTTGTAGAATAGTAACCCATCATTTTCTTGGAACTCGTTTACTTCATGAAATTTCCCTTCTTGAATTTTTTGCGTGATGTTACAAAAAAACTCATCATGTGATAGAGTCTTAAAAATCAAATGAATCATGGCTAAATCTTCTTGATGGTTTGAATATATGGTTGCTAACTGGAGATATTCAAGCTTGAGTAGTACACTCTCTTGTTGATCAAAAGCCTCTTCACCTTTCTTAGTGCAAGGTAAGATCTTCTTAACAAGGCATTTGACTAACTTTGCTAACGTCTTTGATGTGGTATCTCCTGATGAGATCCTCCATTTTTCAGGTCTAGTTTTGTCAGTATATGCCTCCCGAGGTCTAGCCAACATGGAGATACTCCTTGAAGATGCCCGGTCGCGTGGGATTCCCAATTTCTCTCTCTCAATCCTTTCCCATAAAGGGCAATGCTCCATGCATCTCATATGAGTGCCACTTGGCACTCATGTGAGTATCATACTCAACATAGATAAGAGGGGGTTCTCACCTCTAAGTCCTAACTCATATATGATACTCCATGTGACAGTCTTGGCCGATACATGATGACAAAATCGAACCTAGATAGAAATTTATTCCATTGAGATTGCCTTCTATTGAGGATTCCGGTGGTCATAAAGTACTCTAAATTCTTATGATTTATGTACACAGTAACTTTATGAGCTACTCCTTCTAGAGGGTGACGTGAGGTATCAAATGCATCCACTATCACTAAAAGCTCTTTATCATGGATTTTGTTTGGAGGAGAGAATTTCCTTGAATAATATGCAACAAGATTTAGGTGTCCATCATCCCCATGTTGGGATAGGATTGCCCCCAAGACAAAGTCCGATGCATCTGTCTCTAGGAAAAAAGGCTTGGTAAAATCAGGGTGAACTAGCATTGGAGCAGTAGTGAATGATGATTTCAAGGTTTGAAAGGATTTCTTTGCATCTTTGTTCCATGAGAATTTTGTGTTTTTGTGTAAGCTTAGTAAGAGGTGTCACTATCTTCGAGTAATCTCTGATGAATATCCTATAAAAACTGGCAAACCTTAGAAAACATTGTACATCTCAACCACATGAAGGTGGTTTCCAATCAAGGATTTTCTTGATCTTCTTAGGGTCCATAATGTTTTCTTTCTCTGATATAATGTGTTAGACATTGATCACAAGGATCATGGACTGATCCCTATGCATCAATATCATGATCCTTGTGGATCAATGTCTAACATGGGGATTAGTCCATGTGTGTGTGACTCTCCCATCCATATATATCCTCTTGTACTCTAAAAATAGCAATGCTCTGGAATAGTCTAGTGTGAACATGTGGCCATCATGCAACATTCCCATTACTACTTTAGTATCTTAGGGTATCCCTCGAGCTTGGGACCTCGGCTAGCTGGTCCTTGTCCCTCACAGACATGGACTGATCCCTATGGATCAATATCGTGATCCCTATGGATCAATGTCAAACATAATGTGCCCTAGAAAATCCATTTATGTATGATGGAAAGAGCACTTCTCCAATTTTGCATATAATCCTTTTTCTCTTCGTTTCTCTAAGAATATCTTTACATGACATTCATGATCCTCTAAAGTTTTGGAGAATATCAAGATATCAATGAGGCGTATTACCACAAAATCATCTAAATACTCCCAAAAGATATCATTCATCATATGCTAGAGGATGGTTAGAGCATTTGTGAGACCGAATGGCATAAGCACATACTTGAAATGCCTATACCTTGTTCGATATGATGTATTCCATTCGTCTCCTTCTCTTATCCTGACAAGATTGTAAGCTCCTTGAAGGTCAATCTTTGTGAAGAAATTTGCTTTCCCAAGATATTCCAGTCCCATCCTTCTTCTTTACAAATAGGATAGGGGCTCTTGTAGGAGACTTTGAGTGTCTTATAAAACCCTTGGCTAGATTCTCATCAATATTCTTATGTAATTCTCCAAATTCTTATGCAGATATTCTATAGATTGGTCTGAAGGGTGGTTGTGCTCCCTCTTGAAGTTCTATGGTGCAATCATAAGGTGTGCTCTCTGGGAGGATATCTGCATTCTTCTTCTTAAAGACATCTTCAAAATCTTGGTACTGACTAGGTAGCTTTACCAGATCATCTTTCTTGGACTCTTGAGCTATTATGGCATAGATCATATATATTGTCTTCTCCCAATCAATGTCTAGATTATGTTTCTTTAGCCACAACATTCCAATGATAATAGGGTTTATTGGACTTGATATAACATTAAAACATATGTGGGAATCATGATCACCAAGGTGTACTCTTAATGGTGAGGTTTCCTTGGTAATATTCCCAGATGCTAGAGGTCGTCCATCCACTACTTCAGCTACTACTAATTTGTTCTTCTAAAGCACTAGAATCTTGTGTTTCTTAACCAATCCTTCATCAATGAAACATGATGAGGCTCTTGAATTGTTTAGGGTTGTAAGGTAAATGGTCTTCTTAGGCATGATCAACTTGATAGGGGCAAGACATATTTCTATGGGTGTTGTTGGAATTATGAGACCCTTTCTTATATCATAGTCTAGCTGTACAGTCTCCTTTACAACTAGACTTCCTCCTTTCCCTACTCTACAAGGGCTACTATGACTCTAGAGTTTGTTTTCTTGTTGGGATAATTAATAGCAATATGGTCACTGTTTCCACAATAGATGCAGAACTTGTTACCTCTCCTTCTCTACTTTTCTTGTGGAGTTAGAGGCGGGAACCTAGTTACGTATGTCTGCATAGGTTGTTGTCTAAGAGCGGGCTGGAAGGGTTTCCATTTGTGAAGTATTCCATCTACTTAATTTTTAGTGTTTCTTTCAAAGGGGCGGTGATCACATTGAATGGCTTGCGCGATGCACATCGTGAGCAAAAGGTCCTTCACATCATTTGTTAAATCCCATCTAAATTATCTATCCCTCAACACTTGGTCCCAATCAATGGCCTATGGAATATTGCACTCCTCCCATCGAGGAATATGTGTTGCATCCACCCCACAAACTAGCAAGTTTCCAAGATGCATTTCCAATTGAAGATCCCCCAAGAGGACGGACCGACCCAATCAATGTGAAATACATTGGTTCCAAGGCCTAGTAGAGCCACTTGCTCACATGGAGCATGGTCAAAGATGTTCCTAGTATCTTTTTTACTCCCCTCACTATTACTTAATCATCCATTAAAGAAATTCAAGCTAACCCACAAGCTGGTCAGAGAAGCACCAAAGACATATGGTACACACATTCCATTGGATAAGGAAAACCTAATTCTAGAAGCTATGAAGAAGAGTGATATACTCAAGCTATCTCAGATGTCCACAAACACTCCTGATTTGTCTAGCACATTGCACATGTGTATGCAACACTTTGAATTTCCAGGACAGATTCACATAGCCACACAAGAAGATATGGTTTAGCTTACATATGGCACAAAACATGTGTATCCGCATTAACCTACTGCATTGGATTATGGACCAACTATATGGAGTAAACAACATATGGATTAAAAAACAAGTGTGTAATGGCTACTATGCCATTACCAGGATTGGGTGCATGTGCTTAGCCTAGGACATTCCTATTCAAAGGGCACTTACTTGTGGTCTCTCTCTCTCTCTCTCTCTCTCTCTCTCTCTCTCTCTCTCTCTCTCTCTCTCTCTCTCTCTCTCTCTCTCCCCCCTCTCTTTCTCTCTCTCTCTCTCTCTCTCTCTCTCTCTCTCTCTCTCTCTCTCTCTCTCTCTCTCTCTCTCTCTCTCTCTCTCTCTATATATATATATATATATATATATATATATATATATACATACATACATACATACATACATACATACATACATACATACATACATACATACATACATACATACATACATACATACTTACATACATACATACACACACACACACACACACACATATATATATATATATATATATATATATATATATATATATATATATATATATATATATATATATATATATATATATATATATGTGTGTGTGTGTGTGTGTGTGTGTGTGTGTGTGTGTGTGTATGTATGCATGTATGTAAGTATGTATGTATGTGTGTGTGTATACACATACACACACACATATATATGTATATATATACTGATGGAGAGTGTTAATCTCCAAAAGAACAAGCTATCCTTGATGTTAGAACACTTCTATATCAAGAATAACTCAAAACCTTTACCAATTTGGAGGATCAATACCAAATTATCAAAACTTTGAACTAACTATGAAGAGAATCATTATTCAAAAAAGTACGTTGCACTTAACTCACTCATTGACTAACCAAATGTGTAAATTTTTTAATGAAACTTTGTATGAAGTGTGGGCTAATCCTTTTGTAGCTTGTCCAACTTAAATCATCTCAAAAGACTCAGTAGATCTTGAGAAATGATTCAAACAGTTCACCTATGTTTGAAACTATTCTATAGTATAGTCGACTTTGACACCTGCAACTTCTAAAGCATGGTTCTCCCAAAGTACAACCCATTTAATCAAATTATTTTAGCCATAGGTAGATTACCTTCCAACTTAAAAAATGAGTGCTTACTTGCTCAAAACGTTACACTGTGGAAGGAGAAATGACCAAAACATTAGAATCAAATTTTGCACCTGTTGCAACTTCACTTCTTCACATTTACACATGTAAATGTTCCTACTCTCAATTCTCTCAGCCTGATCACAATTAGGATCTAAAAATTTGTACAGAGGTCAATCAACTTTAGACTTAGAATTGTACAAAAGCATTTCACAAAATATTAAACAAAAAAGGAGTACTCAGCAAAAGATCGGGTGCAATTTTTCTTCTTCTCTAAAAAGTTTTACATTTGAATGATGAGAGAGGTCATCCTCATTTCTAAAATGTCTAATGACTCTAACAACTTCTAATTCTTCTCATCTCATGCTCTCTCATACTTGCCCCGACATTCTACTTGTATATATAGGCATATATGTACAAGCTCATGACCATCCAAAAGGTATAAGTGAGCTAACTACACATTAATGTACATATGTATACAAGACTTCATTTCCTGAACATACTCTATCTTCAATCTTCAATTGTTGATCTTTTCTTCATCCTTTAACTTCAAGTCTTTATCCAAAACATCAATTGGTGATTGAGTTGCACCAACAGATCCCCCTCAATCATCAATTGAGGTTTTCTCTATCTTCTTTATACCTGCCATGTCTTTGAATCTTTGTAGCTTTGGTCCATCCAAGGTTTTGGTTAGCATATCTGCAATCTGATCTTTTGTTGAAGTATGTATGACTTCAATCTCCTTGTCAATTGCCTTCTCTCTTAAGAAGTGATACTGAATCTCAATGTCTTTAGTCATGTCATGAAAAACAAGGTTAGCAGCTAGATACAATGAACTCATATTATCTCCATGAATAGTGGGTGTACTCTGAATGATATCAAAACTCTTCATGAGAGTCTTCAACCATATGACTTCCTTTGCAGCTTCAACCATGCCCTTATACTCTTCCTCTGTAGATGATAAAGCAACTATGTGTTGCTTCTTAGAACACCAAGAGATTAACTTGTCTCCCACATAACACAAGTATCCATAAGTTGATCTCCTATGATCAGTATTACTTGCCCAATCTGTATCACTATATATCTTGATGTTTGTATCTGATGTAAAACCATAATAAAAACCTTCCTTGAGTGTACCCTTAATGTATCTCAACACCCTTTGTCCTACAATCCAATGGTCTTTCCTAGGACAATGCATGAATTGAGACAATACTCCAACTGCATATGACAAGTCAGGCCTAGTTAATGTAGCATAGATTAGACTACCAACCAAACTTTGATATAACTTCATATCCTTGAATTCTTCTCCTCCATATCTGCTCAATTTGTGATTCACCTCCATTGGAGTAGGTGCTACCCTGCAATCTTCCATTTTAAACTTGACCAACAAGTTCTTCAAATACATTTCTTGAGTCACATACACTCCATGTTGAGTATATGAGATCTCCATGCCCAAGAAATATGACAAGTCTCCCAAGTCACTAATCTTAAACTCTTTCTCCATTTACTTTTTGAGGCTTTGTATGCCCTTCTCATCTGTACCTGTAAGGATTATGTCATCAACATATATGCACATGTAAATGAACCCATCATCACTTGCTTTAACAAGCAAACTACTATCTACTTTAGATACTTGAAAACCAAGTTCCTTCAAGAACTTTACAAGTCTATAATTCCATGTCCTTGGGGCCTGCTTCAAACCATACAAAGCTCTCTTGAGCTTGCATACATATTTTGAATACCTTTTATCTCTGAACCCTTGTGGTTGCTCCATGAAAACATCATCTAAAATATAACCATTAAGAAAAGCATTCTTTACATCTAATTGACATAGTTTCTAACCTTTACATGCAGCAATGGCTATGAGTGTCTTGATGGTTGTCATCTTTGCCACTAGACTATAGGTCTCATCATAGTCTATACCATATGCTGACTTTATACCTAGACACACTTCCTCTTTGTCTTGTGGCCCATTTGCATCCAATGATCTTCTGACATTTTGGTTTAGGAACCAAATCCCAAGTCTCATTCTCCATCAATGCATCATACTCTTCTTGCATAGCTTTCTCCCAATTTTCCTTACCTTTTGCCTCTTCATATGTAGAAGGGTCTTCATCTCCTTTCACCATGCAGGCATAATCTTTAGTAGTCAAAAATGAAGTGTCATAACTATACCTTGTAGGTTGCCATTTGTGTCTTGATGACCTTCTGAGTTCTCCACTTCTTGAAGTTTTTGGTTCATCACATTTTGGATCAAATCTTGGCACTTCTTCAACTTCAACTTGTACTTCATTATTCTCTTCTTCATCAAATATTTGAACCTTTGATTCACCTTTTTTCTGATCCCAAACTTCTTCATCACTTGCATGAATATTAATTGTACATGCATACCAAGCACCTTGTTCATCAAATGTGACACCCTTTGACACAAGGAATTGTTTTGTGGATGGACTCCACAACCTATAACCCATCTTCTTATCATCATAACCAATGAATACATACTTTTCAACTTTAGGTTCCAATTTATGCCTCAACTGAGATGGCACATATGCATAAGCCAAACATCCAAATACTTTTCAATGATCTAAGGTAGGTCTCTTACCCCACCATGCCTCATATGGTGTCATACCCTGCAAGGCTTTACATGGTAGCCTATTGACCAAGTATGTAGCTGTATTTGCAGCCTCAACCCACAAGTAATTAGGACAATTTTTCTCCTTCATCATTGATCTTGCAAACTCAACAAGAGTTCTATTCCTCCTTTCTGCTACACCATTTTGTTGAGGAGAGTACCTGCAAGTAACTTCCCTTTTTATACCTACATTCCATAAGTAATCATTGAACTCATTAGAGAAATACTCTCCCCCTCCATCTAAACTTAGTCTCTTCAACTTTTGACCTGTGATTCTTTCTGCATACACATGATAATGTTTAAATGTATTGAATACCTCTGATTTATCTTTGATCACATATATAGTGATCCACGTGGTAGGATCATCAACATAAATCACATAATATCTTGAACCATTAATACTGAAATCCTTTGATGGTCCCCACACATCTGTGTGTACCAACTCAAGCTTCTCTGAATACATGAAACCATGCTTAGAATATGATTTCTTAATACCTCTTTCATTGAAATGTCCAAGCCTTTTGTGCCAAAGATCTAATTAATAGATCTTATGTCCTCCATAAGTAAATAAGGCATGACCAACATTACCTCAAATCTTCAATGTGAAGAGTCTTCCTTCTTTCTTCCCTGAAACAATTTGTTTATATCCATTGCTAGGGTCTTCCACAAAAACCCCATCATTAGTGAACCTTACTTCGTACCTTTTTTCAACAATTTTCCCTACACTTATCAGATTCTTTGGAATTGTGGGAACATACAAGACCTTACTCAAAAGAGTACTTCCATCCTTGGCCTTCACTGGTCCAATTGACTTCACATTGTGCTTTGTATTATCACCTATTTGAACTATATGATTAGTTACCTTATTCTCCAAATCAGTCATCAAGGCTATATTACCACTCAGGTGATTGCTACACCCTTCTGATCTAAAGCATAATTGTAGTAGGTATAATTGTAGGATTGACTTTGGAATCCTCTACCTTCATTTCTTCCAAAGTAACCTCTACTACCTCTACCTCTGAAATTACCTCTTTGGTTTCTACCACCTCTTCCTCTTGAATTAAAGTTATGACTATATCCTCCATTATTCTGATTATTATGCCAACAATCATGAGCTAAATGATTTGTCTTACCACAAATCCACCAAGCTTTGGCTCCATCTTTATTGCTTCTACCTCTTCCTCTTCCTTTGCCACCTCCTCTTCCTCTTAGGAAGTTGACTTGGCTAGTTGTACTTTCTTCTTCATTTACTTGTTGCTTGCCTTTGCTATTCTTCTTTTTATCCTTTGAATACATTGCTTGGCATGCACTCTTATCACCATCACCTTTGACATCCTGCTCAAAAGTTAGCATGTGTCCTAGCAACTGATTTAAATCAGGAGTAAAATGATCTAGTGACAATTCAGTAGACAAAATGAATGGCTTCCATTTCTCATCTCCTCTCAAACCTGTGAGGATTTGCCTTACCAATTTATCTTCCTCAATATCTTCATCAATTGCTCCTAATGCATCTGCAATGTCCATCCTTGTTACATAATCAAAAATTGATTGAGAGGCTTTCTTCTTGAATGTGGTAAACTCTGCCCACAAAGATGCCTTCCTTGACTTTGTAGTGTTTTGGAAATGCTCCTCCAAAGCATTCCATATACCACTTGCACTTTCAAGACCTCTCATATGAGGTAACAAGTAGTCATTGACTCCCATGTAGATAATGCTCCTTGCTTGAGCATCCTTCTTCATCCAAGTCTTCAAATTTGAGAGTCCATCCCTAGTTGGAACATTAGGATCTCTAAATTGTGGTTTTTCTTCTTCACCTGTGATGTGACCTATCAAGTCTTTGCTCATGAGATGAGCTTCCATCCTCATTGACCAAGCTAGATAGTTTTCTCTATCCAATTTCTTTATCTGAAGAGAATCTCCCATCTTTTCTTCACATGTGTACTAAATTCTAAAATAAGTGTACCTTTACTTTGAATGAAGTTCCTTTTGATCTTTTTGATAGCTTCAGGCCTCCTTCTCAAGATTTCCCTTAAAGTTTTCACCTTTTGAACCTTCAAGTGTTGATTTCTGTATGATTGCAGCACTCGGGGTCCTCCTTTCTTCTATTTTGATGATTCCTACTCTAATACCACTGATGGAGAGTGTTAATATCCAAAAGAACAAGCTATCCTTGATGTTAGAACACTTCTATATCAAGAATAACTCAAGACCTTTACCAATTTGGAGGATCAATACCAATCTATCAAAATTTTGAACTAACTGTGAAGAGATTCACTATTCAAAAAAGTATGTTGCACTTAACTCACTCATTGACTAACCAAATGTGTAAAGTTTTCAATGAAACTTTCTATGAAGTGTTGCCTAATGTTTTGCAGCTTCTCCAAGTTAAATCATCTCAAAAGGCTCATTAGATCTTGAGAAATGATTCAAATAGTTCACCTATGTCTGAAATTGTTCTATAGTATAGTCAACTTTGACACCTGCAACTTCTAAAGCATGGTTCTCCCAAACTACAACCCGTTTAATCAAATGCTTTTAGCCATAGGTAGCTTACCTTCCAACTTAAAGAATGAGTGCTTAGTCGCTTGCTCAAAAATTCTCACTGTGGAAGGAGAACTGACCAAAACATTAGAATCAAATTTTGCACCTGTTGCAACTTCACTTATTCACATTTACACATGTAAATGTTCCTACTCTCAATTCTCTCAGCCTGATCACAATTAGGATCTGAAATCTTATACAGAGGTCAATCAACTATAGAATTAGACTTGTACAAAAGCATTTCACAAAAGATTAAACACAGAAGGAGTACTCAGCAAAAGACCGGGTGCAATTTTACTTCTTCTCTGAAAAGTTTTACATCTAAATGATGAGAGAGATCTTCCTCATTTCTAAAATTTCTAATGACTCTAACAACTTCTAGTTCTTCTCATCTCATGCTCTCTCATACTTGCCCCAACTTTCTACTTGTATATGTAGGCATATATGTACAAGCTCATGACCATACAAAAGGTATAAGTGAGCTAACTACAAATTAATGTACATATGTATACAAGTCTTCATTTCCTGAACATACTCTATCTTCAATCTTCAATTTTTGATCTTTTCTTCATCCTTTAACTTCAAGTCTTTATCCAAAACATCAATTGGTGATTGACTTGCACCAACACACACACACATATATATATATATATATATATATATATATATATATATATATATATATATATATATATATATATATATATATATATATATATATATATATATATATATATATATGGTAGTGTGTGGAATCCATGGGTACGTGAAATGGGTATGGGGTGCTATCTAGACTCTTGCAAAGTTGAATAAACTCTTTATACACTTCCCAACTGCTTTCTATTTCTAAACCCTAATAAGGATTTTAATGAGCATGAAAACTAATAGTCATTCAATTCAAATCCTAGCTAATTAGGGGACTTCAAAGGAGAGGAATTCCCAAACTTTGTTGGGATATCTGTTTTGTCCCAAAATCCAAAGATGATTTGGGTATTGTTAATAGTTGCAGATTGGTAGATAAATTGGTTGCAAAATGGTTGATCAAGGCTTAGAGTTTTGAATAGGAGTCCTAGGCCAAGCTAATCTTTAGAAATATGGATTTGATATCTCTATTAGGTCTTCAAATTGGAAGAATCTTAGCCTCAACACCCTTATTTTCTCCCCACATAAGGTAAAACCAAGGCACATGGAGATTGTGGCCTCTATTTGGAAAGCACCAAAAAGACATTTGTCATCATGGAATGGAAACTGGTCGCATGTGAAAGATGACATGGAGCTTGGAATTATCCTCCCCAAAAAAATTTTATCAATAACATTTTTATTTAGTGTTAGAAGAATGTCAAACAAGGTAAGGTAGGTGTATGAAATGGAAAGGTCAGTATTGTGTTGTGAAGGAGCACCAAGATCTAGGATTTTGAAGAGAGAAAAAAGGTGGAAAAGTGAATTAGGCATATGAATGTGCAAAGGAGTTTGACCTGAAACTCTATATTCATGATTTCCATGAATCATCCAAGGTTGTGCAAGGTTCCTATAGATGGGCTAGGGCAAGAAACTACAAGGAATTGTTTCTATATTATATATATATATATATATATATATATATATATTTGTTTGAATAAAGTTTTCATATGATCATAGTAGAAGTTTGTCTTCTTAGTGAATTTCTTTTCATATGATTGCAGAAGATGTTTGTTTTAGAAATTGAAAGAAATATAATCTTATTTAATTGACTCTAATGTATTACACAAATCGAACTTCTCGTATCCTACCTAGCTTGAAAGTAGGGACTCCATGGAGCTTGTGAAAATACATACCATTATGATTGGTTACACATTGGCATGCTTATATGCATCAACCTTTGAACAACAACTTAGTAGATGGAGAGAGGGAGATTGGAGGTGACCAAAATGATAGGAAGAAACTAAGAGAAAACTTTTCACACTTGACTTCTCTTCAAGCGATTATTGATGAAACATCACACATCAAAAATTGATGCATTATTTTTCATGAGCTTTAATAAAAAGTTTGAAATAATCCATTAACTCAAAGAGATTCATTGTGCACAAAATGGACAAAATTATAGTGCATTTGAGGGGATTAACTATTCATAGATATTATGGATAGGGCAGGTATGAATGGTAGAGGGCATCGCCACCTTAATTGTCTATAATGTGTGGATGAAGGAAGGTTTCCATTATGCCTCACGCTATTTGGAGCATTCCTTCATTCTGTTTCAATCTACATTGATGGATTGGGGACATAGGAGCACAACTTGCGTATACATGAATCTAGCTATTTTTACATGAGTGAGAGAATTTCATATGCACAATGGAGTTAGTGGCTATGTAGTCTTCTACTTAGCTACCATAGGATTATAGTTGTGCTTTCTTTTGAGGGTGAATTCAATAAGGTGTAATGTTTTTATGTTATGAAACACTAAAAGAGTTTATGTATGAAGATTGTCTTGGTAGTAAGTATATTTTGTTTTTTTTTCAATGGAAAAGCTTCAACACTTGAGAATCAATGATGAAAAAAGATATCCTATCCTTATATAATTGACATGTGCTCACTAGTTAAGTTGTTATTCCTCTATTTTTTATATGTTTCCTCATCCCCTTGCCTTTGTTTTCACTTCTATAGCTTTTTTCAAATGCCCAAAATGATCTCCGATGAGTAGGAGCATTGAGACAACCTGTAAAAAATAAATAGGTTGTGGGATCTTTCCAAAGATGGATACACCTAGATTTTCCTTGAATATTTTCAAAACTTGGTGTTATAGGATGATAGAGATCACTAGTAACCACATCTGGGCTCCATCCTTGATCATGCACTTCATCTTGGAGCCTGCAACCATCTTCAAGCTTTCCAATTCTACAATCTTCGCCCCTTATAATATAGGCCACTATTTTGACTAGTGTACAAAGACATATCTTGTTGCTATCATGATTCTTGTGAATATGCAAAGCATGGTTAGTTTATTTGAAGAAAATTTGACCCAATATATTCTTTTTCCTTTTGATTTGCTCATTTATAGAAAATGCACACTACTTGCAACATTGATGAGAGATATTCAGTAGTTTTAATCTTAGTTGGTTTTTTACATTATTTATAAAGATTATGGCCTTGTAGCATGGGTTATAGTTTTGTGGTTGCACCTCTATCTATTCTTTACTACTCATGGGAAATTAAATTTTTCTTTTCTTTTAGCTACAACATGCTTCATTTTTTATGCACATCCAATGATATTTCAAAATTGAATGAGGTGATGGCTTATATATTCTCCATGTCTATCATGGTCTTTTATTACATATTTGGAATGTTGATTGTATACATCTTCTTAGTATCAAAAGTATATTCGGGCATTTCATGCAAGTTTGATAAGGTTATAGACACATGTAGTTTTGTCTTTTCCAACTTCAAAAAGAAGTGTCATTTTGATATTGACAAATGTCATTTTTGGCTACTTCATATAATTTCCATATTGCTGGTGCATAACCCTTCATGATAGTTACAACAATACAAATTGATGAAGAAGATAGAAGAAGTCTTCAAGAATGTATGAATCTAAACTACAATATTCCATCTACATATAAACTAAAACAAGTACTAGTTGTATTCATCACTAGGCTACTAAACATCAGTTAGTGTCTCAATCTCAATTCATTTGCAGGGAATTTTCACTTAATAAGTGAATGTGCTAAACACACCCTATTCTATAGGTTCTAATTTACTTCCTAATGCTATCCAATTAAGGTCTATAGGGTCTGAGATATTGGGTGGGGCCAAAGAATAGGAGAGCTGATTGGTCATGCTTTTTTATTGTATTTGGAGAAGATAATGTTGTGTTTTTTCTATGGTCACATGTCGTTTTTGACATCTTTAGATTGATATATACACTAAATAATGCATATTGTATGAAATTCAATTATATAAGAAAGTGTTTTCAAGTATTCAAAAGAAGTTCATACTTGATTCCCAATAAAATCTGAGCTCATCTCCTTTTGGTCTACTACAAAACATTTTTTTTGTTTGTTAAGTAGTAAACTCATTGAAAAAGAGTTAGATATTAATAATATGCCTGTTGATTATCCCATCATAGAAGTAGCAAACTTTCATGAAAGATTTCATGATTAATCATAGTTATTACATGATTTTTGTTTGCTTATTCATGTTGAAGCAAGATATGAGAGTTAAAGGAGAGGTAAAAAGAGAGTTGCTTTGAAGGTGATTGTAGGAACTCTACAATTTCTATGGACTTTCTTTGTTGTCTGCAATTGCTTGTACTATTGCTTAGATTTCTATAGTTTTCAAGTAGGTTTTTGCACAAATTCACCCAAATCTCTATATTTCAAATGGAAGTGATCATCAAAATTTGTCAATTTTTTTATAATTATATTGTGATATACCTATAGAATTTGCCCATCTTTATATACTTCTAATTTGGGTAGGTGTTCTAAACTTTTTCCCTATTGGAAATATCTATTTTGGTTAGAAATTTTATTATTTCTATTGGCCCCTAAAGGGAGATTCAAATTTTTTGCCAACTTATCTGCTACATTAGCAAGAGATGAGCCTCATTGACTACTAGTAGTATTACTCTTTTTTGGAGAATCCTTGGCTAATTCAGTGTTATCTTCCAAGTCACTACACTCTTTGATGCACTCATCAACAACAAATGGTCTCTTGATAGATATTAACTTTCACAAGGATGCACTCATGAAGTCCAATGCTATTAAATTTTGGAAGACCTCTTACCACTTCATGTTTGCTCATGTCCTTCAGCTTTGGAATGTTGATATGTCCTATTCTTTTGTGCCATAAGTCTAGCTCTAAATAGGAGCCTTGGCCTCTTCCTCTACTTCTACCTCGACCTCTTCCTTGTGTGTTGGCATTTGATGCATCCTTGTTGTCTTCTGAATTGTTTTGGTTGTAGTTGGAGTTGTTGTGACCTCTTTCTTTTCCTCTTGAGTTCATTCCTTTACCTTGACCTGTATATAACATTTGGTTGTGGCTGTCCTTTCCTTTGGGACCACCAAAGTTAAGCTCTTCTGTGACAAGATGAGGGATTAGTTGTTCAAAACCTAGATATGCATCTTTCAAGTTAATGGAAGTTATAAAATGCTTTCATCTTTCATCTTCTCTCAATCCATTGAGAGTATAACACACAAGATCTTCGTCTTCAACCATTGTGCCAATAGAAGCTAAAGCATCACTTAGCTCCTTAATCTTCAAAGTATATTCAGCTATGGATTGACTCAAACTTTTCTTGATTATGTTCAACTCATTCTTGAGTTGAAGTTTCCTAGCTTTGGTATTTGTTGAATACATCATTTAAAGAGCTTCCCAAGCATCCTTAGCTTTCTCTAGATGTTGAATATGCCCTACCATAGCATTAGTAATGACTTGTGAAATGAGGAACATGACTCTCCTATTCCTCTCTTCCCATTCTTTTGCTTGCCTCCTTTGGACTTCGGTGGCCATAGCTTGATTGATTTGAGGTTGAGCATCATCGCCGCTCACAATACCCCATAAGCCTTTACCCATTAGGTAGTTGTTCATTCTAAACTTCCACATGGGATAGTTATCCTTATCCAATTTCTCTACTTGTTGACCCAAGTCAGCCATTGAAGACTATCAAAAACTTTGAGAGTTACCTCGAATCGTTATATTGTCCTTTGCTCTTGCGTTTGTGAAGCTCCCCCTTGTTTTGTAGCTCCTCTTTTGCTTTGCTTTAACTCCAGCTTTGTTGATAAAGCTTCAACACCAAGTTTTCTCTGATACGAACTATGGAGAATGAGTTCTCCTATGCACAATGAAAATGTGTAGTGAACCTTTGTATGTCCAACACTTGGACAAACAGCTGCACCTTAAATAGCTTGCTGCTCTCAATACAAAACTCAAATGGACTTGTTCCTTAAGCCAATCAAAGTAGACAAAGAGAGATTTCTAACATGCTATAAATAACTTAATTTGGACAAGTTTTGATTAGGGAACACAACTGACAAAGATGAACTACCTATCCACACAAGTATGCTAAAGAACTGAACTTCACTCTCATATTGATGACTCCCTGAATATATATCCTTTGAGGAAGAAATTTGGTACACAAAAATTAAACACAAATAGATTTGCAACAAGCTAAAAATCAAGTAAATTGGATGAGTTTTGGTCAGGAAAGTCAACTGACCAAAATAGACCACTTGCACACATAAGTATACTAAAAACCTGGGCTTCACTCTCTAACAGATATCTCACATAATATAAATCCTTTGAATGAGATATTTGGGATAGAAAAAGTACATGCATAGACCTTTCCAAAAATCCAAAAATCAAGTGGTTTTGATATATTCTGCTTGGGAAATTTAACTGAACAAAATAGAATACTTGTTTACATAGGTATGTTGGAAAATTGGACTTCACTCTTTCATTGATATCTCATAGAATATATAAGATTTCAAGGAGATTTTTGAGATGCATAAAATAAATGCAATAAGCTTTCCAATGAGTGTTTAAACGCAATAAATAGTTACATATACACTGAGATATGAGCTTCACAACAGAGCTATGTACAAAATGACATGCGGCTAGAAGGAGTCTATGGAAAGACAAAATGAAAAAATGACTAGATCCGACTATTGGCAGCTCTTTCCTCTTTCTCTCCTTGTTAAGAAGATGCTTCCACACCACTTTTATAACCAATGGGCATGTGAAGAAGTTTGTGCCTCCTTCTTAACTCACCACTTTGCCCACTGCATGCCACTGACTACAAGGCAAATATTGTATCTTTTACTCATCATGAATTTTGACTAGACGTTTTTTCTTTTCTCTTCTTTTCCTTTATCTTTATATTTGGTAAATTTATCCAAGCATAGCTCATATGAAAATGAGCTTGTACATTTATCTTCAACAATTTCTAGCTTGAGGTTGTTATATATGCAGCATATGTGCTTAATAGGTGTCCCACTAAAGCACTGCAGTCTATCACTCCATATGAGGCTTGGCATGGTCACAAGCCATCTCATGCTCACTTGCATGTCTTTGCTTGTCTGGCATATGCATTAGTGCCTGAACAATAACGCAGGAAATTAGATGATAAAGCAATGAAATGTATTTTTGTTGGGTACAGCTTTGAAAGCAAAGGTATCGTATGTATCATCCATAGACTAAACGCATTTTGGTTATCCATGATGTTGTTTTTGTGGAAGATGCTATTGAGCCATTATGTTCATCTACTAAGGAGATATCAATTATCTCCAAAGATATGTATGATACTTTGCTGCCTCTTTTTACAGGTGGACACTCTAGTGCTGGGCCAAATGAGTTAATTTTTCAACCTTTATAGGTTTCACATGATGATGCAGATCATTCCATTTTTTATGTAGATTTACATGATGCACTTATTGATGAGAGAACTAATATAGAGGAGGCAAAAAGCTATGCCTAAATGGCTGGTGCAGTCTTCTCGAGATAGCAAATTAGATGCAGCTTTGTCATATCATACTTATACAGGCTCTCATAGTGCCTCTTTTGCATCAGATTGCTATGCTATGGCTACCTCTAGTCTCTGTGATGAGAATAAGCATGTTTAGTTTGATGCAGCACAAAATTCAAAAAATTGGATGGTTGCTATTCAATCCGAATATGATGCTATTATGAAAATGGTAATTCTTCTTTATGTGACTTGCCTCCTAGCAAGAAGGCCATTGGAACTAAGTAGGTATATAAAATGAAGCATAATCTTGATGGATTAGTTGATAGGTATAAGGCTAGGCTTGTTGCAAAGAGTTATGCTCAAGAAAGAGGCATTGATTTTGATGAAACCTTTGCTCCTACATGCTGAATGTCTATTGTTCATAGCATATGTGCACTTGCAGCTCATCATGGTTGGAATGTACATTAGTTGGATACTAAAACTACATTTTTGAATGGTGCCTTGCATGAAGAAGTGCATGTTTTTCAGCCCATGAAAACAAAGTGTGTAGGTTGAAAAAGGCATTATATGGTTTGAAGCAAGCACCACGTGCTTGGTATGAAAAGATACATGCCTAGCTGATTGCACATGGTTTTGAGAACAATCCAACTAAGAGCACCTTATATGTTAAGAGTGCAAATGATGTGCTTTTGATCATTGTTGTCTATGTTGATGACATGCTGCTCATTGATCCTCATGAGAAGCATATTGCTAATTTTAAGGTTGATTTGCATGCCCCTTTTGAGATGTCAGGTTTGGGGCATTTGCATCATTATTTAGGCATTTATTTTATGCAATTTGATGGAAAAATAGCTTTCTGTCAAACAAAATATATTGACACATTATTATAGCATTTTGGCCTTGAAGACTGTAAACCTATTGCCATTCCTATGGAGACAAGTTTATGATTGAGTCTTCATGATGATGGAGATGCATTTGATGTTGTTCTAACTATTGGATGCTTGATTTACTTATGCATTACTCGATGCTCCTTTTTCCCTTTCTTTCCCTTCTCTTCTCTTGGTTTCTTCTTCCTCCTGTTGTTGTCACCTTTCTTCTTCCATTCGTTCTCTTGCTATCGCTTCTTCTCTTGCCTTCCTCTCTACTTCTTCCCTAGCCTTCCTCTCTGCTTCTTCCCTAGCCTTCCTCTCTGCTTCTTCCTTGGCCTTCCTCTCAGCTTCTCGCCTTTGATTCTCCCCCACGTGGTGCCTCTAGGACTCCTCATCCTCATCTCTATCAGTCTCTATCTAATCATGAGAGGTACCTTCCATTGGTTTCCGCTCTGTCGCCCTTTCCTTAAGAATATGAAGGAAGATCTTCACCAACCATACTGTGTATTCTCAAGGTAAGAATACAGGGCTCTCTGTAAAAAGCAGAGTAAAAACCACTCCCACCTTGGAATCCAACACTGCGTTCACTGATCGTCCGGATCATCTAAAAAGTCTTCTAACTTCTTTCTTTAATTTCCAGAAAATTATATAGGCCCAATTTACCTACATCTTAATCGATTCCTTCACCAAAGCAAAAAGTTGTTGAGACACCCTGTAATGTTTTGCTTTCACGTTGATGATCATCATTATCAATAGTAACCCTAACTTAAGAGGATTATTGTCCGAGAGTTGAGCAAATATGTACTCACCCGAACATGGTTTTTCCAGCAGGTCGCAAATCTCTGCTGCATCAATCGGCTCAATGTTGGTTGTTATTCTGATACTAGATACATGAAATCTTTCTGCAACTAACATAGACATCGACTGAAAAGTTTCTTGCCCTATCCACATGCTTATCTCTTGAACATTAATGTCATTACCATCTGTTTGGCGTGCTATCTCCATCGTGATATCCTTTGCCTGTAGGTAGGGATGAATATTTCACCAATCCAACATGGTGCACTGCAGGAGTCCTCTACACTCAAACCAATCTTATTGCTCCTCTGAGAGATTCTCTGGAATGTTTAATAGATGGCATTCAGAGAATGTCACTGCCAATGTTGCACTGCTGCATCATTGCTTTGCTGCTGTAGAAGGTTGTATCTTTGATAGTTGTGATCGTTATGTGCGTTATGTGTGCAACCAAATAAGCTAAATTCGACAAAGTGCATAGCCTTTTATGGCCTGTCTGCCTGTGTAGAGAGTTGCAGGTCTGAGCCATGATTGCCGATTATGGGATCTTAACTCTCGCTATCCTGCACTTATTTGCGGCTCACAAAATAAGGAGCATTATCAGATTTGAAATATTGTGGCCGCTGTCGCTCGTTGATTGCATGTACAATTGCATGTAGAATAGTTACACCACTAATTATTGTTGAATATTCCACAATCATGCATTTTGAGTTTTGAAATTTTTTTCCTTTTTTCTTTTGAACATTGGATATTAACCGCTTGAAGTTTGATAGGACCGTAATTTGGACCCATTGATCATTGTCGGTAAAACTTCTCCTGCCAACATGACCAACCAAAAAGAACATGGTCCACATAACTCATGAATCCGGAATGGACCAATCCACTTTAATTTTAATTTGCCCATTCTTCTAGTCATTTTAGAGTGAAAAAACAGCACCAAATCACTAGGCCAAAAAAATTTTGTATGTAGATTCCGGTCATGCCACTTCTTTTGTCTACTTTGTACCTCCTATAATAATAAAACACTGTGGTACCATTGTTCGTCCAGTTGTCGTAGCTGATCCATTCTATAAGCAAAGAAGTCCTCCAGAACCAATCTTTTCTGTACTGTAATTCAAAGACTTGGCACCGCAAATTCAAATGGAAGAATTGTCTCCTGTCCATAGAGAAATTTAAAAGGTGTACTGTCAACTGAAACCTTGTAGGAAGTCTTGTACGCTAGAGTAGAGTGGGAAGCATAATTTCCCACTAGTCCATCAAATCTAACATCATCTTCTGTAGCACGTGCAGTAAACCTTATTGATGTTGATATATTTAGGTAGTGATGTGTGTGAACACACTAGGACCACCGGGGCACTTTTTTCCCTCTTTAGGAGGTTTTTTTCCCTCGGCTTGTATATAGGCATATTGCCCTAATGGGCTATTTATCTTTGTACATTCTCTAGTAATACATTCAGTATTGTGTGTTGTGCTCCAGGCTTCTTCTTCTTCCTTGTGCTGTTCGTGTGCTTCCGAAGACATCTATCTCCAACAATTGGTATCAGAGCAGGTCATCGCTTCATCTAGGGTGCCATCGACACTCCTCCGTTTGTAGTCTCAGCCTCCGAACGCACTATCACAGCGCTTGTGCAGGCTATTTCGTCTTTTTGTGCCAAAGGTTATACCGGTTTCTGTTCGCCAGTTTAAGCATCTCGAAGTCTGCTACAGGTCTAGCAGAACTCGTCTCGGCAGTTCTGTTCAAGTTTTTGAGATACAGTCAATTTTCTGCATCAAGGTATTTTAGTCACCAGCCATGGCTGAAAGCAGTGATGTATTCCGTATGTTGGCTGTTGAGGATAAGTTGGATGGTACCAACTACCCATTATGGGCTTATATGATGCGACATGTTTTGGTTGCAAAAGGATTGTGGAACATTGTGCAGGGTGTTGAAAGACGTCCTGTTACACCTGTAACGACAGGTACTGCAAATACAGGTGCTGGGGCTGATGAAGATGGTGTCGAAGATGATATTTTGCAGATTCCTGTTCGTGCTATTGTTTCTGTTGCACCTACTGCAGAGCAAATTCGTGGGGATGGCAGAGATGCCCAGGCACATGCATTGATAGCTTTGTCTGTCAAACGTGCCATTATTCCTCATATTCGCTCTTGCAGAACAGTTAGGGATGCTTGGGACACACTAACCACATTGTACCAAGCTAGGAATGAGGCTCGTGTTGCTTACCTCTGAAAACAGTTGGAGAGTGAGCACATGAATGAAGGTGATTCTATGGACAGTTTCCTAACGAAGATCAAAGATTTGAAGGAATAGTTGATTTCTGCTGATGAGGTTATACCAGATAGCTCACTTGTGCAGACCGTTCTGAATGGTCTTCCTGATTCATATCAGAGTTTTGCTTCTACTCTTCGGTTGATGATGAAAGGCAATCCGAATGCCTTATCATTTGAGGAGTTAGTCTCTGTTTTGTTGCAGGAAGATCAGTCCAGACAGAACAGGTCCATTATGCTTGTTGCAAATCAAGCTTTCCTGGCTAGTCAGAAGGGCAAAGGAAAATGGAGCTCTTCTACTAGTAAGCAGAAATCTGCAAATGCTGCACATTCGAAGAACCAGGATAAAGATGAGAAGAAATCAGAAAAGCAGAAATTGTTTTGCAAGTACTGTAAAGGGAATGATCATATCATAAAGAACTGTCCAAAACTGGGTGCAAAAGAGGCAAAGAAAAAGGAGGCTGGAATGGTTGTTGCAGAAGTCTCTACACCAAAAACAGAGTCTCCTAATCTTGTGCAGGAAGAAGAATGGGCGTTTACTACTGTTTGCAGTTTTGACCCATCTTCTCATGACCAGTGCATGTCTGCAGTGGACTCAGATGTTTGGTACTTTGACAGTGGGGCGACCAAACATATTATCTCGCAGTGCAGTTTCTTCTCTTCACTCGAGCCTGCCCCTACAGGGAATACTGTCACATGCGCCAACAACTCCTCTTATCCTGTTATGGGAGTTGGTAAGATCATTCTGACTACTGCTGATGGTAGTTCTTTCACCTTGTCAGATGCTTTATTTGTGCCAGGGATCAAGAAGAATCTGTTATCAGTTTCTGCATTAGCCAAGATTGGCTTGGTTGTGAAATTTGTTGATGACAGATGTACAGTTCATGATCTGTCAAATGACGATGTTATTATTGCTTCTGGCATTTTATGTTGTGGGCTGTATAAGCTCATAGACTATGAAAGATCTGTGAATGATTCGGCATGTGCAGTTCATGATTCTCAGGCTATCTCAGATGCGAAGCTTTGGCATGCACACTTTGGTCATCTGAATTTTGCTAGTTTGCTACGCCTGCAGAAATCTGATATGGTGTCTTCTTTGCCCAAGCTTGAGGCACCTGGAAAACATGTATGTGAAGGCTTTATTTTGGGCAAAATGCAACATTCCTCCTTTCCAAAAGATGGTTCAGTTCGGGCTATACAAAAATTGCAGCTTGTACATAGTGATGTCTGTGGTCCTATGCAGACACCTTCTTTTGGAAACTATCTCTACTTCGTGACTTTCATTGATGATTTTTCCAGGCATGCATGGGTATATCCATTGAAGGTAAAGTCCGAAGTGTTTTTGTGCTTCAAACAGTTTTTGGTTTTGGCTGAAAATCTGTCAGCATGTAAAATGGGCACCCTCCGTTCTGATCGAGGGGGGGAATATATGTCTTCTGATTTTAATGCATTTCTGGCTGAACGTGGGATAAAACACCAGTGTACAGTGCTGTATACACCTCAACAGAATGGAGTTGTTGAACGGAAGAATAGGTCACTCATGGAGATGGCGAGGTGTATGGTCAAGAGTCAGGCTTTACCACATAGTTTCTGGCTTGAGGCTGTCATGTGTGCAGCATATGTACTTAACATGTGTCCCACTAAAGCGCTACAGCCTATCACTCCATATGAGGCTTGGCATGATCGCAAGCCATCTGTTGCTCATCTGCAGGTTTTTGATTGTTTGGCATATGCACTAGTACCTGAACCACATCACAGAAAATTGGATGATAAGGCAGTAAAATGTATTTTTGTTGAGTACAGTTCTGAAAGTAAAGGCTATCGTCTCTATCATTCACAGACTAAACGCATTCTGGTTAGCCGTGATGTTGTCTTTGTGGAAGATGCTATTCAGCCATTGCTTTCATGTACTAAGGCGACATCTGTTAGCTCCAAAGACATGTATGATACATTGATGCCTCTTTTTACAGGTGGACAGTCTAGTGCTGGTCCTAATGAGGCAAATTCTCAGCCTTTGCAGGTTTCATATGATGATGTAGATCATTCTATTTCTGATGCAGATTTACATGATGCACTTGTTGATGAGAGAGCTGATATTGAGCAGGCAAAAACTATGCCAAAATGGCTGGTGCAGACTTTGCGTGACAGCAAATTAGATGCACCTTTGTCATATCGTACTCGTTCAGGCTCTCATAGTGCCTCGTTTGCATCAGATTGCTATGCTATGACTGGGTCTAGTCTCTGTGATGAGAATGAGCCTGTTTCTTTTGATGAAGCACAGAATTCAGAAAATTGGATGGCTGTTATGCAATCTGAATATGATGCTATAATGAAGAATGGTACATGGTCTTTATGTGACTTGCCTCTTGGCAAGAAGGCCATTGGCACTAAGTGGGTATACAAGCTTAAGCAAAAACCTGATGGTACAGTTGACAGGTATAAGGCTAGGCTTGTTGCAAAGGGTTATGCATAGGAAAGAGGCATTGATTTTGTTGAGACCTTTGCACATACATGTCGTATGACTGTTCGGAGCATTTGTGCACTTGCAGCCCATCATGGTTGGAATGTACATCAGTTGGACATTAAAACAACATTTCTGAATGGTGACTTGCATGAAGAAGTATATGTTTTTCAGCCCCGTGGCTTTGTGCAGAAAGGGCATGAAAACCAGGTGTGCAGGTTAAAGAAGGCATTATATGGTTTAAAGCAAGCACCACGTGCTTGGTATGAGAAGATACATGCCTATCTGGTTGCACATGGTTTTGTGAACAGTCCAACTGAAAGCACCTTATATGTTAAGCGTGCTAATGATGTGCTTCTGATCACTGTTGTCTATGTTGATGACATGCTGCTCACTGGTCCTATTGAGAAGCATATTGCTGATTTCAAGGCTGAGTTGCATGCCTCATTTGAGATGTCTGATTTGGGGCATTTGCATCACTATTTGGGCATTCAGTTTATGCAAGTTGATGGTGGAATGGCTTTGTGTCAAACGAAATATATTGACACATTATTGGAGTGTTTTGGCCTTGAAGACTGTAAGCCTATTGCCACTCCTATGGAGATAGATTTACGATTGAGTCTTCATGATGTTGGAGATGCTTTTGATGTTGTTCTCTATCAGTAGGCTGTTGGATGCTTGATTTACTTATGCATTACTCGGCCAGATATTCAGTTTGCTGTCTCACAGATGAGCAGGTTTATGCATTGCCCAGGAGTCACGCATTGGAAGGTGGCTAAGCGCATCTTTCGCTACTTGAGTGGTACTCGGCTACTTGGGTTGTTTTATCCCAAGGGGGGATCACTACCGCCAGATTCGCATGCTTTTTCTGACTCAGATTGGGCTGGTTGCTATGACACTCATGTGTCCACGAGTGGTTTTTGCTTCATGCTTGGTAGCTCATGTATATCTTGGTTGAGCAAGAAGCAGCCTACTATGGCCACTTCCAGTTGTGAGGCTGAGTATAGGGCAGCTTTCAGAGCGACTATTGAGTGTGTGTGGCTCAGACGCCTTATGGCGGATTTGGGTGTTGGCCAGTCTTCTGCCACCACCATCTTCACTGACACTCAGAGCGCATTGGCAGTTGCGAGGAACCCTGTGTTCCATGCTCGCACTAAGCACATTGAGGTGCATTATCACTATGTCAGGGAGAGGTTCTCTGCTAGGGAGATCAGCTTGGCATATGTGCCCACATAGGAGAACATTGCAGATCTTTTCACAAAGGCTCTGCCTAGGGAGAAGTTTGAAGCTTTCCGCAAAGCTTTGGGCTTACTTCCTTTTGTGGAGTGACTTCCACATAGCTTGGCAATTCCTTATACATGAGTGCCAGCTCCTTGTTCACCGCATCACTCCCAGGGGGGATTTGTTGATATATTTAGGTAGTGATGTGTGTGAACACACTAGGACCGCCGGGGCACTTTTTTCCCTCTTTAGGAGGTTTTTTTCCCTCGGCTTGTATATACGCCTATTGCCCTAATGGGCTATTTATCTTTGTACATTCTCTAGTAATACATTCAGTATTGTGTGTTGTGCTCCAGGCTTCTTCTTCTTCCTTGTGCTATTCGCGTGCTTCCGCAGACATCTATCTCCAACAATTGGTACTCTCTGCCAATCTGTTTGCTCATGGGTAATAGGGAGAACTAAATTTATGTTTAGTCTGATACTCCAAAGTGAGTTTGAAAATTAATTGATTTAAAAAATGAGTTCCCCTATCAAACACTATTTCCAAAGGAAGGCCGTACCGAGGAAAGATTTCATTTTGGATTTTCTTCACTACTATACGTGTTATAGCCTGTTTGGTTGCCCAAGCTTCTGCCCATTGAGTGAAATAATCTGTATAGGTCGAAATATACAAGGCTCCCGTTCAGACTGTTGGTGGTTTGATCGGACCTATAAAGTCCAGGCCCTATTTCTGGAAGGGTTCTAGCGGAAGGATTGGTTGTAGCAAAAAATGCTGATTGTCATGAGATTTGCTAGTGCATTGGCACAGATCACAATTTCGCACTGTGTGCTAAACATTAGCATACATAGTAGGCCACCACAATCCGGACTGCTTAATTTTTCATACCGTAATTAGATGGCTAAAGTGCCCACCGACCTCACCTACATGAGCTTCCTTAACAGTAAACCTGTGACTTCAGAGTCCAAGTTTCTTCCTTGTCGCTGATCGCAAATAAGATGGAGCAATGCCATTTTCTAGAAAACTTAACATTTACTCATACCAAGTAGGGGAAGTCTACGGAGCATTCTCAATTTCGGCCACCGTAAAGGCTTCGACATCTGGGAGAATATCATCAACACCTTCAGGGGGTTCTCCATGGTCAATGCGAGACAAGAAATCTGCAATAGCATGACTGGCATTGGGACGATGAACAATGTCGTACTCAAATTCTTGCAACAAAAGGACCCACCTAGCAAGATGTCCAACCAAGTTTTGCTACTTCACCAAATACAATAGAGCACTATGATCTACATGAAAAGTGAACACTCGGCCCAACAAATAATGTTGAAACTTTTTAATCCAATAGATCAAACCTAAGCATTCTCGTTCCATAGTCAAGTAATTCTGCTCTGCTATTATTAATCATCGGGTAGCATAATAGACAGGGTAGAACCAACTACGGTCTTCCTTCTACATCAGTACAACTTTGTCTGAAGCATCCACAAACACATGGAATGGCTATTTTCAGTTTGAAGCTTTCAAAATAGGTGTTGTAGCTAACATTTCTCATAATCGCTCAAAGGAAATTTGGGCTTCATCCGTCCACACAAATTCTATCGGTCGAACATGTGCTAGCTTGTTTAATGGGATGGCAATATGTGCTAGGCCTCATAAATGTTAGTCATGCCATCGGACTTGCCCTAGGAATCATAAGACCTCCTTCATATTTAAGGGTGCTGGGATCTCTAGTATAACTTTAACTTTATCTGAGTCAACTGCAATACCTTTTTCAAAAATAACATTACCCAGCATTTGATTGCAAAAGTAGATTTATTTGGATTCAAACAAAGATGTACCTATCTGCAAGAGTCAAAGCAGGTGCATAAATGTTCCAGATGTGTAGCCATTGTGGTGGAAAATTAGAAGCCGTCCAAAAAAATATGCATAAATGATTTAAGATAGGGAGCAAATATTTGCTGCATACACCACTGGAAAGTGCTTGGCATGTTCCACAACCCAAACCACATGACTATATAGGAAAATACTCCCCAGTTCGTAATAAATGTTGTTTTAGGTATGTTTGCTTCCACCATTCAAACCTGGTTGTATCCACTAAAGCCATCAAGAAATGAATACATTTCCTGACCTGCTACCTCATCGAGCATGCTGTCCAGGAATGGTAGTGGAAAAGGATTTGGGGTAGTTGCTGCATTCAATTTTCTATAATCTACAAAGATCCATAATTGCTTATTTTTTTCGAAACAATAACGATAAGAGAGACCCATTCTGGATTCTCAAAATTTACAATGTATCCCACTTTAATTAATCTATACAGCTCCTATTTCACATGTTTTGCAAAGTTGGGGTTCATCCTGTATTGCTACTGCATAACTGGGGTAGCATCGGGCTTAAGCAAAATGCGATGATGATACAGCTTCGGATCAAGACCTTTCATGTCAGTGTAAGTCCATGCAAAAACATCTTTGTATTGTTGTAGGAGAGCTATCAACACCATCCAAAATTATGGAGCAAGCCCCAAACAGATTTGGACAATCTTTGGGTCGTCCTCAGTGTGCAGATTCATGACTTCCAAAGAATCCTCTTCAACCTGAATTTGGCCCATCTCCATGGGGTCTTTCATCACTAGGTCTACAATATCCTCTTTGTTTAGTACCAAAGGTTCTGTGAAAACAATGGCTGCCATGCTCTCCCATCCTAGGTTGATGACTGAATTGGGCTGATGACTGAATTCACATCCACAACCCCAAAAGATAATAGATCTTTATTTGATTCTAGAAATTGTTGCTCCTCATCTTCCTCGAGCCCATCCAGCATATGCGGAGGTTCTACTAATACGGGTTTATGCTCGAGGAGGCAATGTTTCTCTTCTTCTAATGGAATGGAAAAGTTTTCATGTCCTCTCCTAAATGTGATAGTGTTTTCATCCCAGTTATGGTGAACTTTAGCATTTCATAACCAAGGCCCCCCCAATGGCAATTTATAATCCAGATTTTGCCCTTTAAGCTCCAACACAACAAATGTAATATTGAATAGTACCTGAAAAATTTGGATGGGGATGTCTTTAACTAGTCCCACTAGCTACACCCATGATAGGTCAACCATTCGAACGAAGAATGGAGTTGGGTCTATTCTGTTCCAGCCCATTTGTTTACATGTGGTGGTTGAGGTGATGCTAGTGCTTGACCCGCCATCAATCAGAACCTTGGGGATGGCTTTATTTTTATATCTAACTGTAATCGTAGGGACTACATAGTCTACTATTCTGTCAAGGACATCTCTTACCATCGAGTCTGAAGGTTCCGGACTCAGAGATGGAGAATATTTTTTCTATAATTGCCGTAATAACTGCTTCCAAAAAGCTGGGACAAGCTCTAGTAAAGCCATCAATGACAGTTTAATATGTGAATCGTACAAGAATTCGCAATGTGTACCATCCATTGATGTTCGGAGGTCCAAATTCCCTTGCTTCTGTTCTATCCAAAACTTCTGGCTCCAAATCCTGATGGTAGTCTCTTGATCAGTAGACCCTGCTTGCTACACTTCCGAAACTGTTGATTTGGCTGGAGGCTCAGAATTCTTCGTATCAGTTTTTGTTTCCTTTGTCTCTTGAGTAGATTCATCAACCTTCTTACCAAATTTACTATATCGCTCTTTTCTGCAAGATTCCACTAGAACTAACTGAGGCTCTATGTAATGCAGTGGATACTCCGTAGCCCATTGAACTTCTTTTTTAAGTTTTTTCTTCTGCTTCGCTCGTGCTGGATAATCTAATTTCTAGCCACTCTGATACTCTTTCTGTGATTGGGTGACCACTAATGTTGAAGGTTCCAAATACTCTAAGGTCAACACATTGGCCATGGGTGCCTTAAGCTTAACTTCCTGTTTTTGTTGATCATAATCTTTGGCCTCCTCACATTCCCATCGTCTGTGACCATATTGCAAATAGAATTGGCACTGCATCGGTCAGGCCTTGAAGAACCTAGGCCAGGTTATCGAAACCTCCGACCTCTGTCGAACTCTTGCAAATTTTGTTGGAAACCCCACCACTGTTCCAAAAATTTTTGTGGACTAGAATACTGCGATGGTCCTGATAATCTGACATCCTGACTATCCTGCCATTGTCCTGAGGAGGTTGGTGACTTATATCCAGTTGAATTTCCTTTCCATGCAGGAACATCTACTTGTGTGGAAGCTACTAATGTGTTCCATGCATTAAATCGGCATTCCTCGAGACTATGATTATTCTTATTACAAATTGGACAGAATACCTAGTTCAACGCACATTCGATCTAGAATCGCTCTAAGAAAGACTCTTTCAACTCATCATAGGTTCAAAAATAATTTGAAGGGCACTCGATAAGCCATTTCACTACATCACTTGCCAACATGGCTTGGAATACTTGAAACTTATGCTTATCATCGTGTAAGTTATGATGATTACAGATATATTGATTTTCAAATGTGTGTACATGCACATCCGGGTCTTCATCTATTCTCCCATAAAAATGAGTGTAATTTAGCCCTAGCAATTGATTTCTATGTGCTATTGGGTTTTCAAGCATTTGTAAGGTACCGAATTGAGTCGAAGGAACTAGGGCGAACTCCAACTCTCATGGGAGTTCGTTGTCATCACTTTGGCCTAGTTTTGCGGGGTATATTTCTTCCTACTAATGGCTTTGCTGATCGGTCGCCCCGGATTCCCCTTGCCACAAGACTTTGGTTAGCTTGTCGTCCCTCCACTCAAAGATCCAGTCCTTCAAAGGCCTTAGAGATAAAACTTTGGTTTCCACCCAATACAACACTTCTTCCTGAATATTAACTACATCCCCGAGGGAGATATCTTCAAGTTTTAACATTGCTATGGTCTGCTGAATAAACTCATTCAGATACTCGTGACCATAGGTCTTTTCCAAGTACTCCTTACTGCTTTGCAACAGCATCAATCCACTTTGTGCTGTGATTTGTTACCCCATCCCATCATGGTCACCAAAATGTTTGGTTATTGTTGTTTAGTACTTGGGATACCTAATGTATCCAAGCAACACATGATCTATAAATGTGGTGCATGTCAGTTCGGTAAATCACACAAGTTACCCTTCACAAAGAAAGGTTATATGCATGAGGATTACTTGGAACTTGTCCACACAGATGTGTGGGGACCAAGCAAGGACCCTTCAATTTCAGGTTCAAGGTATTGTGTGTCATTCATTGATGATTTCAATAGGTGGACTATCTTATACTTTATGAAGCATAAAGATGAAGTGTTCAATTGCTTTAAGAAGTATCTTGCACTTGTGGAAAATCAAACAGGAAGAAGTCTTATAAAGAGGATAAGGTCAGATGGAGGAGGTGAGTACTTCTCTAATGAATTTGATGCATTCTTGCTGGACAGAGGTATCAAAAGGGAGATTACTACAAGGTATACCCCTGAGCAAAATGGGGTAGCACAGAGGAGAAATAGGTTGATTGTGGAAGCAACTAGATCAATGCTTAATGAAAAGAAATGACCTAATTATTTGTGGGCAGAAAGTGTTTCTACTGCCACTTATCTTATTAATAGGTTGCCATCCAAATCACTTGATGGGATGACCCATATGAAGCATGGCATGGTAGGAGGCCATCACTTGATCATTGTAGAATATTTGGATGTGTTGCTTATGTGCATGTTCCATCTCAAATCAGAGGTAAGATAGACCCTAAGGCAGAGAAGTGTGATGATCTCATCATAACAGGAAGTAATGTTGCAAGAATACAAGAGATTAAAAAAAACTTGGTAAGGAGTTTAAAATTTTAGATCTTGGTGAGATGAAATATTTTTTAGGCATTGAGGTATCTATCGGAAAGATGGCATCTACTTGATGCAAAGAAAATACTTGTTGGATGTTCTTTTTAGATTTGGAATGAGTGAATGCAAACCACTCACTCAACCTATGGACATAAATGTGAAGCTATGCTCAAATGATTGAGAGAAGTTACATGATGTAACTACATACAGGAGTATTATAGGTTCATTGATCTATGCTACGATGAAGACCAAATTTGTGTTATATCGTTGGAGTTCTTTCTCAATTTATGAAAACTCCAACAAGTGAACATTTAAATTCAGCCAAACGAGTGCTAAGATATGTGAAACACACAGTCAATCATGCCTCGTTATATAGATATGATGAAGAATTGCAGGTAAAGGGCCTTAGTGATGTTGATTGGCCTGGTTCAAAGAAAGACAGAAGATCCACTTCAGGTTATGTATTCATGGTAGGCAACAAACCTATCACATGGAGCTCAGAGAAGCAACCTATTGTTGCACTATCCTCTACAGAAGCTGAATATAGATGATTAGCCTTTACAACTTGTGAAGCTATGTGGATTAAGAAGCTCTTGGTTGATCTTCATGTGCAAGTAGAGACCATTCTGATTTATGGTGACAACATGTCAAGCATTCACTTGACAAACAATCCAATGTTCCATGCACAAAGTAAGCACATAGAAGTGCATTATTATTATGTTCGAGAAAAAGTTTTGAGCAGGGATGTGGATATAAAGTTCATCAAAACTAATTATCAGGTTTTAGACATGTTTACAAAGTCCTTAGATGTCTCTAAGCTAAAGAGGTTCAAGGATGAAATCAACTTGCAGGATATGGTTGGAGGTGCAAGCTCATATGTGAGCTTGATAGGGAGTGTTAAAAATAAAGAAGCAAGATCATATATATTTCACAAAAAGGATTTTCTTCAAAAAGAAGGCAAATACAAAAATAAAAAATGAAAGCATTTAATTTAGCAAGTAGTGGAGTCCAAAAGAGAATCAATCAAAAGAGAATCATATCCAAAAACTGAACCGGAAGAGAAGAGTGGTTGCTCAAAGTAGTGGAGGAGTTATGGAGAAGAGCTCTCAAACTCATCATGAGAGCTTGTGGTCACTTGTCTATAAAAGAGGTAAGGGAGGACACTTGAAAATAGAGGAATAAGGTGCTAATGTCCTCTTGTAGGTAGTTCATTTGGTTTCAGTCATTTCATTTTCTTTAGTCTCATAGACTCTGTCTAGCCACTCACCATTTTTGGGTAGCCTAATTGCGAGAGTAGAATCTCTCAATGTATGTATTTGTTTTAAGAGTTGAAATATTCATTGGAAAGCTGATCTTGTGTACTTCCTTTTTCTGAAATAGTTTTTCCAGATTCATCATGCTCTGTGAGGTATTCAATTTTTAGTGAAGTGTAGTTTTCAGCCTAATTGAGTGGATAGGCCGCCTATTTTGAGGCAAAGAATTGCCAAAACAAAACTACTCCAAAATGAGTGTTTAATCGCTCATTTCAAAGCTATTAGTGTCTAGTTTGAGTGACCAAAGTCGTAAGTTCATTGTGTTCTTCAATTGATACCAGTTTTCATTTTAAGATTCAAATGTAGGTAAAGGTCTTGATCCTGAGAAGGTCTTCTACACTTTCTGTTGTGTATAGGAGAGGAATTCTCCAACAATCCCAACGTGCATAATGATCCAAACCTTATGGTTATGGTGATTCATAAGGTTTTGCAATCATGAGAGGGTCTTTTGCCACCGAATCTCTATTTGCAGCTTGATAATATTCTAAGAGAGAATAAAGATTCTATAGTCTTTGGATATTTATGCATGCTTGTTGATAGACAAGTGTTTCAAAAGCTTAAGGTAAATTTCCTTTTGGTTGGGCACACTCATGATCACATTGATCAAATGTTCAATATATTCTCTAAGAGGTTGGCATGCCATAATGATTTTACTCTTCCAATATTATCTGTGTTGATTTCTGAAGCATATACTCCAAAGCCTGAAGTTCAACACCTTACACAGATTTATGACTTTAAGTAGTTTTGCTTAGCGGTATTGATAACAGTACTAAGGTTTTGGCTCCACTGCACAACAATAGTTTCAACCACGTATTCTTGATGAGGAGGCTTAACGACTTTACTCTTTTATTCGCAAAGCAATATTCATGTTCTCCAGGGTGGGATCCTAAAGATGGATGTAGATTTTTATTGCATGTGCCTAATTTGTCAGTGGATGGTGCAGAACAAACACCATGTGAAGATATAAGCAATATGATCTTATTGGGATGAGTTTTTTAACCATCAAGAAGAAATTATAAAGAATACCATTACATGGCATTGGTGGATTGATATTCTATTCACATGGGATTTTAGCACACAAAGATCAATGAATGTGGACCAAGCATGTAATGCAGATACACTTCAAAGCTGTATGCATCCACTCGAAATAAGTATTTATGTAGGCCCAAAGGATCATGTGACATTACCCCTATATTCATATATATATGCTTCATATATAGAGCATTGCCTCAAGGGAGATCATTATGCGAGTTTCAAGGCTCCCATGCATGTGTGCGCATCTCCCCTCTTCTCTCTCTCTCTCTCTCTCTCCTTCCATCTCCTCTTTGTTCCTCTTTTTCTACACACCAAATCCCTTCATTGGTATCAAAGCTTGTTGAAGGCTAGTGTGCAAGAAGCTTCAATGGAAGCTTAGGTCACAAGAGGTGAATGTGCAGGTCAGCATCTCTCGACAGCTATTCAGTATTTTTTGCCATAACTCAAGCTAGGAAGCTCGGGTTGGTGTGTTTTAAAGTTTTATGCATAGCTAAAATATAGATCTACAACTTCACAAAAGGGTGTAGAACCTGGTTCGGAGTTTTGAATCGCCAAAAATTTGAAAAACACAGACTGATATAGAGGACGAATCTACAAGAACTTGGACAACAAGTCAATTTTTGGGCTATAAATTGAGTTTTACAAGTCGGATTTAAGTGATTAGCTTGCTCTGTGTAGCTTGGAAAATAAGCTATAATTTTGTAGAAGAACACAGATCCAAATTCTGAGTGCTAAGCCATCGAAATTGCAAAATACAAAGCAATAGTGTTGTAGGTGAAGGTGAAATTGATAGGAGATGTGTGTTTTGTGTATATCTTGAGCTACACACCTCTGATTGAGGTGCTCTACATATAGTTATGTAGTCAAGAAAGAGTTCTCGAAGTTTTCAGAAAAGCAAAAGTTTATATTCAGAGGTTATCATCTCCAAAACAGCAAAACACAGAACAAAATATTTTCACCACAAGAACCCGAATTGCTTTTGGAAGTGCATTTTGTTGTGGAACTTCTTCAAGAGAGATTTTTTTGGTGTGTGAGCTCTTATTTCTAGAGCTTGAAGGCATTGTCCATGTATGATCATTGTGGTAGCTCCTCCATATGAGAGTAGAGCATGATCTTGTCACATGTTTGGCATGTGAGATGACATTGTGGTATACCTTTTTTTGAGGTTTATGTCATCACGAGTTTGAACATAGCATTGTCGATGGATGTACAATGGCATTGTGGTCTATATCTTGCTTATGCCACTTGGTTACGGATTCACTTCTCGGTTGCACATAATTTTATGAGAGTTGATTTAGGATCTTGGTTGGTACTTGTATCGTTGTTTTTTTTGTAGGTACATGATCCGAATTGGAGCCTCAGTTGCACATCCATTTGTCACCTTGATTGGCTATTCTATTAGCATATGGTCATTGGTTGAATATCTTATTTGCCAATGTGATTCTTGGCATATGTGGATGGTGATTCCCACATAGTTATTTTGGTTCAGAGTCCATTTTACAAAGGAGATGCTGCCAAAATTTTAATGGCTTTCATGCTAGAAGAGTACTCTAGTAGATCCTTTATTCTTGTGTGATAGCTTTGGATCATTGCTTATCTCCATTTACTTGGACTTGGTCACAGGTTATTCATGATAGGTTGGATCATCTTGCTGGATTCATTCTTGAGTGGGAGGTGTTTTTTGCCATATATTGGCATGTATTGTCATTAGTTTTCGGCGTGTGTATTTGCCATTATCTTTGATTGGATTAGTGATAGGTGGTGACAGGTTACTCATGATTGTTATTTTGCTATTGGTTATCTTGTTTGATTGCTCAGTTTACAGGGGATACTCTGTCAAATTTTCCCAAGATTCTTTCACATCTACTTAGTCACTTTGGAGACTTGGTGAGCAGGCTTATGCTCATGGTTTTATGTGCATGATAGATGCATGGTTATGTGATAGGTGGTTCACATGGTTTCTTCTCTAGCAAGAGAGTTGTGATGTGAGTTATGAATATGGATATGCAAGTGTGATCCTATTGAGGATAGAGTATTATGTCTAGTCTATTGTTACATTTCTAGTCTCTTGGATTGTCAGCATGGTGTCTTCTCGATTTGATGGCACTAACTTTCCAAGATGGAAAGATTAGATGTGGCATACATTGGTTCGTGTCGGGTTATACATGTATGTGCATAGAGATGCACAAAGGCCCTGTGACATGCCCGACCACATATGGATGGATATGGATGCATTGGCCAGTTCCACTATCCGATTACAGCTTGTGGATTCTATATATGAGTCTGTGATGTATGATGAGATGAGTAGTGCATTATGGCAGAGACTACATGATATGTATGCGAGTCCATTGACTCATGTGAGACATAGATCACATCAATGACTTCGATGTTGGCATTGTGGTCGTGAGGGCCATACTCGACAATGTTGCTTCAAGCGGATGTGATGATGACATCAGAGATATGCACGTGATGTAGGTTAAGTAATGGTTTCAGGAGATTCTATGGCAGTTGATTATGTCAGTGATGGTGATATCACTTGCTTCTATGGTTCATCTCAGGATTCCTCATGTTGATTGGATAGCACACATATGGCTTGGTTGCTTGATGCATTAGCCACTTTTCATGTTACACCACATCACGAGTGGTTTTATCGATTCTCATGAGAGAGTTGTGGATGTGTGCACTTGCGTGATGGTATGGCATATGACATTGAGGGTGCAGGAAGATGTATGTTTTATGCTACCTAGTGGAGCATCACTTAAACATGTATGCTATGTGCCTTCATTCCCTATGAGCTTGATTTGAGTTAGCAAGTTACAAGAGAGTAGATGTTATGCATTCCTGGGTGAGCATCATTTTTAGTTGCAGTTAGGATAGCTTACACATGTTAGAGGTGCTAGGATTGGGCACAGGTATCCACGACAAGCACTTCATGTGAGAGAGAGTCTTGTCTCAGTGGAAGTTCAACCTTATGTGCGATGTGAGAGTCGTCATGAATGTCTATTGACATTCATGATGCACATGTATGGAAGGATTCACATGCTCTGATGGATGCACATGATGCTCTAATGGTAGGATTCAGATGCTCTGATGGATGCACATGTCTCATTTTGTCTACCTACACATAGCTCTATTGACATTCATGATGCACATGTATGGCAGGATTCAAATGCTCTGATGGATGTTGGTGATGCTTATGTAGAGCATGATTTTATTGATCATATAGATGCTCATATGGAGCATACTTTGGATGATCATTTGGATGCTTTAGAACATGATGTGGATGCTCATGTAGATCATTGTGATGATACTTAGTTAGATTTTGATCATCTGTTTAATCTTGGTGTTGATGTTGTGCAGTTAGCTCATGTGGAGCATGATCATACACTTGGTGTGGTAGAACATGACATCTCTTATGATATGCAGTGTATGCCAGAGCATACTAGCTCGCAGGGCGCACAACTAGACACATCCTTGGTTGAGAGGATGACTGATTTAGATGTTGATGAGTCAGTGATCATGTAGTCATTCTTGGATTTTCTCATGCCAGATGTTGACACAGATATGTCAGGACATGTTGGTCTTCATGATGGTGCTTTGGATGTGTTGGATACATGCATGTTTGACATACTTATGTTAGCCAAGATAGCACATGTTTCGTCAACATTAAGGAGTTTGATGTATAAGTTGTATGCTCGAGACCAGACATTGCAGTTGCTATTGGAGCATTTGCACTTGGAGCTGTCAATCATTTGATGATTGACATAGGCATAGAGTGAGTGGGAGCCTTGTAGGAACTTCATCAGTTCTTACATCAGTCAGATGTGAGGTTGACTCTTATCGATATGAGTCTAGAGCAGTTTGAGGTGCATGGATACACCTTGTTCGAGGCAGTTGGTGTAGAATGATCTGTATGGGTTGAGATCCGGACTCTTCCTGTACATTATTCTATAGTCCTACATCATTCTTTGTATGTGCTACCACTTATGGTCACATTGACAATTAAGTGGGAGATTGTTGGGGATGTAAGGATCATGTGACCTTACCCCTATGTTCATATATACATACATGATACATAGAGCATTGCCTCAAGAGAGATCATTATGTGGGTTTCGAAATTCCCACGCATGTGTGCGTGTCTCTCCTCTTCTCCCTCTCCTTCCATCTCCTCCTTGCTCCTCTTGTTCTTCACACCAAAGCCCTTCAAACGAAGCTGGTTGAAGCACGATGGCAAGGACATTTGAAAGAAATAAATGTTGGAACACTTATTGCAGTCCTTGTTGATGGTGATGAGGCTACCATACCATTTTGGATAGCAAAAGTGTTGGAGGTCATTAACGATATTGATCAAAGAAGAATAGAGGCTTTGATAGTTCATTGGTATTATACGAAAAGTAGTAATGCATTAATTGGTGAGTATAACTTAGAAATGGTATATGACACCAAACAAACAGACTCAAAAAAGAAAAAGAATATTCAAAGTACATCCACCCTTAAAATGGAAATATAGATAGTCTTGTTTATGATTTTGCCTTGACAAAAACAGGGCATTTGAGGAAAGCAACCATCATTATGATAAAGCAAAAGCTTCTAGATGTATGTGGGACATCTAATCATAGGCAACCAAGAAGATATGTGCATGATCCTACAAAATTTGGTATGTACTTGGATGAGGCGGAGCTCTTATTGATATAGAAGAAGAAGAAGAAGAAGAAGAAGAGAGCTCCCAACAGTCTAAGACTAATCACATGCATCCGATATGGGTGTGTAGACCTAGATCAAGAAAGTTGTGAATTAATTTAAAAATCTATTACATTTTTTATGCTTATACAACTACTCGAATGGGCTTAGCATAATGAAACCATGTTCTATTGCATTTTTGAATCACTATCAAAGATGCTCTATCCAACACACATTTAATCTTTATTTTCTATATAAGATTTTTTATCACTTTTATATTTCTCATATAGATTCTAAAAATATCAATGTTAAATAGATCCAAATTTTGGGCACATTTTGACCTCCTAAATTTTCAAAAAATGTCAAAAAATCGCATGTTTTCACTTGATTTTTGAAATGTATGTATACTCGTGTAAAGCGTTTTCAAACATAAGATGTAATTTGCTTGATTTTTGACGAGGGAATCCTCTTTTTACGACATAGCTCTCGTTTGTTAAGACTCACTGTTCTTTGTATACTCACATACTTGAACTGTAGCATTAAGTTCATTAAGATGTATTTGAAGGCCTAACCCACAAATGAAAGTGGTTGGAGTCTCCTACCAAAACTTCAAGAAAATTGAATTTGATTTCTTATTGAACATGTCACAACAAACTTAATCTCACATGGATCTTGAATCAATTTTTAGATCCTAGGATTCATGGAATACCACAAGAAGACTTGAATATGCATATATAATCACTCCATGTACTTGTATTTTAAGTTAGAAGTGAATACAACCAGATTTGATCTACATCTTGCTCATTGTGCCTTTCTCTATGTCAGCTTCTCCAAAGTTAGTAGACTTGCAAAGCTTAGTTCTCCCTACTCAAAAGTCAAATGCTCATGATTAGGTATTCATTGGAAAGGTATTAGTATCTACTTACATTATTCAAAATCTTGTATCATTTGGGTTCTTTTAGTGTGTGCTAAAGCTCATTCATTATCTTGGGGTCTAGTACTATTACTCCCCGAAAAGTCGAGGTGGCCCCTTGTAGATGTTAAGCTCATAATCAAAGTATTTCTTGCTTATAAATTAAAATCTGGTGCACAATAGTATCTTTACACTATCAAGCAACGTCATCTAAGAGGAATTCGACCAATTGTAATCAGGCTCAGATCACTGAGAGTTTTAAGTTAAATTGTACATCCATAAATAAAAAGCTCTTTACAATTGCTTCATGAGTGAATAGTCTATTTTGCATCAATGTTTTCATAGTGATGTCACAAAGGGCTGAAGGTGTTTTATTTCACTAAGTGGAGGCTTATAAGGTGAATCAAAGTCTAGAAGTGATAAAGAGTAGGTTCTATACTAGAAAGTTGAACCAAAATTCATTACTTAAGGCATCAGATTGTTTCCAAACTCTTCCTTTCAAGTACTTTTAGTGGTATTAGAGCAATATTCTTCTAGATGGGTGATGGATTTCCTTCCATGATTGAGAAGCTTGATAGGAATAACTATGCTACCTGGCAAATCAGTATGGAAGCTTATTTACAAGGAAGAAACCTCTATGAAGTAGTAATGGGTGATGAATTCATGCCTACACCAAGATCCAAAGGAGGACCTACACAAGAAGAGATTGAGGAGTTGACATTATGGTGTGCAAGAGATGCTCAAAATAGGGACTTACATCCTAATCTTTATCTCTAATTTCTTGCATATTAAAAGCTAAAAAACATCACAAGAAACCTGGGATGCACTTTATGTTGCGGATGTGTGGTATCCTTCTTTCGCTCTGATACCACTTGTTGGCGATTATCTTTCTCTCTGATATCGCTGATGATGGTCGTCACGGCAAGGCTTCAACCTTGTCAGGCCTGCGGAAATTGCCGCGCCGCCGAATAGAGAGCTAAGCTAAAGTGATATAGAACACCTCTGTAATCAACAATAGCTTAGCAGGATTACTGTCGCTTAACTGTGTTAAACTGCGACTTGAATTCCACCGGAACTTCACCGGACTGTCACTAGTCGTCACCGAAATTGTACCGGAATATCACCGACATGAACTTTGATTCTGCTCGTGATTACTTCAATGAGTTATGTGAAGTAAGGAAGTGATACGTGAACTTCCTTTACTGAATGAACTTCTTAAGGAAAACTTCACAGTTTTAAAGCGGCACTTTCCGGTTAGACTTTGTACTGTGTGTACATATCCATTCCACCGAAAATTGTGATCAGCTTAAAGTAGAGACGTCTAGCTACAAGATGAGCTATCTCTCATACAGAACTTCGAATTCTACTACGAGATATACTTTGTTGTTCTACCGAAAAATTCGCTTTCTGGGAAATAACTGACCGAAAATGCGTTTACTGAGATATCTTTGACCGAGACATTCATTTACTTAGAGAGTATCGAGAGACACGTTTAGTAACGAACTGTAACTGTTAATGGTTAACAAACTCTCTACTGTAACACGAAAAAACTCAGATTCTTCACATGCGAACAGAACGCGCAAGCTTCCACATAAACATGTGTTTTCTATTAGAGAAGATGTGTACAAATCAGCTTGGCCTCTTCTTGCTCAAGTTGTAGAAACTCTCCTACACTGAGTAGTTTCTTATTACCATCTCTCTCAGATAAATACCTGATATTCCAGGTTTCTGTTACTCATCTGTACATACGCGATCTATGGCATCTTCTGAGAACTTCTCACTCTCTCTTCACTCATACACGATCTCTCGTAATCCTCTCCTTCTCTTCTCAGCAGCATTCGAGTCCTTCAATCCTTGGTGTTTATATACACTTTTTCTGCGCTCTTTCATGCTCCCATTCTTTAATTCGCGTTATGCGAGCATTATGCACCCATTATGCGCACACCGCGGTTTATTGCTCTGTTACTCGTACAATTCTTGATTACTTCTCATGAGAAAAAGGTCGTGATTCATGGCATCTGCTCATCAAGTGGCAACCATTTCAATAGTCTTGTCCAACCCTAGGTTTTGATTCTCTATAAATCCATGGACCCTACCCATAATATCAAGGATTTTGGTACATCACCCATACCCGGGCCACCGATTGAGCAACAATCAGAACTTTTGTGACATGAACTCCAACATGCCCCAAACGAGATTAGGGAATGCGATGCTGCACTCCAACAATTACAGAGTGATGATAATAACCTAGTTAGGGTGGTGAAGGCCATTATCACTACTCAAGAACAAGGCACACTGCCCAAGATTGGTGCGAAAAAATATCAATTTTCATGATTCGATGAGCAAAAGGATGGCCAATTTATTCTTCCATGGCTATCCCAATTTGATGATTTTTATTATGACAAATCATATTTTGAACTTGAAAAAGTGAAATTTGTTACTATTTATTTGGTGGGTAAGGCCTAATTATGGTGGAATGTTTTGTGGCATAACATCGACCACCCCACCACATGGATCGCATTTCAATAAAAGATCAAGGAGTCCTTCCTTTCTTCTCAATTTCACTTACATCCTTGTTGATCATGGACAAGTTTTGGATGGAAAGATGGAAATACTATGTCTACTTACACTGAACATTTTTGGCAATGACTACTTCTTATTTGTTCGTTTGAAACGATTCCAAAAGATACTTTGCAACGGAAGTATGAAGTTGGAGATGAGGATCCAAGCCAAAATCAACATACTATGTCCTATGACCCTCTATGAAGCTATTTTCTTTTGCACATGATGTTGAGAAGGAGTTTCAATCCATCGACAAGTCCATTCGCTTACAACAAACACATCAACAACAACAACCAATCAAGCCCAATTTTCCCTTCAAGCATCCTTTTACTACTTTCTTTCCCATACTTCTCAACGCCCACCTACTTTTCAGTGCCCATCTACTTTTCAGTGCCCTCCTCAATCTAATTTCACACCAGTTCACAACTCAACCCCCTTATACCATGCCAAACCTCCAACCCTTCAAATTACAACAATGGATGCTCAACAAAAGAGGCCCCGTATTACTTGTTGGCATTGTCGTAAGTTTGGTCATACTAAAGCTAAATGTAGGTTCCGAACTAACGACATGAAGCCTATCGAAACTCAAGTACACAACATGGAGGTGGTTTTTGAAGACATTCAACCTGATTGGACCAAAGAAGCACTCGAAAAAGATCTAAGTACCTTGGGTAACACAATTTCTATTCATTCTTTACTTTGCATGCAAGGTACTATTAATGGTAATTTTACATGATGATGGTAGTTCACATGGTTTTATTTCTCATACATTAGTGCAAGATCTTCAATTAAACCCACTTCCTTCTATGTATAAAGTTAAGGCTGCATTTCAAGGAAATAGATATAATGTTACAGGTGAAGTGCATAACGTTCAAATTTGTATAGGCTCATATTGTAGATGAACACACATTCTTAATTGCTCTTTTGCAGTCGTATGATGTTATGCTTGGTATGCCTTTTCATCATCATCATTATAATCCATGCATTGATTATCACACACACACACAATGAGTTTTAAGTTTAGCAATCAAGATATTTTTTGTCTGCAATGTATGAATTCTAACCTTTTCCATTAATTACTCATACTCAAGTAAAATGTGCATCTAGTTAAGGTTACAGATCATGTATTATTTTTGTCAATAACATAGTTGATTACACACATACACTTCCTAATACACATAAATCATTTATGGATTCCTATAAGGATTGTTTTACGGCTGATTTTCCTCCTAAACTACCACCTTCTAGGGGATCTCTTGACCATAGTATAGATTTAATTCCTAGTAGTTCTCCTCCCCATAAAGCACCTTATAGGCATGGACCTTTACATCAACAAGAAATAGCTAATCAAGTTAAGGATTTACTCCACAAAGGACTTATAAGACCTAGTTCTTCTCCCTTTGGAGCAGCTGTTCTCTTAGTAGAGAAGAAGAACAGGACTTGTTTCTAGTCAAGGCATTCATGTAGATCCAAATAAAATTAAAGTAATTGAAGAATGGCATGTACCTCAATCTATGAATGATGTATGCTCTTTTCTAGGGTTAGCTAGTTTTTATAGAAAGTTTGTAAAAGGTTTTTCTTATTTAGCACTTCCACTCACATTATTATTGAAGAAAAAGTTAAAATTTGCATGGGGATTAGCACAACAAAAATCTTTTGAAACACTCAAACATGCACTTGCTCATGCACCTGTTTTGCAATTACCAAATTTTGCACAACCTTTCCATGTAGTTACCGATGCTGGTGGTTTAGGTATAGGTGTTATATTAATGCAAAATGATCACCGCATTTCATTTGAAAGTAGGAAACTTAAACCTTCTGAAAAGAATTATAATACATATGATAATGAACTTTTAGCTATAACACATGCTTTAAAAATTTGGAAACATTACCTTATGGGTTCTGAAGCTCTAATCAAAATAGACCAATAGGCTATTAAGCATTTATTAGATCAACCATTGATTTCAGATAGACACATTAAATGGGCTTCATTCATACAAAATTTTCAGCCTATGATTCAGTATCAACCTGGTAAAGCTAATGTTGTAGCTGATGCCCTTAGTTGCTTCCCATCCCCACAAACAAATATTGTTTCAGTAAATAATATTTCTGCTGTTCATATTCATTCATTTCATGACATGATTCCTACTTATGCATTTGATTTGTATTTTGCACAAACATGGAATGCTTTCAATAATTCTACAACATTTAGTGAGGAAAACTACACTTTTCATAATGGATTTTTGTACTTCCAACATAAGTTATGCATGAGACAAGATTTTAAAAAATTTGCTATGAAAGAGATGCATGCACCGCCATATATGGGTCATAGGGGCAGACAAAGTACTATTTCTACATGTAAAGAATTTTTATTTTGGCCAAATATGGAAAAGGATATTGCATAGTATGTTTCCCATTGCATTGTGTGTCAATGTGTCAAATGACATCATGGTAAAGCATTTGGATTATTAGTGCCACTTCCCATACCTAATGGACCATGGGAACAAATTTCTATGGATTTTATTACTGGTCTCCCTACAACTTCATCTCATAATGATATGATTGAACAATTGTTGATAGATTTAGTAAACAAGCTTATTTCATTCCTTGTAAAAAGACTCTTTCTGCAGCTCAAGCTGCTAAGTTATTTATCAAATGTACTTTTCCACATCATGGTTTTCCAAAAGCTATTCTTTCAAATCGAGATGCTTGTTTTCGTAATCACTTTTAGGTTGCATTATTTCAAAATTTAGGTTCTAAAATAGAATTTAGCTCTGCATTTCATCCTGAAATTAATGGGCAAAGTGAAGCTACCAATAGTACTATTTTAGATTCATTATGTTGTTATTCTTTAGATGATCCAACTAATTGGGATGAGAAACTTCCTTTATTACAATTTACATATAATAACACAACACATACCACTACTGGACGTGCACCGTATGAAATTGTGTATGGTAAAAATCTTCTCACTCCCATGAATCTCACTCAAACTGATATACCTATGGTTGATTCTTTTGCACAAGTTCATATTTCTACACGTCATGAGCTTCATGAGCACATTAAAAAAAGGCAAGAACGTTACATGCATAATGTTAATAAGAAACGAGTAGCTAAATAGTTTAATGAAAATGACTTTGTACGATTATGAATAATTAAAAGACGTTTGAAAAATATTTCACAACATCCAAAGGTTAAACTTGCCCAACATTATTATGGATCTTTTTGTATTATTCAAAAAATTAATGAGAATGCTTTTAGATTAGACATACCTTCTCATTGGAATGTACATAATTCTTTTCATATTAGTTTATTGAAACAATTTAAAGGAATACTACCACTCACTCCTATTTTAGATCATTCTCCTTTACTTAAAGAGGATGCTGAAATTTGAGTTCCATAGAAAATACTTGATTATGATGTTACTAATACACGCTCAAGTAATCAATATCATAGATAATTAGTTAAATATAAAAATCACTCACTTGAAGAATGTCAATGGATTCATAAGACATCACTAACCCACATTATGATCATTTGAATTCTGCATATCATCATTCACAATCACATTAAATTCCAATTTTTCAATTACATGCATGTCTTTTTACATGGAACATGCTTATGATTGTTCAGCGATGGGACATGTGACTGACCATCCATGTCTATTTTATTCTTATCAACTGAGGTCAGTTGCTTGTCAACTAGGCAGCATGTTATGCTTTATGGAATAATGGAATGTTATATGGATTTTAATGTCTTGAAGGTTTTAATGTGGTTTGCGTTTTGATTTGGCAGGTGAAGGCTCATGAGGGTGTGAATGCATGTGGATTTATTCATATATTTTTGAATATATTTAGAAGATAGTATTTTAGTTATTTTTTGTAAAAATAATAGATCGCTTTAGAAAGCAACATTTTTGTAAAAATAATAGATCGTTTGAAAAGCGATGATTTTGTAAATAAAGTAGATTTTTGAAGTGCCACCCTCATGTATCTTCTATTCAGGACGTAATGAAAAATACCTATAAATACACATGCTTTGACAGACTCATCCATCAGAGTATGTGGGAGGAGTTGTACCCAATCTGGTGTTAATTCTCTTGTCTCTTTCTATTCTCTGAGTACTTTTGTGAGATTTTGTTTCTGTACTATCCTCTAAATATGTGCATTTGCGGGATCCGAAGGTCAACAAAAGGAGCAAAGCAAGACAAGTCTAAAGGACAAGAAGGTTAGCCTTATGTCATCTGTAACAAGTCTAACCACAATACTCAAAATTGTTGGTTTAATGGAAGAACACAGAAAGGAGGAGGTAGAAGTGAATTTGGCAATACAAGAGGCCAAGGTGGACAAAACTACAACGACAACAATAGAAACAATACCATCATGGAAAATATATGGATATGGTAGGATATGTGTGGGAAAGTCTAATGATCCATTCTACTTTGGACAATTGGCATCAACATAAGACCCTTTGCACCATGTGAGTTATCTACACACATGCATTCAAGAGTTGGAGGAGTTTAAATATAATCCAAAGAGAGCAACACCTAAACGGATGACACCCGTTCCATCAATCGATACAAAGTCTTGAACGTCAAGGAAGATGAGAGGATCACAATTGGCTGCTAAAGTGTTCTCACTGAAAAGAAAAGGATGGAAGGAGCACCGCACCAAAAGAAGGACGGATCTGCATACCAAAATGATATTTAAAGAAGAGGAAGTGATTGGAGCACAAGTAGAAGCATCCATGGATCCACAAAAAGAAAATTTAAAGCAACATTTTCAACGTGAGTGCCACTCGACTTGCTCTACCTTGCAGAAGGCAAAGGGTCACCCACAAAGAAATTGATGTCGTTAGTGTGATATTTTTGGTAGAAAAAGTGATAAAATAGATATAAAAGCAGCGAGATCAAGAGGCACCTCAACATTTTACCACTCAAGAAGATTTGGCCTCCAAAGAAAAGGAAATCCCTTTGAAGAGAGTGCTAAAATGTTGGGTATTCATGCTCTCACCCTCTCCCTCACCACCGCCATCTACCTTTGATTACTGCGAGGAACCTTCAAGTGAAGATCATTTGACACACACCACTATTGAAGAAACCACCATCACATCCACCACAGACACTACCATTCCCATTCTCGTGACAATTGTGCCTACATCTCATTGCACTTGAAGTGGAATTTGCTCCCATTACACCCACTTGAGCCCACTTCCCTCGCAACCATCTTCCAAGGATAAAGGAAAGCAAAAAGTGGATGAAAGTCTTAGCTTAGGCACAATTCCACCCTCATGCACACACATACTCATAGCACAAAACTCAATTCCCAGTTCCTTTTTCTCTAAACTATCTCGGAATCATTTTTGAGTTCAAAAACCTTTCATCAAACCATCTATTCAACTATCATTTATGTTTAAAACTCATGCACCATCTTCACCATTCTCTTTCCTTTCTTCATCACTTCCATCGTTATCATCTCAATTTGATCAAATTCCTCTTTACATTCCATCTGCATCTTATCATACACATATACCTCTTATTTTAGAATTCTACCTCTCTTTTCAACAAAAATCTGATGTTTCTACAAGTTGTGGAGAAGCTACACACTTTGAAGCTAACATTGTTCAAGCTATGGTCATGACACAAGCACAACCTCCCATAGAAGCGAGCAGATCAAAGGACACTCCAATAAGACCATAAGGAAACCAACAAGCAAAATAACTTCTTGTGGTACAAGAAATGCAGTTTGAAGACAAACAGTTGTAAGATGATTTCCAATAGGCTTTTCAAGGTTTCTTGAAGCTCAAAACCATTATCAAAGAACTCAAGTCATAACTCTCCACATCATGACAAGAAAAGAAGAACTTCCAAGCATAGCTATCAACCTTGGAAAGAAGGTAGAAAGCGATTGATATTCTATTAGAGGCACTCCAAAAGAAAGTGAATTGTCTAAAGGTACAATTGAATAACTTAAACTCTAACTAGATGCCAAGGAACGAGGTTTAGGGATTGTAAAAAACAATTATCACAAGGCCTATGAATATCTCAAGAAGGTCAAGCAACAAAGGGATGCCTTGCAAGCAAGGTTATTCAAAGAAACAACTTTCCTATGCCTCCCTTCTACTCGCAATCCTTCATCAGTATCTCTACAAGAGAAAAATATATCATTAAAAGCATAACTTGAGACTCAATTGGAAGATATCAAGTACCTCAAATCAATGCACAAACCATCTGATTTGTCTGTTGCTAGTAAGAAGTTCAAGTTTAGCATGTCTTCCTACTAGAAGCTTGGGAAGATAACAAAGAGTACTCACTCATAAGAGATCATACCATTGATGTGCCTATTTATCTTGAGATCACAATGAAGAAGCAAATCATGGATCCATTACAGAGCCTCAGCCTTGAGAAATAGATGATACTATATATGAGGATAGAGAATCAACTGCCATCGACAACCTACAAAAAGAAAGAATATATCTTATGCAAGAGATGTGGAATGATTTTGTAGTACAATGGCTTGAAGTGAATGGGCAAGATTCAAAATGAAGACGGTATCGAAATTCCCTTCGACATACGAACACATCCGAGCAAGGACTCAAGCATACATCAAAGAAAGAATAGGGATTAAAGCAAACTAGGCATGAATGTTAAAGTGGGAGGACGTTGAGCATATTGCAAGAGAAAAGATAGAACAAGCCAATCCCCACTTGAGGTGTAGACTATTAAGAATCAGACTTGATGCCGTGTTGACTTTCAATCAAGTCCGAAAATATGTAAAATATAACCTCATTTGTGCCCCATTTGTATGTAGACGCTCATGGCTTGGGTATGACATCATGTGATTGTAGCAACACACCACCAAATATTGGCTCAAGTACAAATATATGGCAGCTCTGAAGGACAACATAATAATTCTCAAGTATATATGTACTATAATAGCTTTTTGGCACGACGAGGGAGGGACCTAGTAGATCCCACTTTTCAAATGTTAGTAAAAAAGTATGCCTTAGGACGTTCAATGTTGGTCCAATGTCAATCATCAACATAGCCATACCAACAGATTTAAATCTCATACTAATCCAATGGGAGAGGTGCACCTTCTCATGGCAGAACCATCTTATGTACTTGAACAAAAAGTATTACAAGCATGACATAAAAACCCGAGACAAAGCTTACCGCCTATAGCTCCCACCCAACTCCATAAAAAGCTTGTCAAGCATGGTAAAGACTAGGAGGGTTGGAGTTGTTGGCAACAAGCATGGAAGTAGAAAGAAATAAAGAAAAAGACATGAAGTGAATATGTAAAGGCCACAAATCAAAGGCCATATATCTTGGAAAGAGTTCAAGCAATAAGAGGATTTCAAAATAAAGAGAATGGGGATCAAAAGGCATCGACTACCACATATGGCTACATTTTAGTTCATGTCATGTACACTTTAATCTATTTTAAAGAGGTTACCTCTAAAACCACTCCATTTTTGTAAAGGACAAGGATTCCTTGAGCTTAGTAAGTGACCTCACACTCTCAAGTTCTAGTATTTTTAGGACTTATTTCGAGCATGTATTGGACAATAGGACCATTCTATTAAGTAAATTGTCCAAAAACTCATGTGAAAGGGGTCATGCTTTTTAGTATATAAGCCAAAAACCCTAATTTTGTAAGCCCTATCCTCACTCATTTTGAATAGAATTTTGTGCATCTCTCTTCCTGAGTTCTTTCTTTCATCTCCTTAGAATGGTTTTGAAATGGGAGTAAAGCCCTAGCGCAACTAATGGAACAAGAAGCATACAAAAAGAGCACAAATGCAACAAGAAGATGGATGGTTGAAATAACTTTGTCTATTAATGAAGAACATAAGTAAAGTAAGAGCTTAGGAATATCCCTAAGTACAAAGTACCACCACATATGAGTGTATCATGTATGTGGTAACATGGGGTAAGAACCTCTAATTAGCACTAGAGTAAAACGTGCCCATGTATAAGGTTCACATCAAAGTTACTCAAGGAACACATAAATGTAACTAATGCATATGTATGAAAGATATAGACTTATGGTAGAGTCATCTATATACACACAACTTAGTGTAAATGCACGTGTATGAAAGTAGATAATCATAATATATATATATATATATGCAAATATATCTAAGTAATTCTTCACATTTACATAAGTTTGTGAGTCTCTTTGAAATACCTTTGAGGCACTTTTCAATTTTTAATGGATATGCACCTAGCATAAATGCTATATATATATATATATATATGCAAATATATCTAAGTAATTCTTCACATTTACATAAGTTTATGAGTCTCTTTTAATACCTTTGAAATACCTTTGAGGCACTTTTCAATTTTTAATGGAAGTATATATGTGTGCTTTACAATTAATGGAAATAGATGTGTGAAAAACAAATCAAAGTGTGGAAAACAACAAACTTAAAAAACAAGTGGATCTCCACAAAAGAAACAAAAAGTTTATCAACCTTCTTTGTAATTCTCCCTACTTTTCTTGTAATTTTTCTTTGTTTATGATTTAACGTTCGTTTTTCTTATGGAGAAGGCAACTCATTACTCAAATGCTTATGGAATGTGATAAGAGGAGAGGTTCTCTAAAAAAATTAAAAAAAGAAAAACATGCTTCAAACTTTGGTGACTCTCTCAAGAATGATTCCTTGAAAAATCAATAGATTACTAAATAAAAGAATAAAAAATTAATAGAATAAACCCTCATTTAATGATTTGTTTCATTGTATAACACAACAAACTCAAAAATAAATGGATCGCATATTGAATTTTTTTAATTTAAACCATTATTTCAATAGATGTCAATGATCGAACCTCCATTAAAAAAAAAGTTTTCAATAGATGTCAATGATCGAACCTCCATAAAAAAAAAGTTTTAAGAGTAGATCTCAATGGTCGAACTTCCATTATAAAAAAAATAAAGCCAAAAAAAACTTTAAGATATGCCGCATCAATGCCGTTTTTGTATAAAATAGATAGAGATCATCGTGATTCGTGAGTCAGTGTAAGTGGAAAACGCAACTGTGTTGCGCATCAGCTTCCGTTGATTTCGAACTTCACAGGGTTTCGCGGCGGTCCCTGGAACTTGGAAGCGACCGGACCGCCTAGTAGTATAGCGAACTTCAAAGTCACTGAGCCCTTCCACGCTAGAGAAACTCTCGATTCCTATAGCCGGCTGCCATAAGCGCCTTTTCCTGCCTTCCAGAAACCAATAGCTTTATCTCTCAGAACTTTCAGTTACTTGGGATCTCTCACAGCCGCCAAAGCTGAATCGTATGCACGGTGGCTGCTATCTGTGTTGTCATCGATGCAGAAGAACAGAGTGGTTGTGGGATTCGATTTGCGTGGGAGCTGTTTTATTCCCACCTCTTCTACAAAGTCTATGGAAGATAACTCTCTCCTTGTAACTAACACGGATGACCTGTCAGATCAGAATATGGATGATCTACCAGATCATCTGCTCTGGATAATCTTCTCTCGTCTTACAGTAGCATCGGACTTGAACTCTATTTCTCAGGTCAGCAAACGGTTCTATGAGCTTGAGAGGAGGTGCAGAAACTCATTGAAGGTCAAGTGTGGCCTTCACCCTGTTGATCTTGCTCTTTCATCGCTATGTTCGAGGTTCATCAACCTGCGGAAGGTAGAGATAGATTATGCAGGGTGGGTGGCAAAGTACGGGAAACAACTAGATGACAACGGACTCAAAATAATAGCATCCTTATGTCCAGACTTACAGGAAGTCGGTCTAAGGTTTTGTACTTTTATCACGGATGTGGGTCTCGGACACCTTGCTTCATGTAAAGGACTTCAAGCAGTTAGGTTTAATTTTGTACCAAGCATCACAGGGTGTGGACTGCTCTCTATTGTGACAGGGTGCAAGAACCTTTCTGTTATGCATCTTACGCTCTGCTTACATGTGAACAGTGCAGAGTGGCTCTACTTCCTTGGGAGACTTCAGAACATTGAGGACCTTGCGATCCGTCAATGCAAGGGTATCAGCGAGAGTGACCTCGCGAGGCTTGGTCAGGCATGGTGTCGTTTGCGCAGGTTCCAATTTCAAGTTGATGTGAATCACAGATATATGAAAACATATGGCCTCCTTGGCCTTAATGGATGGCCAGATCAGGATGTGGACTGTGAGATGCTGGAGGAGTTGAAGTTAATCAACTGTTTGATAAACCCAAACAGGGGGCTAGGATGTATTCTGCCAAAATGTAAACATCTCGTACGGTTACATCTTGATATGTGCATGGGTTTGAGAGACCGTGACCTTGTTCACCTTGCAATGAGTAGCACTGGGTTGAAGTATCTGTCTTTAAGGTGTCCGTCTGACTTCTCCCTATCAGTGCCTGCCAATTACTCACCTCAGCTGTCTGATGAAAGCTTGAAGGCAATTGCCAAGTATTGTATAATTCTTGAAGAAGTATCCATATCATTTGCTGATGGATGCTATCCATTTGTCCCATGCTTCTCATTGGAGGGCATACTTGCCCTTGTTGAAGGTTGTCATATGCTTAAGGCCCTTGTGTTGGATAGAGTTTACGCATTTAATGACTATGGTATGGAAGCTCTTTGCGTTGCACATGCCCTTGAAAGGCTTGAGCTGATTCAGTGTCCAGAGGTGAGTGATGATGGCATGCAATTGATAAGACATTTGCCTTCGTTGAAGCATGTACGAGTGTCCAAATGCCTTGGAATCTCTGATGAGGGATTAGCTGCATTCATGGGGTCTGACAAGCTGGAGTCTTTGAAGATAGAAGATTGTCCCAAGATATCAGAGAAAGGAACTCAAGGTCTTGCCAAGATGGTCCAATTCAGGTGTGACCTTTCATGGCTCTACTGATTCTAATGGTATGGGCAAAGAATGTAGTATTTCATGCTGTTTGATCTCATGATCATAGTGCAAGATGTATAGGCCGACTGTTCTTTTTATATCATCGACTATTATAGATCTCATCATAGATTGCCTTTGTCACCACTTGTCTCTCCCATTCCATATACCTTTATCCAAAGCAACACACACATCCTAGAAAAGAAGGAAACATCCAATATGCAGCAGAATGCAGTTTGTTGTAAAAAGTATTCAAAAATTATTTTATCTCTTTGTGTGAAATGGGGAGTTCTGTTTTTCTTTTGGTGCGGTGAGAGGGTGGTATGTCTCATATGCCAGCAAGCATCAACTTAAGTGAATGTCATTATCCTGGGTGTTTTTATACGAACACATAAATTTACATGTAGATATATATGTTTTGTAATGATCGGACATTGTTTCACACACATACACAAAGTCTTTTGTGTCCAATGTATGAATCACAAATAGATACATGCAAACACATGCAAATACATATCATATATGCATACAGATGCAAACTGTTGGCTTTCAAGGCCCATGATCGATATAGAGACATAAGAGAGAATAGACAAAGATATAGAGAGCTGGAGCAAAGCTCCACATATATGATATACATTCCAAAAGGTGAAGTACATGAACGTTACAAATAATCGTAAAAATATGCATATAAATGCACATGCTGGTGCCTTTCTTCATAGCTTTACAATTTCCATCATGTGAAAATGATCTTCTCCATGTGTAGATAAGATTCAATATTATGTCCTCAGTTATGATTGAATTACAAGGAGAAAAACCTAAGTCCAACTCAACCAAAGGTTGAAGAGAGACCTCCAAAGCCTTGCTCAAGGTTGAGCATCCAAAAGATGATAATAAAGGGACCATAACAGTGTCTTTTTATAAGTCAAAGCTCCCACGAAAAGCTCATGTAAAAAGCTGTTTTAAAAAGCGGTTTACGTTTTTTTAAAATAAAATGCGATTTAGAAAAAAAGCTATTTCACCCATCTTTTGATTAGTCGCCTATGTTTTTATGTATTAAATCCTGATCGTTGGATAAAACACATAAGATCTTGCCAAGTGTAAAAACTGATTTTGACTTTCTGACATGTTTTGAGTGGTTAAAGAGAAATTAAGGTCTGATTTTTGGACCTCCAAATGCGCTCCAAATTGCTTGTGTCGTATATCAATAGGTAGCTCTTGAAATATACTATCCAAATTTGGAATAACGGTTCACTCAAAAAATTGACCATTTTGATCATATTTTGATATGATTTGACTTTGGTTGACTTTCCCAAGAATCTGAAATTTCTCTGAAAATTTTGTGAGATATGTGCTACCCTTTTGTTAAGGTTGCTATTTCCAACAATCCTCTTAACTTGACACAAGGCGTATATGTCAGGTAGGTATAATTTTTGTTGGATGATAAGATTTTGATAACATTTTAATGTAGGTACCTCAAAAAATTTGCTATATGGTGTCATTCAAATGTCCACAAACACACATTAGGACCTTAATCATGACAAATCCTCCGATAAAACACATCACAAAGAGAACTCAAAGGTTGTGCATGTATCATGCATGGTTGAGAAGTGAATGCATATACCTTACATGAGCCCAAACATGTACATGTGTAGCACAACATTTCCAGACATGCAAAGCAATGCATCCATGATGGATAATGTATCAAGAATCTAATGAGATTCATGAGAAAAAAGGCATACTATTCTTTTTAATTACATGTAATGTTTAAAATATATCCAAGAGGCTTTAAGAAAGAAATACATTGATTCCTTGACTAAATTTTATGAAAAATCTTCTTCTATATACATAAAAGAATGGTTTGCTTAGAAGTACAAAATCAAGCAAGACACGGAGTTGGTGATCGAGCATTTGGTCACATGGAGATAACTAGGAGCTCTTCTCAATTAGAGGCTGACATGTCTTTAACAATTTTTACATTGCCCTCTTTGTACTTTATTGTCATAAAATAAAACAATTTTTATTCCGCCCTCTTTGTACTTTATTGTCATAAAAGAAAATGTATCTTTCATGCATGCCTTAAAGAGCATAGGAATTTGTAGTTCGTGCATTCACCAACATGAAGGTTGACACTCACATGGGAGACTCATGACTATACCTTTAAAGGAATGTAGCATGTCATGCACATGTAAATCTTCATCACTTGCATGATCTCCGTAAGCAATACATGGGTAATCTTTGCATAGATGAATGATCTCTTATACCTAGATGGAGCCATCAAAAGATTAAATATGAAGTAGAAATTTGCTTCATGGAAATTTCCACATGCATTGAATGGTTGTGGTTTCCAACCTTTTGTTAGATTCTCCTAGTACATAGTCCTTGTTGTATTTATTGGAAGTTTACATCTTATACAAGCGTAGGTAAAAGCTAACCTTCTATGTTGAGAGGATATATAAGGTATTCCCTATGTGCAAATGAATCAAAGTGAGATAAGCCCTCTTCAGTCAATGATGGGACACTTATGGAACTTAGACTTGAGATTTTGACATAACATGAAGATTTCCACTTTCTTGTCTGAATATTGTAATATCCACTCTTCTTTCTAGGTTTTTAAAGCTAAGAAAAGCATAACCACCTAGGGTTGGTTGGATATACGATAGGGATTATTGACTCGTCATAAGCACATGGATGCAATGTCATAGACTATTGAAAAATTGATGAAACTTTGGAAAGGACATAGAAGAGAGTAGTAGTTTCGGAACATAGTTGCAAGATGCCCCCACTTGAAGTAAGACAATGCACATAACACTTGAACTAGTAATGCTCATCATAGAATTCTAAGTCTTACGCAAAATGAAATTTAGATCTTGTTTAATGCTTGCTCATAAAAGAAAAAGCAAATATTTGTTTGATTATTTGTAAATTCAGATCTCTCAAAATTAATATTTTAGGGCTGAAACCTTGAAGGGGGGACAGACCTAACAACTCATTTCTAGACAAAATAACTTTTAATATTTAATTTAACTTCAAACATAAAATTAATTTTTTGAAGTTGAAGCTTTTTGTAAATAAGAGCCCTTGGAATATAAAGAATGTAGATGAAATTGCACTATGAAAGGCAACATTAGGATTGACTGGCATTTCAAAATGTAGTCCAAGCCTTTGAGATTCTGAATGGCCATAAGGTTCAAGGTCCAACAACATCCTTTTAGAGTAATCAAGACATAATTTGGAAGTCATAATGTATGAAAAATTTGAGGTCTATAAAGGAGATTCAAAATGGAGTTGGATTCCCAAGAAACATTGCAAAGGATTTTAATGGGAGAAGGGAAGTTGGTAAAGCTGTTTCCAATAAAGATTCATACATTAATCGCTTAAGGTTTAAATTAGAAGGCATACCAACGAAGGTACTTATAAGTGTTTATTCTACAACCAATTGATTGGTTGATAACAAAGTGTAAAGATATCTCGACTATGGTTCCTAAAAAACCATATTAGATATGGACTGGGAAAGGCCGTATAAATTATTGAATCAAAAGTCGGTTTGTTGAAAGAGCTTAAGTTTTCGGATTGCAAGCAAAAGTTGCTTTGTACTAAAAGTTGAGGAAGCCTAACCCAAGACTTTTAGGTTTGGTAAGATGCCTCGATAAGCCTTAAGCTAAAGGAGATAGTCAATGTGACAATATAAGATTCTAAGGAAAATCCATGGTAATGGCCATGCTAATAGGGATCGTCAAATCGACTTGACATTTTCGGGATTTAGGAAGTGACAAAATACAATCTTAGCATGCTAAGGGTTAAAATTATTGGGATACTAAAACTAAAGTACTATTCATCCAAGTTTCCAAGTAGGTAATAAATCCTTGTAGTACAATAGTCCATTATTTTCTTAGAGATTCACGACTTCATGCTTTTTTCCTTCTTGTGTCACGCCAACTCATTTTGTGGTGGACCCCATGTGCCGCACATTACATAGATCTTCTCTTTGAAGATCTTGCACAATTGCCATGGCTTGCATCTTTATTAGCAGATGCAAAACGTATTGTCACATACACTATGAAGAACCATTAGGCTCTATCTATTTTTCGATTGTATAGTGCAGATGACATGATTCGACCCGTGGACACACGCTTTGCGTATATGTACTTAGTGTTCCACAAACTCCACATGGTTATGGGCTCTTTGCGAATGACAATTATTGATCGTCGTTGATTGACCATGTCCACGATGAACACCGGTATTGCATGATATGTGCAATGCAAAGCTCTAGATCAGGACTTTTGGACCGAGATCGAGACTATATTGGAAATACATTTATATAGTCTTACGTATACTAGACCAAGAGGGATCCACTCTTGGTCTAGTGTATCACATGTACACATGTATGTGCCAGGCAATTGCTACATCCACGGCTTTGATTCCTTCCAGGTATGTTCAATGTTCATTGATTTTGTATAATGGCCCGATCAATAATCAATTGTTTAATGTATAATTTGTTTTACATTTTTTTCTAGGAGAGAGGATGTACTTCGACCTATTGATTCACGATGGGTCCACTTATCTCGACCCATTCATGGATTTTCAGCCTTACTATATCCTTTCTTCAAAGGACCCTCATTATGGTCGAAGGGTTCCCTTCGGCTTATGGAGGATCAATATATGGCACATATTTTCACGGAGGAGGAGCAGATAGCATGTGACAGCGAGCATGAGCAATGTCGGGATTGCTTATGGCTGTAGTACCTCGCTTCGTGCAAAGGTGACCATGCGACCCTTAGAATTATAGCAACATTATGGGTATGGTCACCCAACTATTGCACTAGTTTCCCTCTCACGTGCTGATATGCCCCCTCCTCCTACACCAGATACATGGCTAATGAGTCGTGTTGTGGTAGTTGTGAAGTTCTTACCAAAATACTTACAGGTCCATTTTCTTGTACTAGATCTAGATGCATTGGAGCCAGAAGTCAATGAATGGCATACTATATGTGCATCCCATACACCTGATACGACACAACTTACAAGGCATGATTATAGTCTATAGATAATGCCAAATGCATAGTACTTACTACTAAACAGTGAGCACTTAATAGCTAAGAGAAGATATGGATATCCAATAATGGAAGGGTTAAGGATGCTCAAAGGACAAAGCCTCAATGGATTATAGATATGGATGATTATTGATAATGGAAGGCCAAGTGACAAGGATGCTCAATGCAAGAGTGTAGAGTGTGTATGTATGCTCAATGGAAAGGTCCAGGCTCAATATGTATGTGGTTGTGCAATGTGTCACAGTTCACTTCTAC
>CM035423.1:159987355-160037355 GCA_020310875.1 Ceratopteris richardii | reverse complement strand
CTTACAAAAGATAGCTGCCACCACCTTGTAGAAGACTTCTTGCTCCAAGGGAGTAGCCTCTCCTTCACCAAGTCTTCACCTCCAAAGCTTCAGAACTTCAAAACTCTAGCTTGTGAAATTTACAAATAGTGTCCCAACATTCTCCTTATATAGTTGAGTCCTTCAAAAATAAAGCTAGGCGAAAAAACAACTTTTTTGTCTCCAAAATAGTGATCGCTAATTTTTAATGCATGAGTTTGCTTTTCGTTAATTTTAAAACTCCAATCGCTAGAATTAGCTTTATTTTAATTTGATCGCCCAAAAATAGTTGCTTTTGACCACATTGATAATATAACTTAGCTTTTTAAAGTTTGGACCTCATAGACTCCTTTCCCTCCATTTTGAGCTGAATTAGGGTTTGGATTATCTCCCTCTTCTGAACTCTGATGAAGAAATGAAGCATACCACTAGATAGCTCTTGCCAAGCTCTATCTATCTAGCCTAAAAAAGTTTTACCCAAACTGTACAAAAAATATGCTAAGTCAAAAATGTAGAATTGTTGGAATGTGGACCATATGTACATTGACTTCCAACAATCCCTCCTTCAATGTCATATTGGTACAAGCTTCAGTAACCTGCACATCTTCTCATGATTATCTCTCGTCAATGCTTTGGTAAATATATCTGCAACATTCTCACTAGAAGGAACATAAACTAGCTCAATGTGCTTCTTTGCTATCTGCTCTCGAATATAGTGGTAGTGTACCTCTATATGCTTTGTCCTTGCATGATGCACTGGATTCTTTGCTATAGCTATTGCAATCTGGCTATCTGAAAATATCTGAATGGGTTCATGTACTCTCACATCTAGATAATTGAAAATCTTTTGCAACCAAACTGACTCTAGAATAGCTGTAAATGCTGCACGATATTCAGCTTCACACGATGAAGTTGCAATAGTGGGTTCTCTTTGAAAGCCATGAGATAAGACAATCCCCAAGATAAAAACAAAATCCACTAGTACTTCTTCTTGTGTCTCTATCACCTGCCCAATCAGAATCTGAAAACCCTTTTAGTAACAAATGTGTAGATTTCGAAAATACCATAGCATAATTTGAAGTTCCCTTCTAATATCGGAAGATCTGCTTTACTGCTTTCCAATGTAACACTGTTGGATTATGCATGAACCTTGATACTTGAGAAACTGCAAACTGTATATCAGGACGTGTATTACAAAGTTAGATCAAGCATCCAACTGCTTGACTATATAAAGTAGCATCCAATGATTCTGCATCTGCTACCATCTGTAAAGACGCGTTCTGATCCATAGGTGTTTGCATAGGTTTAGAATCACTCATCTGAAACCTCTCTAAAAGTTTCTCAATGTATCACTCATATAGATACACTCATCCTTAAACAGAAACTGAATCCCAAGATAATAATGCAAGATTCCCAAATCATTCACATCGAATGTTTGCTTCAATTGATATTTAAACATCTGCAAATCTTCATCTCTGGGACCTATCTCTTCAAAACCTTCTGGCTGTTGAATATACACATCTTCATGTAAATCACCATCTACAAAAGCAGTCTTTATGTCAAGTTGATATATATGCCAACCAAAATGTGCTGCTAAAGCAAGTATTGACCTAATAACAATCATCCTAGACGTAGGAGCAAATGTCTCATCATAATGAATACCTTTTTGTTGTGCATATCCTTTGATAACCAATCTTGCTTTGTTCCTTTTGATTTTGAAGATCCATTTTACACCTATAGCTTTCTTTCCCTCTGGTAACTCACATAGCTGCCAAGTTTGATTCTTATGAATAGAATCAATCTCTTCTTGCATAGCTTATCTCCAAATAGGAATGTTAAGTGCATCTTTAACACATGCATGTTCATCTTCAACAGTTGTAAGTGCCAAAATATCATGAATCTCAAAGTCTTCAGCAAAACTTACATGATCTTTTTGTTGTTGTTGTCTAGTTGGTTCTGGAACTTGTCCTTCTGAGATGCCAGGACTTTCTGGAACTCTAACTTCTTCCATTTCTGGAATCGAAGTCTCATGTGGAACTGACTCTGTAGAAGGTTGTGAAATTCCTCTTTTTTCAACTCTTTCTTGAATCCTAGGAATTTTAACCTCCTCCTGATATGGATGAACATGTAAATCTAAATTCCTTCTAAAAAATCCATAGTCATTTTCACTAATGAACTCTGGAATTTTTGCTTCTTTATCATAAATCTTATTTTCAGCAATATAAGCATTACGTGAAAGAATAACTTCACCTATCTCTGGAACATAAAACCTGTATCCTTTGCTCTCAACAGGATATCCAATAAAAACGGCTTTCTTTGCCTTTACATCTAGTTTGCCTCGATCCTTTTTCTCAACATGTACATAAGAAAGTGATCTGAATATTCTGAAGTAACTCACATTAGGTTTTCTACCATAATAAGCTTCATAAGGTGTGATTACCTTTAAAGCTTTTGTAGATGACCTGTTCAAAATGTGATTAGCTGTATGTACTGCATCAAACCATAATTTTGGTGAAAGCTTCTTGGACGCCATCATGCTTCGCATCATCTCAACAAGTACTCTATTCTTTCTTTTTGCAACACCATTCTGCTGAGGAGTATAAGCAATAGTAAGGTGTCGAGTAATACCTTTCTCATCGAGAAATATCTGGAACTCATTTGGCAAGTATTCTCCACCTCTATCACTTCTGAGAATCTAGATAGTTTCCTGATTTTCATTTTCAACCATAGCTACAAATTTCTTGAACATAGGAAAGACTTCTGACTTCAACTTAAGACCATAGATCCATGAGTATCTTGTAAAATCATCAATGAATAGAACAAAATACCTGAAACCTTGAATAGAGTATGCTCTCATAGGTCCATTCACATCTGAATGAATAATCTGCAATTTCCTGGTACCTGTAATATGACCATGTTTCTTGAAAGGTAGTTTATGCATCTTACCTTCAAGACAACCTTCACATATATCTGAATCATCTGGTAGCTGGAATGAGGGTAAACTCTCAACCATACCTCTGTCTTTGATACTCTTGAGAGCTCCAAAACTAATATGTCCAAATCTCTCATGCCATAGCTTCATATCTTCCACCGGTGACGAAGATTTGATCGTGTATGCCTGACTGATTTTTGACAAAACAAAAATCCCTCCTCTATGCTCACCTTGCAAAATACATTTGTCTTCTTTGTATGATAAGATCTTACAAAGATTTCTCTCAAATACAACTTTGAAACCATCACCTAAAAATGCAGATATAGATAGCAGATTCTTCTTCATTTTAGGTACATATAAAACATCTGAAATCTGAAAATTACCACCTTCTCTTGACTTTAGGGTTACTGTACCTATTCCCACAACATCCAAATCATTGCCATATGCAATAGTAACTCTTCTACTTGTAGAATAGGAAAGAGAAGAAAATACATCTCTGCAACCTGTCATATGCTTTGTAGCACTTGAGTCAAATATCCAAGGATTTGTTGAAAGAACTTGTAAAGCTGCCTAATCAAAAGCTACTTCCTCAATGGTGATACATGCATAAGAATCACCTTGAGATTTCCCTTTTTTATCATCTTCTGCAACATTACCTGATGCCTTTTTCTTTTCTGCTGAAATCCTTTTATAACATGCTGACTTAAAATGTCCAGGTTTCTTGCAGTAATAACATATTACATCCTTCTTCTTAGAAGACTTCTCTTTAGATGTAGTAGAAACAGAATTTGAAGTAGAAGGTGAAAGGGACTTACTTTCCATCTTGAATTGTTTTTCCTTCTTCTCCTTCTTCTTCTTTTTACCCTTTGATGAAGATAAAAGTACTTCTTTATTCTCTTCCATTCCCTTGAACTGATCTTCATCTTGAAGTAACAAGAACTCTAACTCTTCAAATGTAACCTCTCTATCTTTTGTGGTAAGGGTAAGAGTGGTTATGAAAGATTGATATGAGATAGGAAGTGAATTAATGAGCGTATTTACCATTTCTTCATTTGATATTTCAACTCCTACATTTAGAAGTTGATCTCTTGAGTCAACGAGTCTCGTAATGTGGGTTTTAATTGACTCACCAGCCTTCATCCTTGTATTTGCTATTTGTCTCCTCAAGTGAGCTTTCCTAGCAGGATTTTTGCTTTGAAAAAGATTCTCAAGCTTCAACCAAGCTTGTCTAGAACTCCTGCAAGATCTGATCTGTGGTAGAATATGCTTTTTGACACTCATTGCTATGAATGAAAGTGCTAAAGCATCTTTAGCATCCCATCTTGCCTCATCTTCAGTAGGAGGAACTGTAGGTAAAGATCTACTCGTGACTTTGGATGTAGAAGTGGTTACCTCTTCTTTAGTTGGTTCTGTGATAGTAACTGCAGTACCTCTTGAAGCTGTTGTAGCCCCTTCTTCACCTTCTCGTCTGGGTGTTGTTAAGGATCCATTGACGATACTCCATAAATCGTTTGTCACTAACAAATTCATCATCATGAAACTCCACATGGGATAATTAAAAGATCCATCCAACTTGTCCTCAATCTCAATTCTAATGTCACTCATCTTAACTAAGTGTGTATGTCAATTATGCTCTGATACCAAGGGTTGGAATTTGGGGCCCCAGGATCGTTCCAATACTAAAAACCTTTGAGCATACACACTTAATTAATCAAGAAGATGATATGTGAGAGATAGAAAGAAAGAGATCTTGAGACGAGGATAGAGAACGTAAGCAACATGCTTACTCACTAAAAAATAGATGTCCAAATCACAACATGGGAGTACTACTCAACCATATGATGTGGTGCACTCACTAATTGTAGAATAGCCAAGAAGATGATGATACAAAATTCAGATTATGCTGTTAGAATCTGAGTGCGTGTGAAGCGAATGAGCAACGAAGTGAACCTAACCTCACAAAATAGTGCAACAAATCTGAAAATCAGCAAACCCTAATTCTGAAATTAGGGTACAGAAACCCTAAAAACAGAATATAAGGCTAACTTACAAAAGATAGCTGCCACCACCTTGTAGAAGACTTCTTGCTCCAAGAGAGTAGGCTCTCCTTCACCAAATCTTCACCTCCAAAGCTTCAGAACTTCAAAACTCTAGCTTGTGAAATTACAAATAGTGTCCCAACATGCTCTTATATAGTTGAGTCCTTCAAAAATAAAGCTAGGCGAAAAATTGGCGAAAAAACAGCTTTTATGTCTCCAAAATAGCGATCGCTAATTTTTAACGCATGAGTGTGCTTTTCGTTAATTTTAAAACTCCAATCGCTAGAATTAGCTTTATTTTAATTTGATCGCCCAAAAATAGTTGCTTTTGACCACATTGATAATATAACTTAGCTTTTTAAAGTTTGGACCTCATAGACTGCTTTTCCTCCATTTTGAGCTGAATTAGGGTTTGGATTATCTCCCTCTTCTGACCTCTGATGAAGAAAATATGCTAAGTCAAAAATGTAGAATTGCTGGAATGTGGACCATATGTACATTGACTTCCAACAGGGTTCTCGAACCATCGGCTTGCATGTGCTGCCCTTGCGCCTGCCTTATGATGAAAGCCTCCCATACCACCTAACGCAAGAGGGTGAGAAGCATGTCAAGCTGAGCCATCACGGCTCAATGAGCTCTGATTGTTTTGTGCACGTTGTCCTCCCTTTTCCATACTAGGAGAGAGCTGCACTGGTACTACTGTTAGATCCTCCAGGATCCTTCTTGCTGGACAAGACAAGGCACAAGCCATATTCACGAACAATAGAAGGGAGAACATTAGACTCACCTCCCAGCCCTAGAGTCAATATGGGCTCACCCTCGAGCCTGGGAGCTTGCAACCAAGCGGGCAGCTACCTCCAAGGGAAAAGTGTCCCATACCGCCAGCCCCCCACCAGTACGGGTGACGAAGCTCTGCCAAAGGGTCAAGAGTCCAAGTGCCTCACATGAAGAATGTCTCACAAACGAGCCCATGGGTCCTATTTATAGGCTCAAATAAGGTGGCGGCCTGGGTGGCCGATTCATATCTGGCTGGACACTCTTACTACAGGCAGCCATCCAGTTGTCCTTGAGTTTTGGGGACGTAGCATCCTTGGCTTGTAGTCCATACATAAGTTGGACGATACTCTATTAGAAGAGTCTTTATTAGCAATATGATGCGAACTCTAGGTTTTCTTTTCCTCGCAGTTTGCCATATGAATGTAAAATCATTACTTTTATGAGATTCAATAATCCATAAGTAGCAACTTTTCTAAATGATGCTAGCTATCATCCTCATGACTAAACATCAAATAAAAAGTTGATGCTCCTACGGGTCAGATTTATCCCTATCACTTCCAAAATGAAAAGTCATCACTCAATTCCAGTTTCTGGAATGCCAACTACTAGATCTTCCTCATCCAGCCGAAGATTACTAGTGGAAATAGATAGAATAACTCCTCATCATAGAGTCTTCAGGTGAGACTCAATGTAAGCAGTATGACTATTAAATCTTCCTATTCTTTATAATAGCATAGTGCCACTCCTATTTACAGTCAAATTCCATTATTGGAGGACCAGCACGATGCCGAAATCCTCAGCTCATCTGCTAAGACAGATGGCTTCCTTGGGAGCCTCAATGGCTGATATATATTCAACCTCAGTGGTAATCAATGCAACAATCTTATTGCAACTTAATATGCCAAGAAAGTACACTATTAAGATCAAATACATAGCTAGCTATTGGTAGATGTCCAAATCACCTGCCATATCTGCATCAGCAGCTTTAAGGTCACTTTTGCCATAGCAAATGCACTTAGATTGTGTACCTTCCAAATATCTAAAGATGCATGTGGCACTTTCCTAGTGTGTTTTGCCAAGGTTTGACACATGTCAACTCACAGATCCCTTTGCATGAGAGATATTTGGCCAAGCAGCAACCATGGTCTACATGAGACAGCCACAAGCTGATACATAGGAATTTCATCACTTATGCTGCCATTTCTTCTAGTGGGCAATCAGTGAGCTTTGTGTATGGTGGCAAAGGAACATCACGAGGTTTAGCTTCAACCATACAAGAACAACAATTTCTATTGCCTATCTGTTTTGATTTTCATGCCTGACATGTGCTCTTCTAGCCTAAAATCCTTCGTAAAGAATGCTGCTTTCAGCTGGTCTTTGACAGCAAGCAACATGTCAACATGTCAAACATTATCTTTTTTCGAGCACAGGCAGTGTTCTGCATGATTACATTTGAAACCACATGAACGCATGAAAGTATCAGATGGTTTGTGCCATTGGCATCAGGATTGCTTTTGACCATACAAACTTTGCTTTAGTTGTCACAGTAAAAGCGCCTTTAGTAGGAATGGGCTGCTTCATAGAGATTTGTCTCGATAAAGAAATGCTGTTCTGACTTCTATCTGATATAATTCCGAATCTATGACAGAAACAGAAACAAATTATACTTGTAAAGTGGCCATATTTATGTTTGGAGAGAAGACGTATTGGAAGTCAGTCCCTTCCGCACGTATCCTTTATTAACCAACCTTGTCTTGTACTTGGGTTTACCATGCAAAATTTTTATTTTGTATAATCATTTATCAGGAAGAGGCTTCTGATTGTTGGTTAATAACAGAAGATCCAAAGTACCAACAGAATGTAAGATTTGATATTTTTCCTGCATTGCAAGCTGCCATTCGCTATCATCAGATAGAAAAACATGATGCAAGAGTGATCACACCTTTGCAGTTACCTTCTCAAGCAAGTAGAGTTCTGTACCCAATGATCCACATTCTCTAGCATGGGTTCCTCATGAGGCAGCAACTTATTTTCAGCTCTTTCATGCTGCTGCAAAATCATATTCAGCTGATTGAAATGGCTGGACTTATTTTCGGCTCTTTAATGCTGCTGCAAAATCATATTCAGCTGATTGAAATGGCTGTCCAGCCTCATTTGGAGCTTGAATTTGGTGTCCAACTGCTCAAAAGTGACCGGCTGCTTATCAATTTCAGCTTGTGGCAAACACATCATGAGGCACTTTTTCAAACCCAATGGTGTGGCATTGGAGGCTGAAATTCAACCCTTTTTATGTGAACATCAGAATTTTTAGAGTTTTTTGAGCAACTTAACCTCATCAAATACTACTGACCGCTGTGAATATGTCTTTGAAATCACAGTAACTATTTCTTGTAACTCATTTTTGCTTCTTTTCCATAGCCCAAGAAGATTCTTTTTAACAGATTTCATATCCAGCTTCATTCTCAAGTCATCATATACATGGACAAAAGGCTACCAGTGAAACTCTCTCAAATGGTCATAAGAAGCTAGTTTGCTTGAACAACCCTCCTCAAAACTCTTGAGGGAGATTAGCTCTTGACAATGTGCAACACTCTTTTACACCCATCATGATTATAGTTGATACAACATTAGACAAATGATTGTAAGGATTCATGAAATCCCTCTTATATACCATAAGCTTCATGAGAACTTTGAAATTCATGAGAGACATTCTCTTCCATTGTGAGATCTAAGATACCCAATTTTGGTGTGTATCTAGAACCCTTGCTAGAAATAATGTTGGTGAGGCTCCAAGTTGCTTAAATTAGAAAGGCCAAAGAGCTATATATATGTGAAGAAGCCCAATGATAAGCTAAGGATTCTCGAAAGAAAAAGAAATAAATTCTCTTTGACCATCATCCTTCAGTTCCCCCAAACTTCTATGTATATAATGAATACAATCGAACTAGGAAGTTTGGACAACTAAAGCAATGACACTTATTGACATTGGTGCATTTAGGAGTGTCATCAATTCGGAGTCTTGGGCTCGAAAGGAAAATTTTATAAAGAATCGTCTGCTCTGCAACTCTCTGGAACGCTGTAAGAGGGGAGGCCCTATGGAAGATTTGGCAGGAAAGATGTGCTTATAACTTTGGCGACTCCCCCGAAGAGTGGTCGATTGAGAAATCTTTGTTCCTCGGTAAAAGAATTGCTAACTATAAGAAATACTCCCGCTCTCTCTCCCCCCCCCCCCCCCCCCCCCCCCCCCCCCCCCCCCCCCCCCCCCCCTTCTTCAAGCATCATCAAGTGCTCCTTCTCATCAACAAAAAGCTTAAACCCAACTGCGCCCTGCATGAGGGTGATGAGAGGGTGATTAACCTTCTTTGTAATGCCATCTAAACCTCGTAAAATCTACCCCTGCTCTGTGGGATTTGGGGGGTCCTGTGGGCACTAGTCCCCTTCACTTGTACTTTTCTTTCTTTTAATTAATACAAGTCCGGGAGAGTAGGCTAAGGCTGAACTTCCTTTATTTAAAAAAAAAAATTATAAAGAAGACAAGTATTATTGGAAGATATGCTTATGGAGTATGGTTATACATGAAACAAAGCATACCCATCATTGTTCTTGAAGAAGAAATGTAGCAAGTCCATATGCACTTGTATATATATATGGATACTTTAATAATTGCAAGGAAGGAAGGAGTCAAGGACTAAAAGAGCAAGCTTGGGAAGGGATCAAAGATCTCATACATAGGAAGATTATGGTACTTATTTAGAATTAAAGTTTTTATAAATGAAACAGTAAATTTTTGATTCAAATAAAATACATATGGAAACGTTGAATAAATTTAAGCTTAAAGAAACACAATGTTGGGTTTTTAGGCCCACAATTAATATTAAAATAAGGAAGAATTAGAGACAATATGAAGAGAAAACATCACATGAGAGAGATATAAGGATCCATGTGCTAAATATAACATTACATTACAAGAGAGCATAAAAGATATGCTTGATATACAACTACTGAAAATAAGATGTCCAATAACTCCAACAATCTCTAAAGTTGAAATATGATTTCCTCAAAAGATATAAGTGAGACACACCTTCAAGTTGATAAAGAAAAACAGCTCCACCTCGTCCAAGTTGAAGGAAAACACACCTCAAAGCTAGCTAGCTAGTGATTCTTTTTGTCGTAGTTGATGTGTCACAAATTGTATATGTGGCAAGTGCTTTTTTAGCACATATAATCTTAGCCATAGCATCTTGGAATTTCATACTTTTAAATCCCTTCTGTTGATATTTAATATGCTTTTGAATTTGCTTCTCACATACAAACCAAAACTTAGGGTTTGTTTTTTTTTTTTAGATGGATACACGTTCTAAACACACAAACATTATACATGATTGGATAGCTCTCATGGAGCTCTACATGAACATGTAATAAAATGTTTGACCATATTGTTGATCATTTCCCGAAAATGGGACCATTCGTGACTATTTCTGTGTTAATATTATCGATAAGATTTATCAACATAGCATATGAAAAACAATGTGGCAGCCATAATAACACTTTATCGAAAAAGTTATGTGCCATCAATGCCTTTTACTAAAAAGCAATTGCAAAAAAGTACTTTTGGAGAGTCTTTCATGATTTCTTATGCAAGGAAGCCAAGCTCTATATAAAGATAAGTTCTGAACATACAAATCATGGCTCATGGAGCTCTTCACATGAGCTAAGTTTGGTGGAGATGGTCCTTCCAACTTGGGGAGGTAGAATTGTGTTTTCTTCATCATCTACAAGGTGTAACAACTTGCAACTTATTTATTTTTAGAGGAGATAATTTTAGCCTTGGAGTTTTTTGGAGTTATTAGACAACTTGCATATGTTATCTTGTAACTTCAACTATGGAATGTAGTAGTGATTATATTTGGAGCTTTGCTTCTTCCATCTCTCTCATGTGTTGTTTATTCTCCATCTTGTCTATATTTTCTCTATGTCTCTATGTTAATTATGGGCTTAAAAACCAACAATTGATATGAAGGTAAGAAAACATATAGTATGTAGAGAATTTTTCTATATGTAGAAAGATCAAACCTTCATGGAAGGTTCAAATTAAGCACAACCACATATTCAACAATGGTCATAAAGTCGTCAATCTATATGAAGAAACTGAATTATGAAGAGACACTCTAGGAGGGGTGACAAAGAAGAAGAAGAAGAAGAAGAAGAAGAAGAAGAAGAAGAAGAAGAAGAAGAAGAAGAAGAAGAAGAAGAAGAAGAAGAAGAAGAAGAAGAAGAAGAAGAAGAAGGCAAATTATAGCTATTAGATCAACAATAACAATGTGGACACATTATACATTAATTTGCAAGAATTTTATAATGTCCGAATTCGTTGGAATTAACAATAAAAAACTAACTTGAAGAGCATTGTTTCCTTGTGTTCCTCTGAAGTGATGTTCAACTACTAGTCAACCTTCTAAGTGCTCCTTGAAGTTATTCACTCTATCATATATGTTAATTCACATCTACATCTTGGTGGTCATAGAGGACCTTTGAGTAAGGAGGGGTTATGTCTTCTACATGAAGAAACTTAAGCAAGACCAACATGTGAGAATTTATATGTAACATCTTCTTGTATTTGTATATGCGTACAATAGGTGTAGATGAGAGCATATTACCTTGATTTGAAAAGGTTTGACCACCCTTGTTAATCTTGGTATACCACCATTGTTAATCTTGGTATATGTTTGACCACCCTTGTTAATCTTGGTATAGCATCATATAGTTGTCTTTATCCTTCCAAGTGGTACTTGGTTGATAGGAGTGGGGGATGTGTGAGTTGTCTTTGTAATGTGTGTTATGAGGGTGCTCTTCAAGGAAAAAGTCATTGTGTGTGCTTATAGAATACTTTTCATGATATATGAAAAATATAGAGGTACCTAAAACAAACTACTAGAACAAATAACACATATACCTACCTAACATATTTCCTAGTCTTATGTTAGGAGGGGATTTTGTCAATGGGGAAATATTCCACTAGGGACTCCACTTGTAGGTCTATAAGTTAAATAAAAATAAAGCTTGGAAAAGGTTAAAGTGGTTTTGGAAAATGATAGAAAATATGGTAAAAAAAAAACTACATAAGGTGATAGTACACAATTGTTTATATATGTCGGTGATGATGTGTGTGAACACATTTAGGATGTTGAGGCACTTTCTCTCTCTAGGAGGGTTTTTTTCCCCTCAGTTTGTATATATGCCTATAACCCTAACGGGTTGCTTATCTTTGTACATTCGCTTGGTAGTACATTTTGTATTATGTTGTGCTCCAAGCTTATTCTTCCTTGTGTTGTTCCTGTGTTTTCGTAGACCTCAAACTCCATCAATTGATATAAGAGCAAGTCGTCGCTTCATCTAGGGTGTTGTCGACACCCCTCTGGTCACAGTCTCAGAATTGCACAAAAATTGATGAGCATACTCAAGCCGATTAGCAGTTCAAAACAACTTCGCTATCAGGCATCAAAATACTGATTTGAGCTCATTTATGCCTTATAACACACTATCACAGTGATTGTATAAGCAATGTCCTCCTTTTGTGCCAAACATGTATAATGATTTTGGTTAGCCAATACAAACTCCTCAAAGTCTACTACATGTTTAACAAAGCTCGATAGGGAGTTTCTATTCAACTTTTTGAGATACAAGCATTTTTCTATATGAGGGTATTTAGCCACTAGCCATGGCTGAAAGCAATGATGTATTTCGTATGTTGGTTATTGAGGATAAGTTGGATGGTACTAATGACCCATTGTGGGCATATATAATTTATCATGTATTGGTAGCCAAAGGGCTGTGGAATATTGTGAAGGGAGTTGGAAAATGACCTACTACACCTGCAAATGTAGTTATTGAAGATGATGCAGGAGATGATGATTTCAATCTCCTGGTCATGTTGTGGTTCCAATTGTAATCATATATTGAAAAGCAACTTCATTAAAATGGTAGAGATGCTCATGCACAATGATAGATTTGTCTATCAAATGTGCCATTATCCCTCATATTTACTCTTGCAAGACAACAAAGGATGCGTAGGATACATTACAACTTTTTACTAGGCAAGAAATGAGGCTCATGTTATTTACCTCCAAAAACAATTGGGGAGTGAGCATATGAATGAAGGAGATTCCATGGATAATTTTTTGACAAAGATCAAAGATTTGAAGGAGTAGTTGATTTTTATTGATGTAGCCTTACCAGATAGTTCACTTGTGTAAATTGTTCTTAATGTCTTCGAGATTCATATAAGAGTTTTGCTTCGACTTTTTGATTGATGATGAAAGTTGATTCAAAGGCCTTAACATTTGAGGAGTTAGTCTCTATTTTGTTACAAGAAGATTAGTCCATGTAGAATAGGTCAGTTATGCGTGTTGTAGATCAATATTTCTTAGCTAGTCAAAAGGGCAAAGGTAAATGGAGCTCATCGACTAGTAAGAAGAAATCTACTAATTCTGCATGATTGAAGAAGGAAGATAAAGATGAGAAGAAAACAAAAAAGAAAAAATAGTTTTGCAAATACTATAAAGAAAATGGTGATGTCATAAAGAGTTTTCCAAAATTGGTTGCAAAACAGGCAAAGAAGAAAGAGGCTAGAATGGTTGTTGTAGAGGCCTCTACACCTAAGACAAGGTCAGCTAATCTTATTCGGAATGAAGAATTGGCATTTACTATTGTTTGTAGCTGTGAACCATCTTCTCATGAGTAGTGTATGTATATAATCGACTCAGGTGTTTGGTACTTTGATATTGGAGCAACCAAACATGCTGCTTTGTAGTGCAATTTCTTCACTTTTGGGCCTACCCCTACTAGGAAAACTGTCACATGCAATAATGAATCCTCTTATCTTGTAACAGGAGTTGGTAAGGTCATTCTAACTAATGTTGGTGGTGGTTTTTTCACATTATCAAATGCTTTATACGTGCTAGGGATCAAGAAAAATGTGTTGTCAGTTTCAACCTTAACAAAGATTGGCTTGATTGCCAAATTTGTTGATGACAAATGTACAATCCATGATCTCTCAAATGATGTTATTATTGCTTCTAAGATTTTATGTCATGGATTATATAAGCTCATAGACTATGTAAAATCTGTGAATGATTCAACATGCGCAATTCAAGATTCTTAGGCTATCTCAAATGCAAAGCTTTGACATGCATGCTTTGGTCATGTGAAGTTTGCTAGTTTGCTTTGCTTGTAGAAATATGAAATGGTGTCCTCTCTACCCAAACTAGAGGCACCTTGTAAACATGTCTGTGAAGGCTATATTTTGGGCAAAATGCAGCGTTCCTCCTTCCCTAAAGATGGTTTAGTTCGAGCTTCTCATAAGTTGTAGCTTGTTCATTGTAATGTCCATGGTCCTGTGTAGAGACCTTCATTTGGACATGGCTTCTAATTTTAATGCATTTCTAGTTGAGATAGGGATTAAACATCAATGTCCAGTGGTGTATACACTTCAAAAAAATGGAGTAGCTGAAAGGAAGAACAAGTCTCTCATAGAAATGGTGAGGTGTATGGTCAAAAGTTAGGCTTTACCACATATGTTCTAGCTTGAGGCTGTTATGTGTGCAACATATGTACTTTACATATGTCCTACCAAAGCACTGCAACCGATCACTCCATATGAGGCTTGGCATGGTTGCAAGCCATCCGTTTCTCATCTCCCTATCTTTGGTTGTTTGACATATGCATTAATGCTTGAACAATAATGCAAAAAATTGGATGATAAAGTAGTGAAATATTTTTGTTGGGTACAATTCAAAAACCAAAGGCTATCATTTGTATCATCCATAGACTAAACACATTCTGGTTACTTGTGATGTTATTTTTGTGGAAGATGCGATTCAACCATTACTTTCATGTGCCAAGGAGACATTAGTTAGATCGAAGGATGTGTATGATACTTTGCTTCCGTTATAAGTTCCAAATGATAGTGTAGATCATTCCATTTCTGATGCAGATTTACATGATGCACCTATTTATGAGAGCGCTGACATAGAAGAGGAAAAAACTATGCCTAAATGGTTGGTGCAAATCTTGGGAGATAGAAAATTAGATGCATCATTGAAATATCATACTCATTCAAGTTTTCATAGTGCTTCTTTTGCATAAGATATCTATGCAATGGCTATCTCTAGTCTTTGTGATGAGAATGAGCCTGTTTCTTTTGATGAAGCACAATATTTGGAAAATTGGGTGGCTGCTATGCAATTAGAATATGATGCTTTATGAAGAATGGTTCTTGATCTTTATGTGGTTTGTCCCTAGATAAAAAGGCCATTGGCACTAAATAGGTATACAAGCTCAAACAAAATCTTGATGGAAGAATTGATAGGTATAAGGCTAGGCCTTTTGCCAAAGGTTATGCTTAAGAGAGAGGCACTGATTTTGATGAGCCTTTGCTCCCACATGTCGAATGACCACCTTTCATAGCATTTGTACACTTGCAACTCATCATGGTTGGAATGTACATATGTTGGACATTAAAATTGTATTTCTAAATGTTGATTTACATGAAGAAGTATATGTATTTGAGCCGAGTGGTTTTGTGCAAAATAGGCATGAAAACAAAGTATGCAAGTTGAAAAAGGCATTATATTGTTTGACGCAAGGACCATGTGCTTGGTATGAGGAGATACATGCCTACCTACTAGCACATGGTTTTGAGAACACTCCCACTGAGAGAAACTTATATGTTAAGCATGCAAATGATGTATTTCTGATCATTGTTGTATATGTGGATGACATGCTGCTCACATGTCCTAACGAGAAGCATATTGTTGACTTTAAGGCTGATTTGCATGCCTCTTTTGAGATGGCAGATTTGGGTTATTTGCATCATTATTCGGACATTCAATTTATGCAAGTTGATGGAGGAATAACTATGTCAAACAAAATATATTAACACATTATCGCATCATTTTGGCCTTGAAGATTGAAAACCTATTATCACTCCCATGGAAATAGGTTTACAGTTGAGTCTTCATGATGCTGAAGATGCATTTGATATTGTTCTCTATCAGCAAGCTATTGGATGCTTGATTTACTTGTGCATAATGCAACCCCATATTCAGTTTGCTATCTCTCAGATGAGTAGATTTATGCATTGCCCATGTGTCAAGCATTGGTAGGTAGTTAAGTGTATCTTTTGCTACTTGAGCAGTACCTAACTACTTGGATTGTTTTATCCCAAGGGAGGATCATTACCTCCATATTTATATACTTTTTCCAACTCAAAATAAGCTGGTTGCTATGACAATCGCATGTCCACTAGTGGTTTCTACTTCATGCTTGGTAGCTCATGCATATCTTGATTGAACAAGAAGAAGCCTACTATGGCCACTTCTAGTTTTGAGGCTGAGTATAGGGTAGCTTTCATAGCGATTGTTGAGTGTGTGTGACTCAGATGCCTTTTGAACAAAGCACATTGAGGTGCACTATCGTTATGTTAGGGAGAGGTTCTCTGTTGGAGAGATTAGTTTGGCTTATGTGCCTACATAAGATAATGTTGCATACCTTTTCCCAAATGCTCTGTCTAGGGAGAAGTTTTAAGCTTTTTGCAAAGCTTTGGGATTACTTGCTTTTGTGGATTGATCTCTTTCCACATAGCTTGTACACTTCCTTATACATGAGTGCAAGATCCTTGTTCACTACATCACTCCTAGGGTGGATTTGTTGATACATTTTGGTAGTGATGTGTATTAACACACTTATGACCACCGAGGCACTTTTTTCCCTCTTTAGGAGTTCCCCCCCCCCCCCCCCCCCCCCCCTTGCTTGTATATATGCCTATAACCCTAACAAATCACTTGTCTTTGTACATTCACTTGGTAATACATTTTGTATGCTCCAAGCCTTGTGCTATTTGGGTGCTTCCACAGAACTTGAACTCCAACAACAATGAGCTATCAAACTATATATGACACTTGGGTATTTGGTACCTGAATCATGGTCGAAACCCAAGTTCTTATTTTTAGCTTATAAGTGAAAAAGAAAATGTTAGCTTGCAAAGCTATGTGACACTTGTCAAAATCATATGTAGTAAATAAAATGTATAACTTTTGTCCATATGAAATGTAAGAAAAAATGCGATAACCATAATAATACTTTACTTAAATGGTTATATTCCCTCAATAGCTTTTACGAACAAGCAATTGTGAAAAAAGTGCTTTTGGAGGTGTTTTCATGACTTCTTATGCAAGGCAGCCAAGATCTATATAAAACACAATTCAACATATACAACTCATCAATCATGACTCTTCACATGACCTAAGTTTGGAGGAGGTTGTTCTTTCAACTTGGAGAGGTGGATTTGTGTTTTCTTCATCATTTTAGCTCTTACTTCAGTTGAGAATGAACCAGCTAGTGTTCAAGATGCACTATAAAGTGATATGATTATCACAAGTCCCAGGATTGAGTTCAAGTACAGAGATGAGTGTATCTACATGACACAACAGAAATACATTGAGAAATTATTAGAAAGGTTTGAGATGACAGATTCCAAGCCTATGTAGACACCTATGGATGTCAATCTTTTATTACAATTAGAAGCAGATTCAGTACCATTTGATGCTACATTATATAGTCAAGCAGTTGGTTGCTTGATATATCTATGTAATACACAACAGGACATTCAGTTTGCAGTTTCTCAAGTATACAGGCTTATACGCAGTCATCTCAAGACTCAATGGAAATCAATCAAGAGATATTTGCATACACCAGGAGTATTACAAGTTATTGAACCTTGTACCATTGTGACATTGAAGTGGGGATTGTTGGAGTCAATGTCTAATTGGTTCAACAAGCAAAAGAAGAAGTACTTTTTGCAAGAAACACACCCGCAATAACATATTGTACATTCCTTTATCCTTCAACAAATGATGACGGGTGGATTGGCTAAGCTAAACGCTCCTAATAAATTGGTCTAGGTTCAAATCCCATAGTTGACATATCGCACAAAAGTTTGCTTTTTAATTTGCTGTTGAGTTTTGCAGAGCGATGTTGGAGAAGAAGGAGGTGAGGTGCATGGGAAGAGGCGGCGCAGGGTTGGATCAGGCCCCGTGTGTGCGCCGTTCCCACTGTCCGGCGAGCGGCTCCTGCGTGCTGGGTGCCTCGCCCTCTCACTCTCTGTTGTGGCGATCCTCGTAATACAGACCCTACCCTCTCGGAAGATATGACGAAACGTGCGTACGTGGAAGCCGTAGGCATTGGGAGCGAGAAAATCCAGATACGATGCTAACACACGGGAGTCGCCGGATCGGCGTGCAGACAAGCTCGATGATACAATGTAAACGTGACGGAAGTCGTCCAATAAAATCTCGGTAATACAGTGATGCCCGCTACAGTGCGGGTCAATGATACAGAAATCCGATACAGTGCAGATGGGCGAATACAAATAAGCCGCCACTATAGTGTGGGTTGGCCGAATATGACGTAGACCTCCCGCTACAATGCGAGAAATCGCCCACCAGTCTCGACTTCAGTCTTTGCAGTCCAAGCTTTACTTCCGACTTTACTTTGGTCCTTTCTTTACTTCAAGTATCCTCGGCAATAGCTTCCCTTCTTTTACTTCAATAGTCCACAGAAACCTCCAATCATGCAGTAACCTGGAGGAGAAGATCCACAGAAATGCCCACGGGCAACACTCTTTACTTCGAGTCTTTAATCACTTCTCATCACTTCATATAATCTCCAAAATCATCAATCGCAACCTGGAGGAGAAGATCCACAGAAATCTCCACGGGGGTACTCTTTACTTCCGTCTTCAATCACTTTCTTCACTTCATATATCTAGCAGTAACCTCCAATCACTTAGTAACCTAGAAAGAAGAATCACAGATACGTCCACGGGGTGGGGTACTCTTCTTTACTTTAGTCTTCAGCAACCTTCAACTTTACTTCATATAATATGCAATAACCTCATATAATATGTCCAACAATCAATCGCAACCTGGAGAAGCATTCCACAAGAGATCCACAAGAGATCCACAAGGTGGGGGTCTTTTCTTCAATCTTCAATCACTTTCTATACTTCATATAATCTCCAAAATCATCAACCTGGAAAGACGTTCCGCAAGGAAAATCCACGGGGTGGGGTGTTCAATAACGAAAAAAAACATTATTTTGAAATTCATAAACAAAATACTCACGAAAAAAAACTCCCCTCTAAAATGTATACTCCTTTTTGTTTAAATAAATCTTTTTAATTTTTCTTATTTTTGTTTGTATCTTTTTTGTAGGTTTCTTTTGTTTATACTTATCCTTAATCAAATCCTAGTCAACCTTTCAATTTCATTTTTATCCATTTATTTACATTATACTTTACACATCTAAATAATTTGTTCATCTTTCTTTCTTAACAATTCAAATAAAACATCTCTCACTTTTGCCTTTGATCGATGGGGAGATTCATTTCGTGGAAGTCTTGATGCTTCACATATAACTTGACTTCTCATATGCTCCTATTATTCAGGGTTCGGTGCCAACACCATAAGCATTAGGACATGTACATCGCTGTTTTAGGCACTCTCTCTCTTTCTCTATCTCTCTTCTCTAACCTCCTTACAAAATTCTGTACATGCTCCTCTTTTAGGCACTCTCTCTCTTTCTCTATCTCTCTTCTCTAACCTCCTTACAAAATTCTGTACATGCTCCTCACAGAGCTTCTCGGCTCTACGCGAACTTACAGCAATTTTCCTTTCTCTTCGTTCCATAGCACCGCCATAGCTCTATGTATGCTGACTTCTGTCTGTCGTTTTGCATATGCACCGATTTCTCCTACTGAAGCCGTCTCTCTCTCCCTCTGTCTCTGTCTCTTTGAATCTCTCCATCCACATGTTTGCACGACCGAGACTCTGCCTCATCTCTCTCTCTCTCTCCCTCCCACCAGGTATGCGTGCAGTCGACCCTATGCATCTGTCGCCTCCAGCCAACTATCTCTCTCTCTCTCTCACTCTCTCTCTCAAAGACCTCCATCACCATGTACATGTATCGGATCCCATCCAAGCTTCTCTCTCTCTCTCTCTCATCTTCATTGTTTTGCACGATAGCATCATAATCGTCTCTCTCTCTCTCTCTCTCTCTCTCTCTCTCTCTCCGTCCTCTATCGCCGTCTGCAAGCAACGACTCCCATCCAAGCTTCTCTCTCTCTCTCTCGCTCTCTCTCTCTCTCTCTCTCTCTCTCTCTCCTCCATCCTCCATCGTCATCTGCAGGCAATGGCTCCCATCCAAGCTTCTCTCTCTCTCTCACGCGCGCGCGTGCCATATCTGTTCTGCCCTCCTCTCTATCGCGCGTTGCACTGACAATCGACTCTCTTCCGACATCTCGCTCGACGGCCCATCTTCTCCATCGCCTGGTCAGAGTGATTCCGAGATGCAACACCTACCGCTCTCTGTGTTTCTCTCTATGTCTCCCTTCTCTCTCTCTCTTAAACATCGACCCAAAGCAGAGCAGGCCAAACCACGTTGTGAGCTCCACCACTAGGGCCACAAGCCAAGAGAGGTGCCGCTCCATGAGGCGTAATCCACCACCATCAGTGTTCAGTCTGCGCAAGTTTTACAAAGATTCTCCATCACCGCCTGGACCAGCAGCGCCAGAACTTTGTGGATCTATTCTTCGTCTTATTGATACAGTTCTGGCATAGTTGAAGTAAAATGCAAGGATAACAAGGGTGAAGGAGATGTCCACTACAGAGTGCCTGATCAAAGATGAATCTGATGAGTGGTGCAAGACAAACAATGGTGTTCATCTCGAGTTCAACAGAAAAATCTAAGGACTGATAGCTAGCTTGCCGACAAATTAAGCACTTGATTAATCTTCAGAATTTTGCAAAAATGACTGCCCCAAATTAATTCCCTTCTTTCTTTCCCAATTGCTTCTACAAACAAAGTTTTTCATATTGTCATCTCTCTCTCTTATGCATTGACTAATCTATATGCGCGTGACTGCCTCTAATCTTGGTAACCATAGATGTATAATTAAGATCAAAACTCATAAGCCAAATGGCCATATGACTAACGAGAAGTCCGCCTTCATCTTGGGGCATCATGGGTGTATGAACAAGAAAGTAACAAGTAAGGAAAAGGAGCATACGTGGAAAGAAGTTCCACAAGCAAGATCCACGGGGAGGAAGAAATGAGTTTAGGCAACTATTTATAGGCCCCTCCCCCCTTGGATTTTCTTCTAGAAACTTCTAACCTCCTTACCCAACTTTCTAATTCCAAATCATGTTCATCTGTTATTTTGGAAAAATCTCATCTCTTATTTCTATTTTTGGTTTTTCTCTTTTTATTTTTCCAATTTTCTTCTTTCTATTTTTGGATCTTTTTTTTTTCTCTTTTTTTTTTTCTTAAATTAAGGTTTGCTTTCATACCTATGTACAAATTAAATCAAATTCAAAGATTAGACTTATGATAAATGAGATTACTAAGGTTCTATCCTAGGGTTTTCATGGGATAAAAGTTAGCTATTTACACACAGAGTTCTAATATTCATATTTAATATGGTTCCACATCTCACAATCAATCAAATCAGCCAGATCATGCACAAATTATACCCCTTTCTTAGTCAAACAATCACACAAAACTCATAAATCTATGAAGTTTGAGAAAAATCAGGCACACTTCCTTGCGGGATTTCATCCTGACATTCGCCCCCACTAAACCTGCACATAGTTCCCGATGGGCCAACCTGCAAGATTCAACAGAAGTGTATCAAGGTTCTTTTGAAACACTTTTTTACTTTTTATGTTTTTCATTTCAAAAATTAAAGCGTGATCTCATGTAGTTCATGCAATTTTCTAAAGATTAGTACGAATTTTAGAAAATTAAGTAGATTCAAGCTTCACAAACATCATACTATGTTTCTGCGTCTGCAATCTGATAAGTAATCACATGAATAAATCGTTGGCTTTTTAGATCTTCTGTTTGCTCAACTAGTTCAGATCCAACTGCTCATTCTAAGTACTAGCATATCCTTATGTTTCTACTAACTCAGTTTGTAGAATATACCTCAATTCCCACTATTTATCTCCTACTGTTCAACTCTCCATCATATCTTTTTCTTTTTCTTTTCCATTTTTCTTTTTCTTTTTCTTTTATTTTTCACTTCATCCCAGCTCAACATTTTTCTTTTTATCTTTATTTTCACAAATCGGCCTATGTCGAAATCGGATGCAACTCATGGACTTGTCCGCCCGGCCAAGTTTATCCCACCTGTCTACCAACCCGACATAGCGCACGACATACACAACATCAGCCCTACATGAAATCGACGTCAGCTCGTGGCTCTGACCACCCGGCCAGAGTAACTCCACCCGCCTATCGACCCATGCAGGCACATAAAAACATAAAGGTCACGCCTACGACGAAACTAGCTACGGCTTGTGGCCTTGATCACCCGACCAAGGTGGTTCCACCCGCCTACTAGCCCATTGTAGCGAGCTAACAACAAGCACACACATATAAAGCTAGCTTGAGTATGAAGGTTTTTCATAAATCATGATCCATATGGAGGTAAGATCTCATAAGAAATAAATAGCAGGACCCAAAGAATCCCACTCACTAAGTGTTCGAATTGATCAGCATATACATGCACTCAGTCTAAGCATGCCATCACAATCCCAAGCTTTCACTCTCAAAAGTCTCTAGTCTGCTAACTAACTCCATTCATATGATTCCTAATTGTTCATGCTTCATGCAAACCCATAACAGATATTTGCTATCTTCATTCTATATGATTTTCATAAATTCATACATATCTTTATCACACACAACAATGTAATGCATATGCTTTTTCAGAAAGAAAACATAACTCAAATCGGAAATATTTCACATGATCATTTTAGTCCATCTTCATCTTTGGTTGATCTAACTTTTCTTCAATTTCTTAGTTCATTGTTCTTCATCAACATCAGTATCAATATCATCAGCATCCTCCAGCATCATCACCATCATCAAACATCATTATCAATCATCATCATACCATCATCATCAATCATTTTCAACATCAATCATTATCTTTCATCATCATCAATCATCATAATCCATCATCATCAATCATTTTCAACATCAATCATTATCTTTCATCATCATCAATCATCATAATCCATCATCATCAATCATAATCATTCATCAATCATTATCATTCATCAATCATCATCAATCATTAATCATCATCATTCATTAATCATCAATCATCATCAACCATCAACCATCATTATCATAAACACTCATCATCATCAATCATAAATCATCATCATTTTCATCATCATCAACCATAAATCATCATTATTTTCATCATCAATCATCAATACTCATCATAATCATAAATCATAATCATTCATCATCATCAATTATTATCATTCATTAATCATTATTCATCAATTATCATTCATTATTATCAATATCATTCATCATCATCAAACACTAATAATTCATCAATCATTTATCATCATGAATCATCAATCATCCTCATTCATTAATCATAAACTATCATCATCAATCATTTTTAGCATCAATCATCATCATCATCAATATCATTCATCATCAATCATTATAAACTAACAATCATCATCAATCAATGATCAATCATTATCGTTCATCATCGTCAATCATCAGAAATCATCAATCAAAATTCATCATCAATCATCAATAATCATAATCATTCATTAGCTCTCATCATCATCTTCTTCATCATGCATTATCATCAATCATCATCATGCACTTTCTTCAATCACCATCATGTATTATCATTAATCTTTATCATTCAATAGCTCTTGATCATTCTCATGTGTTTTCATTATGATTCTTCTTCAATCATCCTTCAATATTTGCAAATATGTCTTGAAAAATTAGGTTTTTACTTCTCTTACTCTTTTTCAAACTCTTAGAAGTCTTTGACGTCGTCTTTAGAATCCCCTCAATTTGCTTAATAATATCATCAAGCAATTGTTTTTCTGCTTTGTTAACTCGTTTATCAGATTTTATATCTTCTTGACTTTCTTCTTTACTCTTTTCTAGTTCAATATGTTTATCAAAGTTCAATTGAGACTGTAATTTCATAACTTTCTCTTGATCAAATAGATCCTCATTAGTCAAATGTTTTGGATCAAATGAAACATATACATCATGCTCTTTCTTTGATTTCTCTTGAATTTCTCTATCAGATTCTCTTTTATCGATTTCCATTTGTTCTCTTAATATTTGCTCAATATTTTGTTTCTCAACTCTTATGTGTCTACTTTTGGTTTCTTCAGTAGGTTTCTCTTGACTCTCAATAGATAGTAGGCTCTTTTGTTCATCAAATCTATTAGATTCAGATGCAAAGGTATCTTCTCCTCTTGATATTTAAAAATTTTATTTTCATGCTCACTTACTAGTCTATGTATGCATGCACTCTCATACGCTATACAGTCCTAGAACATATGTCCAAATTGATCGCACTAAAAACATCGTATAGGTCTCTTCTCAGCTCAACTTGATTTCCTAGGTATCACTCTAGGCATGGTTCTTCTAAGACCTAATGACTCTTTTTGTGCAGATATTCCTTGGACCTTTACCACATGTTCATGGTCACACTTCAATACTTGTAGGTTCTTAACTTGATTTGTCAACATGTCAACCTTATTTTTCAATTCAAAAATCTCCTTCTTTACATCTTTAATACTTATGCCCATTAACTGAATAGTATCTGATATTGCATTTATAGTTTTCATTAGGGTCATAACAATACCAAACTTTGATTTTATAGATTCATTTGTGTTAAATTCTATTTCCTTAATTCGCTCTTCATATCTCCTAAACTGTTACTCAATCATTTTGTTCATTTTCGTTTTCCTCTTCTTATGATCTAAGCTGAGAAGTGGATTCTTAATCTATGCCTCAATGGAAAAGTGCACACTCGTATGATCAAAACTGATGCAAAAAGTGGATGATCAAAGTCAGGCAGTAAAACAGTCTTTCTGTTCAAGTGTATGGAACAATGCAAAAAAACTCAAATAATATGAAATGCTGGTACCTGGAAATGTCTGTCCGATGCCGAGGTTCTTGTCTATCTTCTCAAGGAGTGGGTAAAGCGTCGAGGATCACCGGGTAACCACCTCACCTCACGTCGGGTTCAGGTGTCGGAGAAGATGGAGGTCAGGTGTATGGGAAGAGCCGATGCGGGGTTGGATCACGCCCCGTGTGTACGCTGTTCCCACTATCCGACGAGCGGCATCTACGCGCTGGGCACCTCGCCCTCTCACTCTCTGGTATGGCGATCCTCGTGATACGGACCCTACCCTCTCGGAAGAGATGGCGAAACGTGCGTACGCAGAAGACCGTAGGCGTCGAGGGTGAGAAAATCCAGATACAATGCTAACACACGGAAGTCGCCGGATGGGCGTGCAAACAAGCTCGATGATACAATGTAAACGTGATGGAAGTCGTCCAATAAAATCTCGGTAATATAGTGATGCCCGCTACAGTGCGGGTCAGTGATACAAAAATCCGCTATAGTGCGGATGGGCGAATACAAATAAGCCACCGCTACAATGCGGGCTGGCCGAATATGACATAGACCTTCCGCTACACTGCGAGAAATCGTCCATGAGTCTCGACTTCGGTCTTTGCAGTCCAAGCTTTACTTCTGACTTTACTTTGGTCCTTTCTTTACTTCAAGTATCCTCGGCAATAGCTTCCCTTCTTTTACTTCAATAGTCCACAAAAACCACGAATCACGTAGTAACTTGGAAGAGAAGATCCACATAAATATCCACGGGCAATACTCTTTACTTTGAGTCTTTAATCACTTCTCATCACTTCATATATTCTCCAAAATCATCAATCGCAACCTAGAGGAGAAGATCCAGAGAAATGTCCACGGGGATACTCTTTACTTCTGTCTTCAATCACTTTCTTCACTTCATATATCCAGTAGTAACCTCCAATCACTTAGTAACCTGGAAAGAAGAATCACAGATACGTCCACGGGGTGGAGTACTCTTCTTTACTTTAGTCTTCAGCAACCTTCAACTTTACTTCATATAATCTGCAATAACCTCATATAATATGTCCAACAATCAATCGCAACCTAGAGAAGCGTTCCACAAGAGATCCACAAGGTGGGGGTCTTTTCTTCAACCTTCAATCACTTTTTATACTTCATATAATCTCCAAAATCATCAACTTAGAAAGACGTTCTGCAAGGACAATACACGGGGTGGGGTGGTCAATAACGAAAAAAAACATTATTTCGAAATTCATAAACAAAATACTCACGAAAAAAAACTCCCCTCTAAAATATATACTCCTTTTTGTTTACATAAATCATTTTAATTTTTCTTATTTCTGTTTGTTTCTTTTTTGTAGGTTTCTTTTGTTTATACATATCCTTAATTAAATCCTAGTCAACCTTTCAATTTCATTTTTATCCATTTATTTACATTACACTTTACACATCTAAATAATTTGTTCATCTTTCTTTCTTAACAATTCAAATAAAACATCTCTCACTTTTGCCTTTGATCGATGCAGAGATTCATGTCGTGGAAGTCTTGATGCTTCACATATAACTTGACTTCTCATATGCTCCTATTATTCAGGGTTCGGTGCCGACACCATAAGCATTAGGACATGGACAGCGCTGTTTTAGGCACTCCTGTTTTAGGCACTCTCTCTCTTCTCTAACCTCCTTACAAAATTCTGTACATGCTCCTCACAGAGCTTCTTGGCTCTACGCGAACTTACAGCAATTTTCCTTTCTCTTCGTTCCATAGCACCGCCATAGCTCTGTGTATGCCGACTTCTGTCCGTCGTTTTGCATATGCACCGATTTCTCCTACTGAAGCCGTCTCTCTCTTCCTCTGTCTCTGTCTCTTTAAATCTCTCCATTGACATGTTCTGATCTAGCCAACCATCTCTCTCTCTCTCTCTCTCTCTCTCAGAGACCTCCATCACCATGTACATGTATCGGATCCATCCAAGCTTCTCTCTCTCTCTCTCATCTTCACTGTTTGTCACGACAACACCATAACCGTCTCTCTCTCTCTCTCTCTCTCTCTCTCTCTCTCTCTCTCCGTCCTCCATCGCCGTCTGCAGACAACGACTCCCATCCAAGCTTCTATCTCTCTCTCTCTCCTCCATCCTCCATCGCCATTTGCAGGCAACGACTCCCATCCAAGCTTTTCTCTCTCTCTCTCTCTCTCTCTCTCTCTCTCTCTCGCACGCGCCATACCTGTTCTGCCCTTCTCTCTATCGCGCGTTGCGCTGACAATCGACTCAATTCCCACATCTCTCTCGGTGGCCCATTTTGTCCATCGCCTGGTCAGAGTGATTCCGAGATGCAGCACCTGCTGCTCTCTGTGTTTCTCTTTGTTTCTCCCTTCTCTCTCTCTTAAACATCGACCCAAAGCAGAGCAGGCCAAACCACGCTGTGAGCTCCACCACTAGGGCCACAAGCCAGGAGAGGTGCCGCTCCATGAGGCGTAATCCACCACCATCAGCGTTCAGTCTGCGCAAGTTTTACAAAGATTCTCCATCACCGACTGGACCATCAGCGCCAAAACTTTGTGGATCTATTCTTCATCTTATTGATACAGTTCTGGCATAGTTGAAGTAAAATGCAAGGATAACAAGGGTGAAGGAGAAGATGTTCACTACAGAGTGCCTAATCAAAGATGAATCTGATGAGTGGTGATGAATCTGATGAGTGGTGCAAGACAAACAATGGTGTTCATCTCGAGTTCAACAGGAAAATCTAAGGACTGATAGCTAGCTTGCCGACAAATTAAGCACTTGATTAATCTTCAGAATTTTGCAAAAATGACTGCCCCAAATTAATTCCCTTCTTTCTTTCCCAATTGCTTCTACAAACAAAGTTTTTCATATTGTCATCTCTCTTTCTCTCTCTCTCTCTTATGCATTGACTAATCTATATGCGCGTGATTGCCTCTAATCCTAGTAACCACAGATATATAATTAAGATCAAAACTCATAAGCCAATTGGCCATATGACTAACGAGAAGTCCGCCTTCATCTTGGGGCATCATGGGTGTATGAACAAGAAAGTAACAAGTAAGGACAAGTAGCATACCTGGAAAGAATTTCCACAAGCAAGATCCACGGGGAGGAAGAAATGATTTTAGGCAGCTATTTATAGGCCCCTCCCCCCTTGGATTTTCTTCTAGAAACTTCTAACCTCCTTACCCAACTTTCTAATTCCAGATCACCTTGCATGTTCATCTGCTATTTTGGAAAAATCTCATCTCTTATTTCTATTTTTGGTTTTTCTCTTTTTATTTTTTCAATTTTCTTCTTTCTATTTTTGGGTCTTTTTCTTTTTCTCTTTTTATTTTTCTTAAATTAAGGTTTGCTTTCATACCTATGTACAAATTAAATCAAATTCAAAGATTAGACTTATGATAAATGAGATTACTAAGGTTCTATCCTAGGGTTTTCATGGGATAAAAGTTAGCTATTTACACACAGAGTTCTAATGTTCATATTTAATATGGTTCCACATCTCACAATCAATCAAATCAGCCAGATCATGCACAAATTATACCCCTTGTTTAGTCAAACAATCACACAAAACTCATAAATCTATGAAGTTTGAAAAAATTCAGGCACACTTCCCTGCGGGATTTCATCTCGGCAACGACGCTGATCAAATTACGTGGGGCAATCATGTTAGCTTTTCTAAACGTTTACATTTCAAGAAGTGCTTTTTGATTGAGGCACATAAACTATAAAAGGAGAGCCAAGCTCATTATGTAATCATTACTCAAGGATCATCTCAAGGAGCTTAAGTGCTCAAATCAAGGAGGAGGTCTTCATGAAGAGAGAGTGTTCACACACTCTTGAGGAAATGATTAACTAGGAGGTGCTCTATCTTGGAGGAGGAGTTCTCATACTCTTGGAGGAGTTGTGGTCTACATCTTGGTGATTACTTGGAGGAGATTCTGCCAGCTTACCATCAACATTCATTGTTGATTTACTGTGAGTGGCAAGTCTATTTCCGTTCTTACTTGCTAGGTTACTCCTTTCTGATTTAGGTTGATCAAAATTTGGGTTTGCTGTACAACAGTTCTAAACTGTTGTTATCTTCCATATTCTCACACACACACTCTTAAAACCTTTTAGGCACATAATCTCTTGTATCTAGTTCCTATTTTTGCCTAGATTTAGATATTGTTAGTTTGTATCATATATGTTGGTGTAATTCACAAGCCTATACATTTGGCTTGATAGATTCATTGAAGTCCATACACATATGGAGAAGCATAGAAACTAGTCCTAGTGTTTAATTACCACTTTATCTCTTTGTAAAAGTCAAATTGACTTGGAATCTTTGTAAACACCTATCAAAAGGATTCGTGGAAAAAGTTAGCTATTTGATTGAAGGAATATCTCCTAGGATATAGGAGCTTAATCATAGGGATCCAAAAGTTTGAATTTGAATTCAAATTTTTACTCACTCTCTATAAAAGAGATCATGAAAAAGTGGCGGTTAGAACTCATCACTCCTGAGCTTCTCATTACTGATTCTGAGTGTGTGTGAGGCCTACACTCTAGCCCACACCTATCAACACCATTAGGCAATGATTGTCATGCCAATGGATCTGTATACAAGTTTTCATTAATACATACATTCACATTGTTCATTTCAGAGTTCTCTATTATACTCCTTGAAAGTCAGTCAAATTGTGAAGTGCATATCTCGGTCAAACCTTCACCAAATTCAATGATCTAAAGCTTGTTGGATTCAGCTTGAAGTTTTCTATATGCAGTAAAAAGTTGAGGAGATTCTATTCAGCCAATTCAGAGAAATTCGCGTCGAGGTGATCACTGGTCAATGTCTGCTACAGTCCTAAAAAATCGGGGGTATAACTTTACTTGCTAAATTGATTTCTCTTAGCATAGTTTATCTTTTTACATCATTCCACTTGGAATAGTTAGCTTGCTAAGTTAATTAAATATGCCTAAAAGGAATTTTTCCAATTCCTACTGTGCTAGTCATACTGAGCAAAATATCCAACAGGTGTCAAGACATAAATAGAAGGTTTTCATGAATTTTTGAGATTCAAAGTTATCTGTTTTGATTCAATCATTACACACATCACTTCCAAAGTACATAGGCCATTTCATGGTGTCATTGGAAAGCTAAGGAGGTCTACTTATCAAGTCTGAAGCATTAGGGGGCTGGTACAAAGCAGGTTTGGCAGTACCTACTCAATCTCTTGGAGCATCCATCCATCTTTCCCAACAGTGGTATCAGAGCAAACTAAGGTAAAATGGGAGATGGTTTTCCTTCATTTATTGATAAATTGGAAAGGAACAACTATCAAGCATGGTCTCTGAGGATGAAGACCTACTTACAAGGAAGGAGTCTCTATGGATACATCTCAGGAGATGAGGAATCGTCCTCATTCAAAACAAGAGGATTACCAACAAAGGAAGAACATGAAAAGCTCAACACATGGTGTGCTAAGGATGCATTGGCAAGGTCTTATTTACTCAACTCCATCTTTGATTTTCTTTTGCCACATATTAGGAACTGTAAGACATCCCAAGAGACTTGGGAAACCTTGTGATCTTATTTTTCCTCCAACACAAGAGCTAGAAAAAATCAGTTGTGGATTGAATTCACAACATTAAGGAAGCAACCTAAGCAAGCTATTTCAGAATTTGTGACCAAGATTAAAGATGTAGCAGATCAGTTAGCAAGCATAGGAGAAGAGATTGAAGAAGAGCAGATTGTAAGGCAAGTGATCAATGGGATCAAGGCTGATGACAAATGGGAAGCTTCACCACTGCCATGGATCTTTACATGGACATGCAAATTCCAAATCTTACAACTCTCATGGGACAATTGTTCACTCATGAAGCAAAGCTCAACAAGAATGGAGATACATCCAAAGTTAATAACTCTTCTGCCCTATATACAGATAAAAAGTCTAAAGATAAAGGCAAGACCAAGAAGGTGGAAGATGAAGGTTCTACCTCCCAAGCCAACTATGCAGGGAGAGGTAGGTCATCAGGAGGAAGGGGCAAAGGAGGTAAGCAAGGTAGGGGGAGATCCTATAACTCCTCACCATGCAACATTTGTGGTTTATCAAATCATACTACAGATGAGTGTTTCAGGAATTACAAAAATCAGAGAGGAAGAGGATACCAAAGAGGTGGATATTCATAGTCAAGAGGTAGATTCAACCATCACCAAGGTTACAACAACAATTACAACAACAACTACAATGGCAACTACCAAGGAGGTTTCAAATCCAGAAAGGACTACAAAAACTACACAGAAGAGCAAGATGATTCTCTTCTAATCATGAACATGACTTCAAAACCAGGTACAAATGATGACCACCTATTCTACATTGACTCAGGATGCTCAAATCATGTGGCTGGCAATGTAGCACTACTCTCTGATCTTGAGGAACCAAAAGGTAAGCACCAAGTACAAACAAGTGATGACACCAAGCACTCAGTAGTTAAAGTTGGAAATGTTAAGACTTGTGATGGACAGAACTTGTTGAGCAGGGTACTCTATGTACCAACCATTACCAAAAATCTGATGAGTGTTGGACAGATTGTGGAGAAAGGTTTACAGGTTAGATTCAACCAATATGGAGTATTTGTGGAGGATCCAAGGCATGGGTTCAAGAGGATTGCTAAAGGCAAAAAATCAGGTAGACTTTTCACTTTTGAGTTAGAAGACACAAAGAATATTGCACTATACAGTTATAAAGATCAAACACTTTCAGAGCTTGAGATTTGGCACAAAAGATTAAGGCATATAGGAGAAAGAACCTTGAAGCAAATATGCAGGGATCAATGTGTGCTTGGAATACCTAATATATCCAAGCAACATATGATTTATAAGTGTGGGTCTTGCCAATTTGGGAAGTCTCACAGGTTACCCTTCTCAAGGAAAGGTTACATGCATGAAGACTACCTAGAGCTTGTCCACACAGATGTATGGGGACCAAGCAAAGACCCCTCAGTCTCAAGATCAAGGTACTATGTATCTTTTATTGATGATTATAGCAGGTGGACTGTATTGTACTTCATGAAGCACAAGGATGAGGTGTTTAATTTCTTTGAAAAATATCTTTCACTTGTTGAAAATCAGACAGGAAAAAATTTGAAGAGGCTAAGGTCAGATGGAGGAGGTGAGTACTTCTCCAAGGAGTTTGAAAACTTCTTGCAAGACAGAGGCATCAAAAGAGAAATCACCACAAGGTACTCTCCTGAACAGAATGGGATAGCTGAGAGAAGAAATAGGTTGATTGTTGAGACAGCTAGGTCTATGTTAAATGAAAAAAGGTTACCTAACTATCTATGGGCAGAGAGTGTTTCTACTGCCACTTACCTCATAAACAGGTTACCATCTAAGTCCCTTGATGGAATGACACCCTATGAAGCATGGCATGGCAAGAGACCCTCACTTGACCATTGCAAAATATTTGGATGTATAACATATGTACACATTCCTTCTCAGATAAGAGGTAAGCTAGACCCAAAAGCTGAGAAGTGCATCTTTATTGGATATGATCTAAATAAAAAAGGATACAGGTTTTATAACCCTTCCAATAAGGGATTCATGGTGAGTAGAGATGTTTTCTTTGATGAAAATGATTCTTGGTATGAGAATGAATGCAAGAAGGTTAAACTACCCTATGATTTGTCAATTGAAGAACCAGGATCATATGAAGAAGCCATAACCAAAACAGAATGGAAAGAAGCTATGGATGAGGAGATTGAAGCACTCAAGGAGAGTGATACATGGGAGTTAGTACCAAAAAAGGACTCCATGAAGGTAATAGGATCCAGATGGATCTATAAACTTAAAAGAAATTTTGATGGCACAATTAATAGGTACAAAGCCAGATTGGTAGCCAAGGGTTTTGCACAAACCCAAGGCATTGACTATGAAGAGACATTCTCTCCTGTGGCCAAGATGCCAACTATCAGAGTGTTGGTTAGTGTGGCTGCATCAAAAAATTGGAACATGTACCAATTGGATATCAAGAATGCTTTCTTGAATGGATGGATTTCAGAGGAGGTATATATGTCACAACCTCCTGGCTATGAGGATCCTAAGAAGGTAAAATATGTTTGCAAATTAAAAAAGCTTTATATGGATTGAAGCAGGCACCTAGGGCATGGAATTACAGGTTAACTACATACCTTCAAGACCAAGGTTTTATCATGAGCAAGGCAGATACTTCTCTATTTATCAAGAGAAGTAATTCAGAGGTAATATACCTTTGTCTTTATGTTGATGATATCATACTTATAGGTAATGATATCAATGGAATCAGACAAATCAAGAGCCAGATGATGAAGGAGTTCAAGATCAATGATCTTGGTCTACTAAAATATTTTCTTGGGCTTGAGTTAGTCTATACTAACTCTGGAATATACATTACTTAGAAAAAATACATACACGACATGTTGAAGAAGTTTCATTTGCAGGATGCCAAAATAGCAAGTACTCCAATGGAGGTAAACCTAAAACTAAGTGCCCATGAAGGTGATGAAGTTAATGACATTACTGGTTATCTAAGTATGGTGGGAAGCTTGAACTATGCTACCTTAACAAGGATAGATATTGCATATGGATTTAGTGTGCTAAGTTAGTTTATGCACAAGCCAAAAATACCTCACTTAGAGGCTGCCAAGAGAATCTTGAAGTATCTCAAGGGTACACAACATCATGGTTTGTATTTTCCTTACACTTCAGACATTGATATCAAGATCTATTCAGATGCAGATTGGGCAGGATGCAAGGATGATAGGAGGAGCACTTCTGGATACATTTCTTTTGCAGGTGATAAGCCAATATCATGTTCTTCAAAGAAGCAACCTAGTGTTGCTTTGTCTTCAACAGAAGCAGAGTATAGAGGGCTGGCTAATGCCGCACAAGAAGCCATTTGGATTAAGCTTTTGTATACAGAATTGGGTTTGTATACTAGGGCACCAATAATCTTTGGAGATAATACAAGTTCATTTCACCTTGCAGCTAATCCTATCTATCATGCTAGGACCAAACATATAGAGGTCCATTACCATTATGTGAGAGAGAAGTTGCTAAGCAAAGACATTCAACTAACCTATGTATCAACCAACATGCAATGTGCAGATTTGTTGACTAAAGCTTTGGATGGAACCAAACTTTGCAGGTTCAAAGCAATGATTGGATTGCAGGATATACATGAAGACTGAAGATGAAGACCAAGCCAAAATGTTTGGCTTGAGGGGGAGCTGTTGGTGTAATTCACAAGCCTACACATTTGGCTTGATAGATACATTGAATTCCATACACATATGGAGAAGCATAGGAACTAGTGCTAGTGGTTAATTACCACCTTATCTCTTTGTAAAAGTCAAATTGACTTGAAATCTTTGTAAAAACCTACCAAAAGGATTCGTGGAAAAAGTAAGCTCTTTGATTGAAGAAATATCTCCTAGGATATAGGAGCTTAATCATAGGGAGCCAAAAGTTTGAATTTGAATTCAAATTTTTACTCACTCTCTATAAAAGAGGTCATGAAAAAGTGGCGGTTAGAACCCATCACTCCTGAGCTTCTCATTATTGATTCTGAGTGTGTGTGAGGCCTGCACTCTAGCCCAAACCTATCAACACCATTAGGCAATGATTTTCATGCCAATGGATCTGTATACAAGTGTTCATTAATACATACATTCACATTGTTCATTTCAGGTTCTCTGTTATACTCCTTGAAAGTCTGTCAATGTGTGAAGTGCATATCTCAGTCAAATCTTCTTCAAATTCAATGATCTAAAGCTTGTTGGATTCAGCTTGAAGTTATCTACATGCTGTTAAAATTTGAAAAGATTCTATTCAGCCAATTCAGAGAAATTTGCGTCGAGGTGATCATTGGTCAATGTCTGCTACAGTCCTAAAAAATCGAGGGTATAGCTTTACTTGCTAAATTGATTTCTATTAGCATAGTTTATCTTTTTACATCATTCCACTTGGAATAGTTAGCTTTCTAAGCTAATTAAATACCTCTAAAAGGAATTTTTCCAATTCCTACTGTGCTAGTCATACTGAGCAAAAGATCCAGCAAGTGTCAAGACATAAATAGAAGGTTTTCATGAATTTTTGAGATTCAAAGTTATCTGTTTTGATTCAATCATTACACACATCACTTCTAAAGTACATAGGCCATTTTATGGTGTCATTGGAAAGCTAAGGAGGTCTACTTATCAAGTTTGAAGCATTAGGGGGCTGGTACAAAGCAGGTTTGGCAGTACCTACTCAATCTCTTGGAGCATCCATCCATCTTTCCCAACAATATACACACATTGTAATTTGACATTTGAATATAGATAGTGTAGGTGAGCCTCATAGCTTACTGAAATCTTTTCTATTCTCTTTCTATCTCTCACTCGTCTATTTTTGAATCTTAAGTTGTGCATGTTAAGGTTCATTTGTTGGAAGATCCTGTAAACTTGTGAATTTATTATTAGTGGGGCCCATACCACTTCCAACATATGGTATTCAGATCTTAGAATACCAACAATTTCCAAGGTCAAAATTCAAACCCTGTTTTTGATCAAAAGTAAAAAACAGATAATAACTTGTGAAAAGCTAGTGACACATGTGATCGTCTTATGTAATTGAAATGTATTAATTCAATGGAGACAATTCCATGTGACGTTAAAATCCCATGCCAACCCTAAATAAAGAAATCCCAAAAATTTTGGAAACCATAATAAGGGATTTTTCTTGATTATTATGATAGAGATTTTTTGGCAACTTCTCATCAACTTTTTTGGACTACGTCAAGAAGCTTATAAATACAAGGCTTGGATACAATCATTATCATCACTTGTGGAGCTCTCTCTTCACACATGAGATACTTGAAGGTTGTCATCAACTTGAGAGTGATTTTCATCAACAACTTCAAGGTGTGCTATATAGTTTCCTTATAAAGTTTCTTTCTTAGAGGATTTTGGGGGAGATTATACATCACCCTTTAAAGATTTATGAGGTACATAAACAAATTTTATCTCAATGGCTTTCTTTAAGCTATCTCTTGTAATTGCAAGCTTTGGAATGTAAACAAATTGTGTGGAGCATGGATCCTCATATCTCTGATGTGTGCTCGTATTCTTCATTTTATCACTATTTTGTGTCTATCTCTATATCAATTGTGGGTTAGTTAATAATTTGGTCAAAGTAACAAAAGATAGAACACATATAGTATAAATCGACATGTATCAATATTAAATCTTCATGTCAAGTTTAAATTATGCTTATTCATATATCCAAAAGTGGTTATCAAGTGATCAATCAACATGGAGTAACTGAATCCTATATTGAAGATTTGGTTTCCAAGAGGGGTGATGATGAAGAAGAACATGACATGTTTCAACTATTACAACAACAAAAACATTGAAGGTATCTCAAATACAATGAGAAGTGTAGAAAATTGAAGTTTAATGCTGGAATTTTCTACATATTTGTTGCATACTTTGCATTGGAGTTCAAAATCAGATTTCTAATGCTATTTGGAGTTAGTCAACATTGTGGATATGTTGGCTAACACCATATAGGGGTATAATGCAAGAAGGGTGTAATAAAGTGATAGGTAAGAAATGGTTGAACCACACCATTGATAGATAAGAGATGGTTGAACTACATAGAAGTAATCCTCAACCATGGCTTTTGGTGCAAGTGGTTAGCCCATCACATTGCTACTTGGGAGGTTGTGAGTTCAAATCTCCTATAGTTCATTACATTTGTATCAGAGCCTAGGAAATAGGCTTGGGTAAGGTGAATTGAACCAATAGCCTCTAAAAAAGCACTTGGGCACTCTATCATGTGAAAGGGTACTAAGGGGTAGGCGGCATTGTGAGAATTGGAACCAAAAAAATTCAAGCGTATCTCTTAATCCATAGGTCAGATTGAGGTGTGAAACATATCACTGGAAAGCTCTTAGAATGATCTTTGCAAATCTCTTGAGCTAGCTAGGAAAGGTGAATCCCTTGGGAAACCATGGGTGGTATTTGATTGAGGGTTCAAGATACCAAACATCAATGAGAATGAGGTTCAAGATACTAAGTCTGAGAACAAGGGCTCAAGACACCAATGTTGTGAAAAAGAAGGTTAAAACCAAGGTTGAGAGAAAGGGTTAAAGAGACCAAGGTTGCAAAATAGGTTTAAGAAACTATGTGAGGTTGAGGACATCAATTCAAGGGCACCTAATGATTTCAAGAGCTTATCGCCAAGGCTGGAGGGATACAAGAGCATATCATTGAGGAAAATGATCAACGGAGGGGGAAAGAATGTAATAAAGTGTTAGGTAGGAAATGCTTGAACCAAAATGTTGACAGATAGGAGATGGTTGAACTACATCCTAAGAGGGAGGATTAGGATATGGTCCTCAACCATGGATTTTGGGGCAAGTGGATATATACAGGTTTTGGTTCGCCAGTATAAGCATCTCAAAGTCTGATATAGGTATAGCAGAACTTGTTTGGGTAGTTCTGTTCAACGTTTTCAAATACAATCATTTTTTTTGCATCAAGGTATTTTAGTCAATGGCCATGGCTCAAAGCAGTGACATATTCCGTATGTTGGCTGTTGAGGATAAGTTGGATGGTACCAATTATCCATTATGGGCTTATATGATGCGTCATGTATTGGTCACAAAAGGACTATCAAATATTGTGCAAGGTGTTGAAAAATATCCTATTACAAATGCGAACACAGGTACTGCAAAAACAGGTATTGCAAAAAGAGGTACTGAAGTTGATGCAGATGGTGTCAAAGATGGTGATATTCTGTAGATTCCTGTTCGTGCTACTGTTTCTATTGCACCTACTCCAGAGTGAATTTATTGGGATAGCAGAGATGCTCAACCACATGCATTGATAGCTTTGTTTCTCAAACGTGCCATTATTCCTCACATTTGCTCTTGCAGAATAGCTGGAAGCTTGGGATACACTTACCACATTATGCCAGGCTAGGAATGAAGCTCGTGTTGCTTACCTCCAAAAATAGTTGGAGAGTGAGCACATGAATGAAGGTGATTCTGTGGACAATTTTTTGACAAAGATTAAGGATTTGAAGGAACAATTGATTTCTATTGATGAAGTCCTTCTTGACAGTTCACTTGTGTAGACTGTTTTGAATGGTCTTCCCAACTCATATCAGAGTTTTGCTTCTACTCTTCGTTTGATGATGAAAGGCAATCCAAATGCCTTAACATTTAAAGAGTTAGTTTTTGTTTTGTTGCAGGAAGATGAGTCTAGGCAGAACAGGTCTATTATGCGGATTGAAGATCAAGCTTTCTTGGCTAGTCAGAAGGACAAAGAAAAATGGAGCTCTTCTACTAGTAAGCAAAAATCTACTAATTTCACACAATCAAAGAAGGAAGACAAAGAAGAGAAGAAATCAGAAAAGCAAAAATTGTTTTGCAAATACTGTTTAGCAAATGATCATGTCATTAAGAGTTGTCCAAAACTAGCTGCTAAAGAGGCAAAGAAGAAAGAGGCCGGAATGGTTGTTGTAGAGGCCTCTACACCGAAAACAGAGTTTGCTAATCTTGTGGAGGATGAAGAATGGGCATTTACTATTGTTTGCAGTTTTGATCCATCTTCTCATGAGCAGTGCATGTTTGTAGTAGACTTAGATGTTTGGTGTTTTGATAATGGGGAAACCAAACATATTACCTTGCAGTGCAATTTCTTCACTTCACTTGAGCGTGCCCCTATAGGGAATACTGTCACATGCACCAAAAACTCCTCTTATCCGATCATGGGAGTTGGTAAGATCATTCAGACTACTACTGATGGTAGTTCTTTCACTTTGTCAGATGCTTTATTTTTGCTAGGGATAAAAAAAAAAATCTGTTATCAGTTTTGTCTTTATCCAAGATTGGCTTGGTTGTGAAATTTGTTGATGATAGGTGTACACTTCATGATCTGGCAAATGGTGATGTGATTATTCCTTCTAGAATTTTATGTTGTGGGCTGTATAAGCTCATAGACTATGAAATATCTGTGAATGATTTAGCATGTGTAGTACATGATTCTCATGCTATGTCAAATGCAAAGCTTTGGCATGCACGCTTTGGTCATTTGAATTTTGCTAGTTTTCTACGCCTGCAGAAACCTAAAATGCTGTCCTCTTTTCCCAAACTTGAGGCACCCGATAAACATGTATCTGAAGGTTGTATTTTGGGTAAATTTCAACATTCCTCCTTCCCAAAAGATGGTTTGGTTCGGGCTACTTAGAAATTGCAGCTTGTTCATAGTGATGTCTATGGTCCTATGTAGACACCTTCTTTTGGGAACTATCTTTACTTCGTGACTTTCATTGAAGATTTTTCCAGGAATGCATGGGTACATCCATTGAAGGAAAAGTCCAAAGTGTTTATGTGCTTCAAACAGTTTCTGGTTTTGGCTGAAAATATGTTAGGATGTAAAATGGGCACCCTTTGTTCTGATCGAGGGGGGAATATATGTCTTTTGACTTTAATGCATTTCTAGCTAAATGTGGGATAAAACATCAATGTACAATGCCGTATACACCTCAACAGAATGGAGTTGCTAAATGAAAGAACATGTCACTCATGGAGATGGCAAGGTGTATGTTCAAGAGTTAGGCTTTACCACATAGTTTTTGGCTTGAGGCTATTATGTGTGAAACATACGTACTTAACAGGTGTTCCATTAAATCATTGTAAACTCCATATGAGGCTTGGCATGGTCGCAAGCCATTAGTTGCTCATCTGCATGCTTTTGGTTATCTGACATATGCATTAGTGCCTGAACAACATCATAGGAAATTGGATGCTAAAGCAGTAAAATGTATTTTTGTTGGATACAGTTATGAAAGCAAAGGGTATCGTCTGTATCATCCACAGACTAAACACATTTTGGTTAGTTGTGATGTTGTTTTTATGTGTATACATATATATATATATACACACACACACACACACAAAGGATAATGCATCCAAGAAAAGGTTTGATAGATTTTTGAGAAGCCTTCTACCATACCATTTCAACGAGATTTTAGAAGATTTGATGATTTACACTTATGATAGAGGGTCATGATCCATATGATAAAAGATTTACTTTTATTTGTTTATATTTGAGGGTTATGCTAAAAGAAAATAGGATAAGAAAAGAAAGATGCATATCCAACATTTCAAGAGGTACATAGAGATTGGATACTTTGTTTCTAGTTGATGTTTGCAAAAATCTTTTCTTCAAGGAAGACAAGACCCTCTCAACAATTTCAAATATGAAGATTAGGGAGAAAAAAATGTGTTTAATAGGGAGGGATTAAAGCAAATCATTAAAATGTTTATCTTATGATCAACACATGAAAATTAATAGTGGCTATCAAACTCACATCAAATAAGGCTTTTGAGGATCAACAATTAGTTCTAAATAGTGCTTTTAAAAAGCTTACAACATATTAGTCCTATTATACTAACAAAAAGTATCCATAAAGCATAAATGTTAGCAAAGAAGCACTTGTAGATGAAGCAAGCACAACAAGTTTCTACATATCCATTGGATTTCATGTGCATGGATATTTATATTCTAAGTATAATTTTACTCTTGTGTAGTTTGCTATTCAAATAAACAATTTTACTTGAAGTAAAGGTGACATTGAGGACCAAGGATTGGAAGGTATTAATCCATGGGGCACTATATGGAGAAATTCAATGGGAAAGTTTGAAGCATAATGCACAAAATTTTTATCAAACTCTACAGGAAATATTGGAGATGATGAAGTACAAAGCATTTTTAGGAGGATCAAACATATCCCTTTCAAGAGTGAGGAGATATTATAAAGTTTTTCAGAGTTTGTGACTAAGATTAAAGATGTAGTAGATCAGTAAGCAAGCATAGGAGAAGAGATTGAAGAAGAGCAGATAGTAAGGCAAGTGATCAATGGAATTAAAGCTGATGACAAATGGGAAAGCTTCACCACTGCCATGGACCTATACATGGACATGCAAATTCCAGATCTTACAACTCTCATGGGACAATTGTTCACTCATGAAGCCAAGCTCAATAAGAATGGAGACACATCCAAAGGTAATAGCTCTTCTAACCTATACACTGATGAAAGTAAGTCTAAAGATAAAGGCAAGAACAAGAAAGGAGAGGATGAAGGCAATACCTCCCAAGCCAACTATGTAGGGAGAGGTAGATCATCAAGAGGAAGGGGCAGAGGAGGTAAGCAAGGTAGGGGGAGATCCTATAACTCCTCACCATGCAACATTTGTGGTTTATCAAATCATACTACAGATGAGTGTTTCAGGAACTACAAGAATCAGAGAGGAAGAGGATATCAAAGAGGTGGATACTCACAATCAAGAGGTAGATTCAATCATCATCAACGGTACAACAACTATAACAACAACTACAACAACAACTACAATAGCAACTACCAAGGAGGATTCAAATCCAAAAAGGGTTACAACAACTACACAGAAGAGCAAGATGATTCTCTTCTGATTATGAACATGACTTCAAAACCAGGTAGAAATGATGACCATCTCTTCTACATTGACTCAGGATGCTCAAATCATGTGGCTGGCAATGTAGCTCTACTCTCTGACCTTGAAGAACCAAGAGATAAGCATCAAGTACAAACAAGTGATGACACCAAGCACTCAGTAGTAAAAGTTGGAAATGTTAAGACTTGTGATGGAAATCAGAACTTGTTGAGTAGGGTACTATATGTACCAACTATTACAAGAAACTTGATGAGTGTTGGACAAATTGTGGAAAAAGGTTTGCAGGTTAGATTCAACCAATTTGGAGCATTTGTGAAAGATCCCAAGCAGGGGTTCAAGAGAATTGCTAAAGGAGAAAAGACAGGTAGACTTTTTACTTTTGAGCTAGAAGATACAAAGAATATTGCACTCTACAATTATAAAGATCAAATACTTTGAGAGCTTGAGATTTGGCATAAAAGATTAGGGCATGTAGGAGAAATAACCTTGAAGCAAATATGCAGGGATCAATGTGTAATTGGAATACCTAATGTTTCCAAACAACACATGATTTATAAATGTGGTGCTTGTCAGTTTGGGAAGTCTCACAGGTTACCCTTCTCAAGGAAAGGTTACATACATGAGGACTACCTAGAACTAGTCCATACAGATGTATGGGGACCAAGCAAAGACCCCTCAAACTCAGGATCAAGGTACTATGTATCTTTTATTGATGACTATAGAAGGTGGACCGTGTTGTACTTTATGAAGCACAAAGATGAAGTGTTCACTTGTTTTAAAAAATATCTTGCACTTGTTGAGAATTAGACAAGAAGAAAGCTAAAGAGGCTAAGGTCAGATGGAGGAGGTGAGTACTTCTCCAATGAGTTTGAAGCATTCTTGCAGGACAGAGGAATCAAGAGAGAAATCACCACAAGGTATACTCCTAAACAGAATGGGGTAGTTGAGAGAAGAAATAGGTTGATTGTTGAAACAGATAGGTCAATGTTGAATGAAAAAAAGTTACCTAACTATTTATGGGCAGAGAGTGTATCTACTGCCACTTACCTCATAAACAGGTTACCATCTAAGTCCCTTGACGGGATGACTCCTTATGAAGCATGGCATGGTAAGAGACTCTCACTTGATCATTGCAGGATATTTGGATGTGTAGCATATGTACACATTCCTTCTTAGATAAGAGGTAAGCTAGACCCTAAGGATGAGAAATGTATCTTTATTGGATATGATCTAAATCAGAAAGGGTACAGGTTCTACAAACCTTCACATAAGAGATTTATGGTTAGTAGAGATGTTGTCTTTGATGAAAATGATTCTTGGTATGAGAATGAATGCAGGAAGTTTAAACTACCCTATGACTTGGAGGAGGAGTTTCCAAGTCTTGCTAAGGAGGAACCTACTCAGAATGAAGAATCCAATTCAGATGATGAAGACATTATCAATCTTGAAGAATTCAAATCATGGAAGTCCAAAGGTGAACTCAATATGAAGAAACTTGAAGACATACCTGAATCTTCAAATCAATCAGTCAGAAGATCAGAAAGGGAGAGCAAAAAACCTATCAGATATGGGTATGATACCTCTCTTGTTACTAAACGCTTTGTTTATCTTGCCAAAGACTTGTCAATTGAAGAACCAGGATCATATGAAGAAGCAAAGACCAAGACAGAATGGAAAGAAGCTATGGATGAGGAGATTGAGGCACTCAAAGAAAGTGACACATGGGAACTAGTACCAAAGGAAGAGTCCATGAAGGTAATTGGATCCAGATGGATCTATAAACTCAAAAGAAATTTTGATGGGTCAATAAACAGGTACAAAGCTAGATTGGTGGCCAAGGGTTTTGCACAAACCCAAGGCATTGACTATGAAGAAACATTCTCACCTGTAGCCAAGATGCCAACCATCAGGGTATTGGTAAGTGTGGCTGCATCTAAAAATTGGAACATGTATCAATTGGATGTAAAAAATGCATTTCTTAATGGATGGATTTCATAGGAGGTATACATGTCACAACCTCCTGGCTATGAGAATCCAAACAAGGTAACATATGTGTGCAAATTGAATAAAGCTCTTTATGGATTAAAGTAGGCACATAAGGCATGTAATCATAGGTTGACCACATACCTTCAAGACCAAGGTTTTGTCATGAGCAAGGCAGACACTTCTCTATTCATCAAGAGAAGTAATTTAGAGGTAATATACCTATGTGTATATGTTGATGATATCATACTTACAGGTAATGATGTGAATGGAATCAGAAAAATCAAGAACCAGATGATGAAGGAGTTCAAGATCAGTGATCTTGGTCTACTAAAGTATTTTCTTGGACTTGAGTTAGTCTATACTAACTCTGGAATCTATATTACTCAGAAAAAATACATATAGGATATGTTGAAGAAGTTTCATTTGCAAGATGCCAAAGTTGCAAGTAATCCAATGGAGGTAAACCTAAAACTAAGTGCCCATGAAGGTGATGAAATTGATGATATTACAGGTTACCAAAGCATAGTGGGAAGCTTGAACTATGCTACCTTAACAAGGATAGATATTGCATATGGAGTTAGTGTGCTAAGTCAGTTCATGCACAAGCCAAGGGTACCTCACTTAGAAGCTGCCAAAAGAATTCTAAAGTATCTCAAAGGCACTCAACATCATGGTTTGTATTTCCCTTACACTTCAGACTTGGATATCAAGATTGATTCAGATGCAGATTGGGCAGGATGTAAGGATGATAGAAGAAGCACTTCTGGATACATTACATTTGCAGGTGATAAACCAATATCATGGTCTTCAAAGAAGCAACCTATTGTTGCTTTATCTTCTACAGAGGCAGAGTATAGAGGATTGGCAAATGCCACTCAAGAAGCCATATGGATCAAGTTATTGTATACAGAATTGGGTTTGTATACTACCTCACCATTGATCTTTGGAGATAATACATGCTCACTTCACCTTGTAGCTAATCCTATTTATCATGCTAGGACCAAACATATAGAGGTCCATTACCATTATGTGAGAGAGAAGCTATTAAGCAAGGACATTCAATTAACATATGTATCAACCAACATGCAGTATGCAGATTTGTTAACTAAAGCATTGGATGGAATCAAACTTTGCACGTTCAAATCAATGATTGGATTGCAGGATATACATGAAGACTGAAGAGTGAAGACCAAGCCAAAATGTTTGGCTTGAGGGGCAGCTGTTGGTACAATTCACAAGCCTACACATTTGGCTTGTAGTTCATACACGTATGAAGATGCATAGGAATCAATGCTAAGAAATTGAGCTAGGAAACAAAGACAACCCTCATCCTATATTGGTGGCCACATGATTATGGAACTATCATGATTTTCTCTCAAAGGTAACTTCTTTTATGAAAGCTTATGCTAATGTATTTGCAAGTCACTAGAAATATTTGGAAGGAGTGACTACAAGTTTTGGGGAGCATAGGATTCCAATAGTAGAAGGAGACAAACTACTAAGCGGTAAAAGCTATAGGTTGTATCCAAAATATTCTCATGTTTTTTATCAAGAGATCTAGAAAATGGAGGATGCATGAATTATTGTCTTGGTGAAGCACTTAGAATGGATTTCTCCCTTGATCATGGTATCCAAAAAGAACACTAATAAAATTCAGATGTGTGAACTTTAGAGCACTCAACAAGTAACAGTTCTTGATGGCTTCCCTATGCCATTTGCAAAACATGTTATTAAAGAAATGATTGGGCATATTCTGTAGAGCTTCATGGATTGATTAAGTGGATACAACCAGATATCCATTCACCTAGAGGATCAAGACAAGATGGCTTTCATGGATTGATTTAGTGAGTATAGCTAGATATCCATTCACCTAGAGGATCAAGACAAAACTATTTATGTAAAAATGTTATCTCCTATCACTCTCAATAGAACTATGAACCTTATCTTTGGATCCTTGCTTTTGGAAGCCCTTCAAAATCATACACACTTTTCCTCCTTCTCAATTATTTGTGCTAGTAGTCCTCTAAATTTCTTATATGATCATCTAGCATAATTGCAAAATGTCTTCAAAAGATGCAAGGAAACTAAGCTGAAATTAAATACAAACAAGTATCACTTTCTATTGATGTAAGTTACCCTTTTTTGGACATAGTATCTTCCAAAGGTATGTCTCGTAATCTAGATAAAATTATAGCTATATTGAAGCTAGCTAGGCCTAAGACACCAATGTAAATACAAATCTTTTTGGGCCATACTAGATATCATAGAAGGTTTATCAAAATGTATGTAGACATAGCTCGATCACTTACTAGGCTTACAAGTAATGATGTCCCATTTAAGTGGTATGAAGAAGAGGAAAGGACCTACTAGGTTCTCATATCAAAGATTGTGAAAGAAGCTATCCTAACTACTCTAGATTTGTCTAAATATTTTCATGTACACGTGGATGTGAGTTACTATGCAATGGGAGAAGCCCTCACACAGCATAGTGAAGAGTACAACTGAGATATACCCATCCAATATGCAAGTCAAATATTGACTAAGTTCATAAAGAATTATAATACCACTAAGAGATAAGCTTTTGTAATGGTGTTTGCAATGCAGAAGTGTGTACTTTTTGTCCTAAAATTGTTACACATAGTGAGTATTTTTGTCTTATTATTAAAAACAAAAACAATTTTAATATTATATATTAATCAAGGCATAGAGAAATGTCAGGTGCAATATGTCTTTTTCCTTATTCTCTACTCTTCTCCTACAAACACTCAAGCCCCTTTAGCTACATAATACCCCCAAAAAGTACAAAACAAAACCTTTGATGAGGGTATCCATTTTCCAATGTAGCACAAGACCTTGGGGCTTATGTCATTGAGATAAATAACTTGAAGTGTTTGCAAGAGGGTGGATATGCCAAGTTTAATCTCTTTGACCTTGAGCAAGTTCTTTGTACCTTTAGAGTTATAGGAAAAAGTCATTAGCGTTTGCATGGAAAGTATTTGGGATTGGAAGCATGTTTTGAAACTTTCTTAGCATTTTAAAGTATTCCTTCTAAAGGTTTTGATGTTTTCAAAGTAGTTATGTTCTCCGTTTTATAGTTATACCCATGATAGCATAGTATTCATGGGCAATGCCCAAAGGGGGAAGGGAGTTCTTAATTTCAATTAATTACTTATTTGCATTAATTATCACTAACTTAGGATTGTTTTCATTTTTAAATTTCTCTAAAGTTTTCACTTTCATAGTGACCTCTTCTTGAGCAATGAGGATATTGAATTGGTTTGAGCCAATGTTCATTTTATGAAGCCTCATAAATTGCTATATTAATTGGATTCCTACAAGACTTAGAGTTGGTATTTGTCCTTTTACATGGGAAATATTTTGCATAATTATGGATCCCTTATAGATGAAGCTCAACTATTATCATTTTTTTTTACCTATGCAAGTTTAGAAATGTAAACATACCTTAAACATGCTTTTAGCTTAATTTTTCACACATGGGATCCTGTGAGATTTTTGTAGCTCTTCTAAATAATTTTTGTTATTTTAGTTTTTGCGTGTATATTCCTTAGACTTTTTGATGCTTTTACTATGAATTTGACAAAATCACATTGACTTTATTACTAATTTTACTTTTTTACCTAATTTTACCATTTAACTATTGAAATTTCAAATGGTTCAAAGGATCTTTTTTGGATAGCATTAGTGAGCAGTCTGCTTCTTAGGTTGTGTTGTTTCTTTATACATACCTACTCTTCTAAGTTCTTATTGGATTCATTATCATAACTTTTGATACATCAATTGTGTGTATGCTCTTCTCGTGTGTATTCTTGTATCTATCTTTTCACCATAATAATTATTGCTTCCATTGAAAAATATATTGTCATTTAGGCATTGGATGGTGTGTTCTTGTCAGAAGATATATCCTTTAAATTTTCACATACAACTATGTACTTTCAAAATCTGTGATTGAGAAACTCAAGTAAGCATTCCATCTTGATCAAACATGCATTCCTCCTTGCTCATGTACCTTGTTATCTTCATACTGTGTATTCTTCATATCATTGATATACTTTAATTGGGCTCCCAAGGAAGGTCATTAAAAAATTCTACAAAGACCATCTTTTCTATTTAACATGATTGTGTCTTTGTTGGTTTCAAACAATCAATCCTTACATTGAGCTTCATTATTAACCTCATTCAATGAATCTAATAACGAATGGACAATAAGAGATACTTATTTCATCTTGAGGACATATCAGAATCGATAATTTGGTAGTCTTCTTGATATGAAAATCCATTGTATAATTTGTTGAAATCCAAGGTATAGATTGAATCAATTGATTGCATGTACATAACATTCTTTTCAAATAGTATGATTGATCTCTCAATCGCAAGATAATTTGTGTTTCTTTACTTATGGAATCCATGGTGCTTCATATGAACTTGTGTTGGGAATGATGGATGGATACTTCAAGATGATGAGTAGGTACTGCCAAATCCTGCTTTGTAACAACCCTTTGATGCTTCAGAGTTGATAAGTAGACCTTTTTAGCTTTCCAATGACACCATAAAATGGCATATGTACTTTGGAAATGATGTATGAAAAGATTGAATCAAAACAGACAACTTTGAACTTTAAGCCTTCAAGAAAACCTTCTATTTTTGATAATACACCTGCTGTATCTTTTGCTCAGTATGACGAGCACAGTAGGAATTGATAAAATTACTTTTAGGGGTATCTAATTAGCTTAGCAAGCTAACTATTCCAAGTGGAATGACTTAAAAAGATTAACTATGCTCAGAGAAATCAATTTAGCAAGTAAACCTTCACCCCCGATATTTTAGGACTGTTGCAGACTTTGACCAGTGATCACCTCGATGGACTTTTCTCTGAAATGGCTGAATAGAAATCCTTAAAAATTTGCGAGAATGTAGAGAAACTTTGAGCTGGTTCCAACAAGCTATAGATCTTTGAATTTGGTGGAGAAATGAGTGAGATATGATCTCCACAAGTTGATTGACTGACAGAGACTATGCCAGAGACTCAGAAAAGAACAAATGTAGATATATGTATTAATGAACACTTGTGTACAAAATCATTGGCTTGGAAACCATAGCCAAATGATATGGTAAGGTGTAGGCAATAGTGTAGGCCTTACACACATACAAAGATAAGAATGAAGAGCTCGGAAAGTGACCTGTCTATCCGTGACTTTTTGATGATCACTTTTATAGTAGTTGAGTTCAAAGTTTGAATTTGAATTCAAACTTTTGGCTCTCTATAATCATGCTCCTACATCCTAGGGGATATTCTCTTAATTGATTGATGCTTACACAAGAAAGCATACAATACTCTCTTGACTAATCTTTGACTCTCAAGCCGTCCTTATTCTATCGGCACCTCTATACACTCTTGCACCTCTCTATCTCTTTTTTTTGTTTTCTTAGTGTATCCTTTTCTGTTATACTTCTTACATGACTCTCTTTGACTCCTTGGCATTCATACACTTCACCTAACTTGTATTCCCATGTGTGTCTAAGGGTATCTTAACCTTGGTTGTGTAGCCCACTTTCCCACTCCTTGGTGCTCACATTTCCCAAGTCTTGTATTTGGAATGATGACTTTCTCCTCCTTTTCTTCAAGATGTTGGCATCAAGTTTGTTCTTACATACACTTCAATGATATCTTGTTTTTTCTTGTAATGACTTTATAAAAAAAAAATTTTAATGGGGGGAAACATAGTATTTTTTCTCTTTACATAACTTTGCACTTTTGGGCTTGAATTCTCCAAAATATACACATAAGAGAGGGTTCACCTGAACCTTCAAACTCTTCAAGACCTATCAAAAGACCCTTTGAAACTTGTAATTAAATTCTTTTAGAGGAAACTATGAGCATACCTATCGTAGGCTCCAACGAGGCCTCCTAATTTTGGATAATGCGGGCACAAGCTCCGAGGCAAGATGAAGATGCTAAGCTAGCTACTTTTCAACAGTCAATTTGCATGGAGAATTTTCATATGGACCAACCTCCTAGCTAGACATTTTGGTTACTCCTTTCAAATTCCATAAGGGAGATACTTGGCAGCTTCCCACATGAGTGCCACTTGGCACTCATGTGAGAGTCCACATGGCATTCCTTGATAAGGGAGGGTTCACACCTCCCTTTCTCAATCTCTCACATAACATTTCCTTCCCCTTAAGACCATTTTTGTCTTGAAAAATTGTATTGGAAGGCTCAATGGAAGTTAAAAGAATATACACCAAATGCTCCCACTAAACCCCATGTATTTGACGAACATGGTCATTTCTTTGTGCTGTTTCCCCGTATCCTTACCCTTAAGAAGACTCTTGGGAAGGTAATCTAAAATTGGGAAGCCATCTCTAAAGGGTGCTAACCCGCTCCCATGTAGCATTATCCTCTGAACTATCTTTCCACTTTACTAGACACTCTTTATATAAGTGACTCCTTGTCATTTTCTCTTAATTCCATAGTATGCTCTCATGCTCATGTAGAATAGGTTGAACATAAATAGGCTATACTAGCTCTCTATCTGGAATGAGGTTATCTGATTCACCCAACCTTTTCTTAAGTCAAGTAACATGAAATACTAGATGGATCTGACTATTCTTTGGAAGTTGAAGCTGGTAAGCCATTTTTCCTATTCTCTTAAGTATTGGGAATGGTCCAAAATACCTAGAGATAGTTTC
>CM035423.1:159967355-159977355 GCA_020310875.1 Ceratopteris richardii | reverse complement strand
ATACACACACATATACACACATACATATATACAGACATATACATTCACACACACACATATACACACATGCATGCATACACACATATACACATATACACATATACACATATACACATATACACATATACACATATACACATATACACATATACACATATACACATATACACATATACACATATACACACATGCATACATACACACACATGCATACACTCATACATACACACACATATATACACACATGCATGCATACAATATATACACACATACACATACACACACATGCATGCATACATACACACACATACACATACACACACATGTATGCACATGCATACATACACACACATATGTACACATGCATATATATAACACACATATATACACACATGCATACATACACACATATACACACATGCATGTATACATACACATACATACACATACATACACATACATACACATACACACACATGTATACACATGCATACACATACACACACATGCATGCATACATACACACACGTACACACATGCACACACATGCATGCCTATATACACACACATACACATACACACACATGTATACACATGCATACATACACACGCACACATGTACACAGGCATACATACACACACATATATACACACACGAATACATACACACATATAATCCTATTTTTATTTTGAAGTTTTTTTTTACATCAAATATATAAAAATAGGATTAGGGTTTTTACGCTATTTACACATACATACACATACACATATAATATATATATACATGTATATACACATGTATACAAAAATATACATATTTTAGTTCTAGGTATTTCAAAGATTAGGGTTTTAGGGTTTAGGCATACGTATCACTCAATTATATTTATATTAAGAAAAAATATAGAGAAAAATAAGAAAAAAAATCTGAATATATAAATAAATAAATATATAAAATATGATTAGGGTTTTAGGATTAGGGGTTTAGATTTTTATAGGTGTTTAAGTATTTAGGTTTTAGTATTTCAGATTTAAGTCTAAGTCTTTGTGATTAGGGTTTTAGGGTTTTAATACGTAGATAACATATATACACAAACACACATATACATATAATACATACATACATGTAGATACACATGCATACAAAAATATAAATATTTTAGAATTAAATCTTTAAGATTAGGGTTTTAGGGTTTTAACACCTACATAACATATATGCACACATACACATGAACATATAATACATATATACATGTATACAGAAATATACATATTTTAGGTCTAGATCGTTAAGATTAGGGTTTTAGGGTTTAGACATACATATAACTCAATTATATTTATATTAAGAAAAAATATAGAGAAAAATAAGAAAAAAAATATGAATATATATATAAATATATATATAAATATATATATAAATATATATATAATATATGATTAGGGTTTTAGGATTAGGGGTTTAGATTTTTACTGGTGGTTAAGTATTTAGGTTTTAGTATTTCAGATTTAAGTCTAAATCTTTAAGATTAGGGTTTTAGGGTTTTAACACCTACATAACATATATACACACATACACATACACATATAATACATATATACATGTAGACACACATGCATACAAAAATATACATATTTTAGATCTAGAATTTTAAGATTAGGGTTTTAATTAAATATATATAACTAAATAGATAAAATTAAATATATAAAAATAGGATTCCGTAAGGAAAAAATCTGAATATATAAATAAATATATATATAAAATAAGATAATTATATACATAAATAAGTATAAAAAGAACTAGTGTTTTAAATAATTTAATTAAATATATATAATTACATATATAGAATTAAATATATAAAAAGTAGGATTACGTAAGGAAAAAATCTGAATATATAAATAAATATATATATAAAATAAGATAATTATATACATAAATAAATATAAAAAGAACTAGTGTTTTAAATAATTTAATTAAATATATATAATTAAATATATAAAAATAGGATTATGTAATGAAAAAATCTGAATATATAAATAAATATATATATATATAAAATAGGATAATTATATAGATAAATAAATATAAAAAGAACTTGTGTTTTAAAAAATTTAATTAAATATTTATAATTAAATATATAAAAATAGGATTAAGTAAGGAAAAATTTTGAATATATAAATTATATATATATATATATATATATATATATAAGGTAGGATAATTATATAAATAATAAAATATGATAAGAACTAGTATTTTAAATAAATAAATGAAATATATAAAAATAGGTTTAAATTTAATCATTTTAAATAGAGTGAATATATATACAATACACAAACACACATACTTATACACCTATCTATATGCACATATATATACATATACACATATATATACACATGCATACATATATATACATGTTTTAGGTCTAGGTCATTTGGATTAGGGTTTTAGGGTTTTAACACCTACATAACATATATACACACATACACATACACATATAATACATATATACATGTATATACACATGTGTATAGAAATATACATAATTTAGGACTAGATCTTTAAAATTAGGGTTTTAGGGTTTAGGCATACATATAACTCAATTAAGAGGAAAAAAATCTGAATAAATAAATATATATATATATAAAATAGGATCAATCAAGAAAAAATCTGAATATATAGATAAAATAGGATAGCTATATAGATAAAATAGGATAGCTATATAGATTAGGGTTTTAAGTTTTTTTAGGTATTTAAGTATTTAGGTTTAGTATTTCAGATTTAAGTCTTTAAGAGTTAGATTTTTAGGTTTAATAAAAAAACAAATGTTCTAAAATGTCCATATTTTAGCAGATGGCTTCTTTGGATCCTGAAGAGAGAACGGCATGTCCTTGCACACAGTGCAAGTATCAAATTTATCGGAAATGACGGATTTGTACTGCACATGTTAGAGAGTATGGATCCTTTGATAGGAGTCGACTGGAAAACCTACGCCATCATTCGCATGGTCCCCCAGGTGAGCAAATGGACCCAAATGACATTGCACCGGTAACCTCTCGTGGACAAAAGAGAGCAAAAAAGGACTTAGACGTACAAGCAAGCACTAATAATATTACACAGAATGAACATATGGAAGAGATGCTTGAAGCATTTTATGAGATGGATGAAGATCATGATGGTGAAGAAGGTGTCGAGAGTTTCATGGACACAACAGAAATTCCACGATCAAAAGTTGATGAAGAATATGAAAACATGCAAAGATTAGCTCGTTTACCACTTTACAATGGAGCAAAGATATCTGTACTACGTGCTTCACTCGCGATGCTCAATCTGCAATCCATTTATGGATGGTCAGATAGTAGTGTCACTGAATTGTTCAGGTAAGTGGAGAACAAATTGGCTTTCATTGTTGTATCACAATAACTTCATTTACTAATATCATTTTAATTTCTTATTGCAGGCTTCTTAAAGATCAATTTTTGCCAGAGGGCAATGACATGCCTCCAACACGTGGAGATGCGAAAAAACTTTTATAGTTCATTGGAATGGATTATACTAAAATTCATGCTTGTCTGAATGATTGCACTCTCTTTCGGAATGAGTATGAGCATCTCCACATATGTCCAAAGTGTGGAGCAAATAGATTTAGAGAAGACGTTGTAGGCGAAGCAATCCCCGCAAAGGTTCTTCGCCACTTTCCTATCATTCCACGAATTAAGAACATGTGTAGATGCAAATCTATAGCTGAGTTAATGTCATGGCATACAAAGAGCAGGTCTACAGATAATGTAATGCGAGTGCCAGCTCACTCTGATGCTGGAAGCACATAGATAGTAAGTGGCCAGAGTTTGCTAGTGAGCCTCTGTCCATACGTCTAGGCCTAGCTATGGATGGAGTGAATCCATTTGGATTACGCAGCTCTTCATGGAGCACATGGCTTGTATCTTTGATCAATTATAATATCCCACCATGGTTGGCCACAAAGAAAGGTCATTTATTATTAGCTCTTATTGTACCAGGTAAGCATAAGGTAAAAAACATGGATGTATATCTTGCACCACTTGTGGAAGAACTGCACATTTTATGGGATGGGATTACTGTGCGTGACATGTCTCAACCTATAACAAGATGAGACGTGCGAGTGCAAGGCATACTTATGTGGACAATGCATGATAGGCTTGGTTATGGTGAATGTTTAGGTTTATCGATTTCGGGTTACCATGCTTGTCCTTTATGCGGACCACGACTCAAAGCACGCTATTCCAAAGCACTACGTAAAACTATCTATGAAGGACATCATAGATATTTGCCTGATGGACATGTTTTACGTGAAGGACAAATTGGTTGACAAGCACAACACCAAATGAAAGCTAGCGATTGGAAACAATTGTGGGATTCAGAAAATCCAGTTGCTGGCATGAAAAGGTTGTCCATTTTTCATGAACTCCCTTATTGGAGTGAATTGGTGATCAACCATTTGGTAGACCCGATGCATATTTTTAAGAATGTGGGAGAGATTCTTTGGAGGACTTAGAAGAGCTAGGTCATATGCGAGAGTTGTGGGCAATTACTAAGCCCAACAGAACAGTATCGTTACCAACAGCTCTTTGGGTGCCTCGCAGGATGGAAGAGCAACAAGTGAAGAAAACAATTTCAGAGTTTCGTACACCTACTGGATGCATGAGGTGTCTAAAGATTGCTTTCACATGAAACGACAATCTTGCAGGACTCAAGTCTCATGATTGGCACAAGTTTTTATAGTTTGTGCTCCCTGTAGCCCTAAAAGATTGTCTTCTCGAGGATGTTCGAAAAACCATTTATAAAATTAGTTCTTTAGTACGGTGGATATCTTCTAAAGAGATAAATAGAGATAGCATAGAGAGTGCGAAACTCAATGCTATCGAGGCTGTTTGTATGGTAGAGAAATACTTTCCCACAAGTATTCTCACTATTCAACTTCATTTACTGATTCATGTGGTAGATGAGGTTGCAATAGCAGGAACTGTCCATAGTCGATGGATGTTCTTCGTAGAGAGCTTTATGAAGACATTAAAAGGGTTTGTTCAACAAAGAGCACGTCCAGAGGGTAGCATGGCAGAGGGATGGCTTGTACAAGAATCTCTTGTATTCATAACTGAGTTTTTACGTATATCGGATCCCGAAATGCCTCGCTTATGGAGCAATGATGAAGATGTTCGTCTCGTAGGCGATGAACCACAAGGTAAAGGATTGCAAAGAAAGATGGATGCAGCTTTCAGAGAGAAGGCAATGAAGTTTTGCATAGTTAACGCTGAGCCTATGCAAAAGTGGTAAGAAAGGTATGAACTTGCCAAGGAAACTAACTCAAAGGAAAGAGCTCAGTTTCGAAGAAATTATTCCACTCGATTTTTGCCTCTTCCAAAAAATCTTCGACCTCTCCCACCTTTTCCAACGAGCAGATGGCTAGATACAGTAGTTTCACAAGCAAAGGCAGCGGGTGAAGATATCTCTGAAGAAGAAGAAGCACTTGCAAAAGGATGTGATTGGGAGTATACTAAATACGATGCACTATGATCTCATGGATGACTTTTTCGAATTGCATGAATCGATCAAAATAGGTCTAATTTTAATAGTGGAGTGATGGTGAATTTTTTGCAAAAAAGTAGAGCGAGTGCAAGAGATGATAATGCTCTAGAAGGCGAGTTAAATTATTGTGGTGTGATTCAAGACATCTTGAAACTATCTTTTAGAAAGTTTGATTACTTTGTTTTTGTTGTGAAATGGTTCAAAGTAGTCACCTCTGGAAAAAACGTAATAGTGAGACGGGATAAGAGCAGTTTGCTTCAAGTCGACTCCACAAGATTATGGACAGATGAAAAGGATACATTTGTACTTCCCGAACACTGTGAGCAAGTTGTTTTTATACCAGATTCAAAAGACCGAGAGTGGCTATTTGTTTTACAAATCGCTCCATGTAGTAGACAAATTTTTGAAAACATAGATGTAGAAGAAAGTCCATCTCTAGTGGACTCAGAGATTCATTCGATAGTCGAGGAGGAAGAGATCATTGTTCGAGAAGAAGAGGTCATTGAAGAAGAGGTCATTGTTCGAGAAGACGAAGCAATAGACGATGATCAGGAGGAAAACAACATAGCAAGCGATTTAGAAGCCATCAATATAGAGATAGATATTCTCAGTGCATCGAATCTTCAAGAGGATGCTAGAATAGAGGACTTTTGAATAAAACACTTGTACGTACTAATTTTTGTTTTTGTTTTTTCTTTATTCTCTATATTACTTTTCTTATCGCATGCTAATTATTTGAGTTCTTTTATTACAGAGCACGATGGGAGATAGTCCTCCAGTCACTCCACATTCCATGACACAGGAGCAGTTTTTGGAGTTCATCTCTCAGGTTCCTCCTTCGTATATGGCCGCTGCATCACAGTATTGGATCGCTCGTGGTAGCACTCCTCCCGGCCTCACTCATGGCGGCCTTACTCCTACCTGATGGAGAGTGTTAATCTCCAAAAGAACAAGCTATCCTTGATGTTAGACCACCTCTATATCAAGAATAACTTTAAACTCCAACCAATTTTGGAAGGCAAGCACCAAATTATCAAGAAATTAGCTAACTGTGAAGAAAGTCATTTCTCAGAAAAGTCTGCTGCACTTTAATCACTCATTGACTAATCATTCGTGTAAAGTTTTTGATAAAACTTTGTAGAATGTTTTGCCTAGTGATTGCGCACCTCCTCCCAGTTAAAACACTTCAAAAGCTTGAGTAGATTATGAGAAATGATTCAAACAAACTACCTATGTCTGAAACTGTCTCTCTGTATAGTCGACTTTGACACCTGCAACTTCTAAGACATGGTTCTCTAAAACTAGAACCCGTTTAAACAAATTCTTTTAGCCATAGATGGCTTACCTCTCAATTTTGAGTCCTCACTCATGCAAAACTTTAATCTGTGCAGTGAGAAATGATCAAATCATTGACCATCGAAAATGTGCCTGTTTCAGAAAACTGTGAACACTCTTTTACATATGAATGTTCCTACTCATAATTCTCACAGCCTGTTTACAATTAGGCTCTCAAACTTTAACCATAGACTCATTAACTATGGAATTAGACATCTACAAAAGGATTGCTGAAATGATCAAGCACAGAAGGAGAATGCACAGAAACATCGGGTGCAACTTCTCTTCATTTCTGACAAAAATTACATTTGGATGAGAGAGCTATTCTAACCTCTTCATAAGTGTCTAATGACTTCTAATTCTACTCAACTCTCATGCTCTACATTCTCTCTCATACTTGTCCCAACATTTTCCAAGTATATATATATAGACAAAAATTTACAAGCTTATGACTACTCAAAGAAATGTGTCCTTCTTTCATGCTTCACAACTTGTTCTCTTCTCAAATCCTTGACTTCATTTCCATGTCAAAACATCAATTGGTGATTGTCCTGCACCAACAGCTCCCCCTCAATCATCAATTGAGGTTTTCTCTATCTTCTTTATGCCTGCCATGTCTTTGAATTTCTGTAGCTTTGGTCCATCCAAGCTTTTGGTAAGCATATCAGCTATCTGATCTTTTGTTGAAGTATGTATGACTTCAATCTCTTTATCCATCACCTTCTCTCTCAGAAAGTGATACTGAATCTCAGTGTGTTCAGTCCTTGCATGCAACACAGGATTAGCAGCTAAATACAATGAACTCATGTTATCTCCATAAATGATAGGTGTACTCTGTATGGTGTCAAAACTCTTCATGAGAGTCTTAAGCCATATCACTTCCTTTGCAGCTTCAACCATACCTTTGTACTCAGCTTCTGTAGATGATAAAGCAACTGTGTGTTGCTTCTTTGAACACCAAGAGATTAACTTATCTCCCACATAACACAAGTATCCATATGTTGATCTCCTATCATCAGGATTACCTGCCCAATCTGCATCACTATATATTTTGATGTTTGTGTCTGATGTAAAACCATAATACAAACCCTCTTTGAGTGTACCCTTAATGTACCTCAACGCTCTTTGACCTGCAATCCAATGTTCTTTCCTAGGACAATGCATGAATTGAGACAAAACTCCAACTGCATATGATAAATCAGGCCTAGTTAATGTAGCATAGATAAGACTACCAACCAAACTCTGATATAGCTTCATATCCTTGAATTCTTCTCCACCATATCTGCTCAATTTGTGATTCACCTCCATTGGAGTAGGTGCTACCCTGCAATCATTCATTTTAAACTTGATTAACAAGTTTCTCAAATACCTTTCTTGAGTCACATACACTCCATGTTGAGTGTATGAAATCTCCATGCCCAAGAAATATGACAAGTCTCCCAAATCACTGATTTTGAACTCTTTCTCCATTTGCTTCTTTAGGCTTTGAATGCCTTTCTCATTTGTACCTTTAAGAATTATATCATCAACATATATGCACATGTAAATGAACCCATCATCACTTGCTTTAACAAGCAAGCTACTATCTGCTTTAGATAGTTGAAATCCAAGTTCTTTCAGGAACTTCACAAGTCTATAATTCCATGCCCTTGGGGCCTGCTTCAACCCATACAAAGCTCTCTTGAGCTTACATACATGATCTAGATACCTTCTATCTCTGAATCCTTGAGGCTGCTCCATGAAAACATCATCTGAAATGTAACCATTTAAAAAAGCATTCCTCACATCTAATTGACATAATTTCCAACCTTTACATGCAGCAATAGCTATGAGTACCCTGATGGTTGTCATCTTTGCCACAGGACTATAGGTCTCATCATAATCAATACCATGTGTTTGAGCAAACCCTTTCACAACAAGTCTAGCTTTATACCTAGACACACTTCCATCTGCAAACCTCTTAGTCTTGTAGACCCATTTGCATCCAATGATCTTCTGACTATTTGGTTTAGGAACCAAATCCCATGTTTGATTCTCCATTAATGCATCATATTCTTCCTGCATAGCTTTCTCCCAATTTTCCTTACCTTTTGCCTCTTCATATGTGGAAGGATCTTCATCTGCCTTTATCATGTAAGCATAATCTTTGGTAGCCAAAAAAGAAGTATCATAGCTATACCTTGTAGGTTGCCACTTGTGTCTTGATGACCTTCGAAGTTCTCCACTCCTTGAGGTTTCTGGTTCTTCACACTCAGGATCAAATCTTGGCATTTCTTCAACTTCAACCTGCACTTCATTATTCTCCTCTTCATCAAATATCTGAACCTTTGATTTGCCCTTCTTTTGACTCACAACTTCTTCATCACCTGTATTAATATTGATTGTACCTGCATACCAAGTACCTTGCTCATCAAATGTAACATCCTTGGACACAATGAATTGCTTTGTGGATGGACTCCACAATCTATAACCCATCTGCTTGTCATCATAACCAATGAATACATACTTTTCAGCTTTAGGTTCTAACTTGTGTCTTAATTGTGATGGCACATATGCATATGCCAAACATCCAAATACTTTGCAATGATCCAAGGTAGGTCTCTTACCCCACCATGCCTCATATGGTGTCATACCCTGCAAAGCTTTACATGGTAGCCTATTGACCAAATAAGTAGCTATATTTACAGCCTCAGCCCACAAATAATTTGGGCAATTCTTCTCCTTCATCATTGACCTTGCAAACTCAACAAGAGTTCTATTTCTTCTCTCTGCTACACCATTTTGTTGAGGAGAGTACCTGCAAGTGATTTCCCTTTTTATACCTACATTCCACAAGTAATCACTGAACTCATTAGAGAAATACTCTCCCCCTCCATCTGACCTTAGTCTCTTCAATTTATGACCTGTAATTCTTTCTGCATACACATGATAATGTTTGAATGTATTGAATACTTCTGACTTATCTTTGATCACATAGATAGTGATCCATCTGGTAGCATCATCAACATAAATCACATAGTACCTTGAACCATTGATACTGAAATCCTTTGATGGTCCCCACACATCTGTGTGTACCAACTCAAGCTTCTCTGAATACATGAA
>CM035423.1:159918688-159931188 GCA_020310875.1 Ceratopteris richardii | reverse complement strand
CAGCCCTCGAAACCATTGAAAACATGAAGTTTAAAGAGAACAGAGTGTGTTTAAATAGGGGGGATTTAAACAATGGTCGTCACAAACAATAATCCAAGGACTTTTGATATATTAAATGTTGGGTTTGTTGGAATAACAAAGAAAAGAAAAGGAGATTGGAGAGCATTGCATCCTTGTGTACCTATGAAGGGATGTTTAAAATACTAGTCCTTCTACTGCTCCTTGAAGTTAGCCACTCAACCATATATAGTTAGTCACTCACTCCTTGAAGACTTATGTGAGCAAGGAGGGTAATATCTGTGTGTGTGTGTGTGTGTACAATAAGTATAAACATGAGCATATAATCTTGATTTGAAAAGTAGTAGCCAACTTTCATAATCTTGGGAGTATGTTTGAGTCTATATCCTATAACAATATAACATCCAATAATTCTGTCTATCCTTCCAAGTAGTACTTGGTTTGTCTATCCTTCCAAGTAGTACTTGGCCTGTCTATCCTTCCAAGTAGTACTTGGTCTGTCTATCCTTCCAAGTAGTACTTGGTTCAGTAGCATGGGGGATGTAGGAAACTTAAAATGATATGTGAAAAAGGTACCTAAGACACATAACTAGAACGAATAACAAATATCACTACTTCATATATTGTCCTAGTGTTAAGATAGGGTGGAATTTTAGAAAATACATCCTTGCACCCCATCTATAGGTTTACAAGTGGAATAAATTTAATTCTTAGAAATAGTAAAAGATGGTCCTATTCTAGAAAATGGTAAAAACATTTTTATCAAATGATCTTTGTAGAGCTCGAAGAGAGCCATGAAACAATATATAAATCTTGTGTTTGCAACCTTAGTCAAGGTCCAACCCAAACCCTAATTTTTTTATTTATTGTGAAAAAAAGCTTTCGCATTATTAGTGAAAAAGAGCTTTTGCATTATTAGTGAAAAGTATCTTCTACTTTATTCTACCTTTCTTTCCAAGGCAAACATAGCCTATATAAACAATGAAAATTGGGCAGTAATATTATCACTGTTGGAGTGCATCTTTATGCTTGGAGAAGGAGGTGCCTTCAACTTGGAGAGCTGGAGTTGTGTTTTGTTCATCATCAACAAGCTGTGCAACAACTTGAAGATTATTTATATTTGAAGGACATAATCTTCAAACTTAGAGGTTTCAGAGTTATTGCACAACTTGTATTCTTTATATTCTATACCTTCTACATCTTCTATGGTAACTTGTAACCTCAATATGGAATGTAAATTATATATTTGGAGCATGGAGCTCTACAAATCTCTCAATAAGGAATGTAAATTATATATTTGGAGCATGGACCTCTACAAATCTCTCTTGCAACTTGTAATATATAATGGCACATTCGTTACTTGGAACTTGTGATCGCCACTTGTGATCACCACTTGTGAGGGTCATGTAATTCTCACATATTGAAGTTTGTGCATTACTCCTAGATGAAGTGGGAAGAAATTATTATACTTCGCTCTAAATTTATGTTTAAGTTACTTAAAAGGTATTGGGATTTCGTTCTTGCGATATTTACTATCGGTGTGGCCCTTGATGAGGAAAGAAGTAAATAAAAGTTCATTTCGAACTTCTACCACAATGTTTTTTTTTTCTCCGAGTAAAATGAGGAATCTTCTCTCAATTCAGCCTTAAAATGAGGCATCATTACTTCCAGAAATGAGGAATTACTACTTCTAGAAAGCCATCAAGAAGTTAGGAAATAATGTTAAATGGCGTATTAAGATCTAGGAGACTTGAGAAGTACTCATTCAATATTGGTGCAAACACATGCAATAAAAATAAAACTATTATGTCTATCACTAATGTATCCTAAAAGGATGTTAGGTTTTGAAGTGATGGTTAAACATTTGTAAGAGCCTTGCGAGGAGATAATTCACCAATGCTCCATAAGTTTAATGCGTTGCACTTTTGTAGTTGTGATTGAACCAAACAAATCTTTCTCTTTCTTCTATCTTCTCTTATTCTTTAAGTATCAATGTGTTCTCTTATTCTTTAAAAGAGATAAGTCTTTAAAAAAAATTATCCTTTTTTGATTCCTTATCCTTGAAGGTTTTTTTAACATTTCTCTTTCTTCTATCTTCTCTTATTCTTTAAATATCTATGTGTTCTCTTTGTAGAGCCTCATGTTAAATATTGTCAATCTCACCACCATGCATCATGACCGAACCACTTAGGATTGATTCCCTCCACCACATCTCTTGAAGGAAGATGATATCCTCTTCCATTATCCACAAGTTTATGATGCATGCTCTTCATGGATCTAATGGATATTCTTCATGGATCTACAAGACCCAAATCATTCAAGAAGAGGATTATCAATCTTTTCTTTCATCTCTTCTCTCTTCTTTAGGTCCATCTCAGTCGAAAAGGGCCTATAATCCACTTTGCCTTTGCAAAAGGGGATTCTCCTTATGAGCGTATTATGGAGCTCTTGCTCTCAACCATAAGGAGGATAAGGAAGTAATCCTCAACCATGGTTTTGGGGCAAGTGGTTAGCCCATCATACTCCTAATGCCTAGGTCATGAGTAAAAAAAAAGTGGTATTACAACCTAGGATGTAGGCTTGGGCAAGGTGGAGGTAAGGCATGCAAGTGACTTTTAAAGATGAGACCAACAAAGATTGGAGTGTATCTGTCAATTTGTAGGTCAGGTTTAGACATATAAGGTACATTGGAAAGGTCTAGGAAAGAGCTTTTCAATGAAAGTAGTAGATTGAGGATCCAAGATACCTAGAATTGGTGAGAGCAAGGTTTAAGATATGAGGTTGAGAACAAAAGGATCAAGAGACCAAGGTTGCAAACAAGGCAAGTCTGTAGGCAAGTGGCCAAGAAGCGAAAGGCAAGGTTCAAGAGACCAAGGTTGAGAGTAAGGGTTCAAGGGGTTCAAGAGACTATGCAAGGCTGAGGACATCAATTCAAGGGGAGATCAATGATTGATCATTGAGGACACTAATCTCTAGAAGAGGAAGAGAGTGTTAGACTCAAGACATGACAGGCACGAGATGTTTGAACTATACTCCAAGAGGGAGGATTAGGAACTAATCCTCAACCATGGCTTTTGGGGCAAGTGCTTAGCCCATCATACTCCTAACCAATAGATCATCATTTCAATTTTGACAACTTAAGCCACATGCTAGATATATTTCTTTTTTGAGATTATCTTCATCTTTCTCCTTCACTCTTCCTTTTTTCTTTCTTTCTTTCTTTTTCTCATCTACACTTTGGCGAATCCATTGTTGTAGATTGTCATTCCCACTAGCTATGCTTTCTTTATCATGAGGAGATTGGAGGAGCCCTTTCCTTATGAGAACTCTTTTGGTGGTGAAATATGAAAACTCTTGAACAAAATAGAAAAAAGAGTTCCTTCCCAAGATGATCAACTAGACAAGGATTGAGTGTGTGACTGAGAAAGAGAAGCATGAATTGTTTGTCAATCGCATTGTGTTCAAGGTTGAAAGAGCAAGCCATGAAATCCAAACTCAATGGAAGTAAGAATAATTCGATTGAAACAAACGAATGTGCCATTTTTGTAGGTAAAATGAGTAAGCAATACTCAAGTGGGATGGATGATATTAGTTGGTCATAGTCCATGAAGTCTATCTATAAAATCGTTATTTATTGCATATTGATGCGTGATACATTTTGGTTGCAATCTTCTTGTTTGATTGCTTGCATTAATTTACTGACCACTGAATGACCAATTTTAGTTGAAAATGAAAATTTAGTTTATATATGCAAGATAATCACATATATTTTTATCCATTGTGCTACTAAAGCCATTGCCCACTATGGCACCAATGAACTTATCCGCCTTAGTACTAATAAGGTACTCGATGTGCTAGTGACATGATTACTCAATGTGCTATAGATGCATAAATTGAATAATTTTGACTGGTAGGTATTTTGACACAGATACCATCAGCTTGCATCATAACTATTGGAGTTAGATGTCTGTGGAAGCATGCGAACAACACAAGGAAGAAGAAGAAGCTTGGAGCACAACACACAATACTGAATGTATTACTCGAGAATGTACAAAGATAACTAGCCCATTAGGGCAATAGGCGTATATACAAGCCGGGGGAAAAAAACCTCCTAAAGAGGGAAAAAAGTGCCCCGACGGTCCTAGAGTGTTCACACACATCACTACCTAAATATATCAACAAATCCCCCCTCGGAGTGATACGGTGAACAAGTAGTTGGCACTCATGTATAAGGAAGTGCCAAGCTATGTGGAAATCACTCCACAAAAGGAAGTAAGCCCAAAGCTTCAAACTTCTCCCTAGGCAGAGCCTTCCTGAAAAGGTCTGCAATGTTCTCTTGCGTGGGCACATATGCTAAGATGATCTCCCCAGCAGAGAACCTCTCCCTGACATAATGATAATGCACCTCAATGTGCTTAGTGCAAGCATGGAACACAGGGTTCCTCGCAACTGCCAATGCGCTCTGACTGTCAGTGAAGATGGTGGTCGTAGAATACTGACCAACACCCAAATCAGCCATAAGGCGTCTGAGCCACACACACTCAACAATAGCTATGAAAGCTACCCTATACTCAGCCTCACAACTGGAAGTGGCCACAATAGGCTGCTTCTTGCTCAACCAAGATATATGCTGATAGAGGACAACATCAAATGCATCTCCAGCATCATGAAGACTCAATTGTAAACCTGTCTCCATAGGAGTGGCAATAGGCTTATAGTCTTCAAGGCAAAAAGCTACAATAATGTGTCGATATATTTTGTTTGACACAAAGCCATTCCACCATCAACTTGCATAAATTGAATGCCCAAATAGTGATGCAAATGCCCCAAATCAGACATCTCAAATGAGGCATGCAAATCAGACTTAAAATCAGCAATATGCTTCTCAATAGGACCAGTAAGCAGCATGTCATCAACATAGACAACAATGATCAGAAGCACATCATTAGCACGCTTAACATATAAGGTGCTTTCAGTTGGACTATTCTCAAAACCATGTGCAATCAGATAGGCATGTATCTTCTCATACCAAGCACGTGGTGCTTGCTTTAAACCATATAATGCCTTCTTTAACCTGCACACTTGGTTTTCATGCCCTTTCTGCACAAAGCCACGAGGCTGAAAAACATACACTTCTTCATGCAAGACACCATTCAGAAATGCAGTTTTAATGTCCAACTGATGTACATTCCAACCATGATGGGCTGCAAGTGCACAAATGCTCCGAACAGTAGTCATACGGCATGTAGGTGCAAAGGTCTCATCAAAATCAATGCCTCTTTCCTACGCATAACCCTTTGCAACAAGCCTAGCCTTATACCTGCCAACTGTACCATCAGGTTTACGCTTCAGCTTGTATACCCACTTAGTGCCAATGGCCTTCTTGCCAGGTGGCAAGTCACATAAAGACCAAGTACCATTCTTCATTATTGCATCATATTCAGATTGCATATCAGCCATCCAATTTTCTGAATTTTGTGCTTCATCAAACGAAACAAGCTCATTCTCATCATAGAGACTAGATGCAGCCATAGCATAGCCATCTGATGCAAAAGAGGCACTATGAGAGCCTGATCGCGTACGATATGATAGAGCTGCATTTAATTTGATGTCATGCAAGGTCTGCACCAGCCATTTTGGCATAGATCTTGCCTGCTCAATATTAGCTCTGTCATTAATAAGTGCATCATGTAGATCTGCATTAGAAATGGAATTATCTGCATCATCACATGAAACTTGCAAAGGTTGAGAAGTTGCCTCATTAGGACCAGCACTAGACTGTCCACCTGTAAAACGAGGCAGCAAAGTATCATACATGTCTTTGGAGTTAACATATGTCTCCTTAGTACATGAAAGCAATGGCTGAATAGCATCTTCCACAAAAACAACATCACGACTAACCAGAATGCATTTAGTCTCTGGATGATACTGACGATAGCCTTTACTTTTATAACTGTACCCAACAAAAATACATTTTACTGCTTTATCATCCAATTTTCTACAATGTTGTTCAGGCACTAATGCATATGCCAAACAACCAAAAACACACAGATGAGCAACAGATGGCTTGCGGTCATGCTAAGCCTCATATGGAGTGATAGATTGTAGCACTTTAGTGGGATACCTGTTCAGTACATATGCTGCACACATGATAACCTCAAGCCAGAAACTATGTGGTAAAGCCTGACTCTTGACCATACATCTCGCCATCTCCATGAGTGACTTGTTCTTTCGTTCAGCAACTCCATTTTGTTGCGGTGTATACGGCACTGTACACTGGTGTTTTATCCCACGTTTAGCCAAAATGTATTAAAATCAGAAGACATGTACTCCCCCCCTCGATCAGAACGGAGGGTGCCCATTTTACATGATGACAGATTTTTAGCCAAAACCAAAAACTGTTTGAAGCACATGAACACTTCAGACTTTGCCTTCAATGGATATACCCATGCATGCCTGGAAAAATCATCGATGAAATTCATGAAGTAAAGATAATTCCCAAAAGAAGGTGTCTGCATAGGACCACATACATCACTATGTACAAGCTGCAAGTTCTGAGTAGCCCGAACTGAACCATCTTTTGGAAAGGAAGAATGCTGCATTTTGCCCAAAATACAACCTTCACAAACATGTTTTCCAGGTGCCTCTAGTTTGGGCAAAGAGGACACCATTTCAGATTTCTGCAAGCGTATCAAACTAGCAAAATTCAGATGATCAAAGCGTGCATGCCAAAGCTTTGCATCTGACATAGCTTGAGAATCATTTACTGCACATGCCAAATCATTTACAAATCTTTCATAGTCTATGAGCTTATATAGCCCACGACATAAAATGCTAGAAGCAATAATCACATCACCATTTGAAAGATCATGAATTGTACACCTATCATCAACAATTTTCACAACCAAGCCAATCTTGGCTAATGCAAAAACTGATAACAAGTTCTTCTTGATCCCTAGAACAAATAAAGCATCTGACAAAGTGAAAGAACTACCATCAGCAGTAGTCAAAATGATCTTACCAACTCCGATAACAGGATAAGAGGAGTTGTTGGCGCATGTAACAATATTCCCTGTAGGGGCAAGCTGGAGTGAAGAGAAGAAACTGCACTGCGAGGTAATATGTTTGGTTGCCCCACTATCAAAATACCAAACATCTGAGTCTATTGCAGACATGCACTGCTCATGAGAAGATGGGTCAAAACTGCAGACAGTAGTAAACACCCATTCTTCTTCCTGCACAAGATTAGCACACTCTGTTTTTGGTGTAGAGGCCTCTGCAACAACCATTCCAGTTTCTTTCTTCTTTGCCTCTTTAGCAACCATTTTTGGACAGTTCTTTATGATATGATCATTCCCTTTACATTACTTACAAAACAATTTCTACCTTTCTGATTTCTTCTCATCTTTATCTTCCTTCTTCGAATATGCAAAATTAGCAGATTTCTGCTTACTAGTTGAAGAGCTCCATTTCCCTTTGCCCTTCTAACTAGCCAGGAAAGCTTGATCTGCAACTCGCATAATGGACCTGTTCTGCCTGGACTGATCTTCCTGCAACAGAACAGAGACTAACTCCTCAAATGATAAGGCATTTGGATTGCCTTTCATCATCAACCGAAGAGTAGAAGCAAAACTCTGATATGAATCAGGAAGACCATTCAAAACGGTTTGCACAAGTGAGCTATCTGGTATAACCTCATCAGCAGAAATCAATTGTTCCTTCAAGTCTTTGATCTTCGTTAGGAAACTGTCCATAGAATCACCTTCATTCATGTGCTCACTCTCCAACTGTTTTCAGAGGTAAGAAACACGAGCCTCATTCCTAGCTTGGTACAATGTGGTAAGTGTATTCCAAGCATCCTTAGCTGTTCTGCAAGAGTGAATGTGAGGAATAATGGCGTGTTTGATAGAAAAAGCTATTAATGCATGTGCCTGGGCATCTTTGCCATCCCAATGATTCTGCTCTGCAGTAGGTGCAGCAGAAATCGAAGCACGAACATGAATATGGAGAATATCATCATCTTCGACACCTTCTGCATCAGCTTCAGTACCTGCAATTGTAACAATTGTAGGTGTGATAGGACGTTTTTCGACACCTTGCACAATGTTCCATAGTCCTTTTGCAACCAACACATGTCGCATCATATAAGCCCATAACGGGTAGTTGGTACCATCCAACTTATCCTCAACAACCAACATACGGAATACATCACTGCTTTCAGCCATGGCCGGTGACTAAAATGCCTTGATGCAGAAAATCTATTGTATCTCAAAAAGTTGAACAGAACTGCCCATACAAATTCTGCTAGACCTGTAGAAGACTTTGAGATGCTTATAATGGCGAATAGAAACTGGTATATACCTTTGGCACAAAAAGACAAAATAGCCTACACAAGCGCTGCGATAGTGCATTCGGAGGCCGAAATGAGCTCAAATCGTGATTTCGGCACTACAAAGTGAAGATGTTTTGATCTCGAAAACACGCTGAGTATGCTCACCAAAATTCGTGGGATTCTGAGACTGCAACCGGAGGAGTGTCGATGGCACCCTAGATGAAGCGACGACATGCTCTGATACCAATTGTTGGAGTTAGACATCTCTGGAAAGAGTTCAGAGTAATTTTACTTCAGCCTTTGAGGATTTATAAAGTACATGGATAGCTTGTATGTAAATTGCTTAACTTTAAGCAATCTTTCATAACATCAAGCTTAGGGATATAATGAATTATGCGGAGCATCGATTCTTATATTTCTCATGTGTGCTCTCTATTGTTCATGTTGTCCCTAATCTTTCTTTATCTCTATATTAATTGTGACTTACTTGCTAGCAGTCACTATATGTTTTATTAGCTTAAACACATAAAAGAGTTCTTGATAAACATGTGGACTTTCAAATCAATGCTAATGGTAATAAACAATAAAAATCTTCCACTAAAGGACAATATGGTTGATATGATCAAAGGAGAGAAATAAAATTGACCAAGAATATTTGAGTATGAGTGTATAACCTATACTTCCTACCTAGTGGGAATGTTACACAGTGTGTAAGGGACTGTGCAAAAAAGGATCCAGTGTTCCGTGTCAAGTGATGATAATTTCTAAAGTTATCATGTTGTAAAGCCTTTACCAAAGCATATGTTGCATTTTTTTTAGTATGAATCTTCTAAAGAAAAATGTGCGTAGTGGCTAAGCTTTCATGAATAAAGTGATGCCACACCTCAATTCTCTTGTTCTTCGCATGATCGGATTCTTAACCAATGCAATAGAATTTTGGCTATCACTAAGTAATAAGGTACATGTTGATGCACTCCCATGTCACATGAATATCTAGAACACTTTAATGCTTCTTTACATGCCTTTTTGTCTTTAGCATACTCTAATTTTGTAGTGGACCCAACTATACCATTTTGAATTCTACACGTACAAGAAATAACACCACCTATGGTCTAGTGAAAAAATGTACCTTGAAGTAAATTTTCTTTATTCTACACAACCAATATAGTCAATTTTTGTGTATCCAATAATGGATGCATAATCTCTATCCGAGCATAAACACATATCCTTATTGCCATTGAGATATCTCAATATCATTTTGGCTAGATCCCAATGCTTCTTGCTAGGAGTCAACATATACCTGCTGAAAACTCCCTCTAAAGATACAATGTTTGGTTTGATAGCTACCATATCATACATGAGACGATCAACATTATATTGATAAGGAATTTTGGTCATGAATTCATTCTCCTCATCAGATTTGGGGCAATCATCATTGCTTAGGTTCACATATGTAGTCAATGGTGTGTTCAATGCCTTTCCATCATGCATATTGCATCTTTGAAATTCTTTGTTTATATACTCACTCTCAGAAAAGTATATGAAATTATTAATCCTATCATGAGTAAACATCATGCTAAGTATATAATTAACATCTCCCAAATCTATCATATAAGAAGCCGGACTAAAATTTATTTTCAAGGGAGACAAGTCACTTGAGGACTTCTTGGCAATCATCATATAATTGACATAAAATATCATGTATATCAAGTTTCCATTTCAGCATCTCTTAGTGTACACAAAGTGATCCTCATTGCTTTTAGAATATCCTTGCGGCTACATGAAAGCATCAAAGTTTTGACACCATTATCGCGGTGACTACTTAAGTCCACACAAGCTCTTTTTGATCCCTTGGCCTTGAGGTGGAATACTCATCTTGGGACCTTCCATCATGAGAGTCCTTTGAATCCTTACCTTTACTTGTACAACTACCTAGATATATTTCTTTCTCGAGAGTATCGTCATCTTTCTAGTTCACTATTCTTCTTTTCTTTCTTTTCTTACTCTACACTTTGGAGAATCTATTAATTTCCATTGTCATTCCCACTAGCTATGTTTTTCTTATTATGAGGAGAGTGGAGAAGCCTCTCCCTTATGAGAAATTTTAGCGGGCAAAATGTCAAATGAAATATGCAATTTCTTGAAGAAAAATAGACGAAACATTTCCTTCGAGGGATGGTCAAGATTGAGTGTTCCACTGAGAAAGAGAAGCAAGAATTCTTTGTCAATAGGGTTGTGGTCAATATTTGAAGAGCAAATATATGATCCAGATCAAAGTTCTAAGATCCAAACTCAATGGAAGTAAGTATGATTCGACTGAAACTAATGAATGTGCCATTTTTTGAGGTAAAATGGGCAAGCAATAGTGAAGTGGGATGATGATATCAATTGTTCATACTCCATGAAGTTTATCTACAAAAACTTGATCTATTGCATATTGATGCATGATACAATCTGGTCGCATTCATCTTGTCTGATTGTTTACATTCACGAATCACCTATTGATTGACCATTCGTACTTGCGAATAATAAATATTTAGTTTATATATGCAAGAAGCATCAAAGTGTGTATATCATGTATTTATGTAAAAACATTGCTAGTACCGGCAAGGAGATAATTGTGTTTATGAATCTTATGTGGAGACGTACAAAATGTGTGCAAGAGTAAACATTTGTATGGGCATGGAGTACGTGCATGTTTTTATTTGTTTTGCATATGTGTTGCTGTGTGTATATGCATGCACATATGCATTTCTGTGCATAATCATTTATTCATGTATGTGTATATGTCCATGTGTGTACATGTGAATGTATGCTATCAATACGTTTAACCATTGTGTCATGGCGATGATTATAAATTGTTTTACTAAATATCATTGTCGACTCTAGAGCTGATGCAAGTACATAGTATGGTACGAAAATGGTTAGTCACTATGATGCCGATGCAAATATTGACTAATGTCCATTGATAGGTCTTTCAACAAACACACAAGACTCTTGCATTGTAATATTAGTAAAAAAAGAAAAAAGCACTTGTCTATTGTACTTATTGAAAGCTAGATAGATACATAGATATTCAGATGGAAAGATAGATAGATAGATAGATACATAGATGGATATATAGCTAGGTATAAGCAAACAGATAGATAATAGATAGATAAAAGATAGATAACAGATAGATAGATAAATAGATAGATAGATAAATAGATAGATAGATAAACAAACAGATAGATAAGTAGATAGATAGATAGATAGATAGATGGATAGAAAAATCTATAGATTGATGGATATATAGATAGATAGTTGGGTATGTAAATAATAAAGAAGACATATAGACGGATATGAAGATAGATAGATAAGAAGATAGATAGATAGAAACACAAATAGATAGACTGATTCAATGGTCGATTGATAAGTGGATTGATTGATAAGTAGACAAATCAGGTTTATAGGAGTTATACATTTTATACGTTTTATAAGATTTATACGTTTTTATAAGATTTATACGTTTTATACGATTTATAGGTTTTATATGATTAATGCGATTTATAGGAAGTGTAGGTATATCTGCTTTGTGACTTTCATAGATCATACTAGTTGAGAAGTGTAGATATATCATATCCGGTCAAAGGAAGATATTTCCTACTTCCACAAAATAGCTTGCTTTAGTAGAGATTAAAAGTGGAACTAAGCTTACGAATTTACATTTAGCCAATGGGGTGAGCATATCTCCCAAAACTTAAGACATTATTTCAATCTAGAGGAAATTGCAAATAGATTATAGGTCATTATACTCCAATACAAAATTGTATAGCTCAAAGCATGAATATAACTATTTCGGATAGAATTGTTTTTATGTTGCATCATACAAACATTTCACAATGCCTCTTGGTAGAAGGAATGCTGATTGTAATTCACTACCAATGATTTGAAGGTGATTAATAGTAATGGACAAGGTAGCTCCCACACTATGATCAGCTTCATTGATTTAATTGTGAAGTACATTTCCATGTTCCAAACAAGTTGAGGCAAACAATGAACTATAAATATGGGGTGTGTATTTTCCTTGGATAAAGCAAAGATGGCAAATTTGGATATCGCTCACAAGATGCTACAACATGTTCAAGGATTAGAAGTAGTGATGTCATTT
>CM035423.1:159033688-159248688 GCA_020310875.1 Ceratopteris richardii | reverse complement strand
TATTTGGCATGAGGTCCTTTGTAATTGTCTTCTAAAGAACCAATCAAAAAGCTCTCTGAAGGCATTGCTCTTTGTTACTCCTCCTTTCCTTGTACACCTAAAGAAGCTTGTCCTTGCTCGATAATGAGATTTTTCCATGCCTTGGGTGTCCCACATGGTAAGTGGTTCTTTTCCTGCAAAGAATGCACCATGCACAAGAAGAATATGCTAGAAGAGCAGAAGAATCTCATTAGATCTTTATTTCAATTAAAAATAAATAAATTGAATAAAATATCTTTGGAATTCATCAAGTAGTATGTTATGTCTTTGGCACCCCATGCCACTATGATGGTTTCTATAAGCTTTGTGGTCACCTTTCCGAAATCTGTCATATAACTTTTTGATGTTACTTGCTACCTCATGATCTTAAAAAGATTATCTAGTTTGACCCACACCTCCATTCTCTTTTTTGTTATTTCGGGTTTGCTTCTTACATTGGTCGTGATCTCACAAAATTTTTTCCAACAATTCCACATTGCATTTAGTTGCTTGTCATCATGGTTGCTGAAGAATCTCCTTGCTTTTGCACCTCGCATTGAGACATCCTGTGGTACATCCCCTGTATTTTGTGAAAGCTTTGTATCTTTTCTTAGATGAACATCACCACCATGAAATCCCATTTCTGAAAGAAGACATTCACATTTTTTTATGAACTCATCTGCAAGAGTTGTAGGCTTGAAAGAATATGCATAATCCAATTGAAGATGGACCAACTTGTCAATGATTCTTAACTCTGCATGTAGCGTACATATGTGTACATTTGTCAATGCTATTGGAAGTATGGGATCCCAAATCATTGAAGAAGATGAGTAGCTATGAAGAATAACATTTTGTCTAGAAGGAGCCTCTTCAACCTCAACTCTAGCAATCCATCCATTTGTGCCTAGGCTTTGCATGCACTACAAGCAAGGGTACTTAGAATTTGCTTTCCCACTTATACCAAACATGCATTTCAGTGTCTTTAGGTCTCCACTCAAATGCCACTCAACTTGAAAGTTCCCATAGTCTTTGACATTCAACCATTCTCCTGCATGATGCCTTTGGATAACATTTGGAATGTTTGTATGTGAGAATAACCATTTAAGTGTTTTATGGCTCTCAGATGGAACTTGAGCATAGCCAACCCACCATAACTCCATTTCTGATTGTACTTTGAGAGACGGAGCATCCGTTTTCCCAAGGCTATAGTCCAAAGCTTTGTTCATCAGTGCAATACTTATTCTCTCCATTTTTTGATGCTTTTTAAGCTCAGCTTCATCAAGTTTGATTACAAATTTCAATAGACCAAGACATTCATGTTCTTTTATATTATGGAACTGAACCATGTATGTTTGAAGCTTTATAATATCTATCCATATGTTGTTAAATGCATTGTAAGTGAAAGGTAACTTTTGTTTTCCTACTTCGTAAGGCATGTTATCGTGAATATGTTTATATTCACCAATTATTGATGTGATCCTTTTATTCAAGCAAAGCCGAAACTTTCCTACATGATGGGGTCTGGGCAATCCAAAACTTCTAACTTTGTTAAATTTTAAAAAATCACACCAAACTTTTGAAATTGCTCTATAACGTTTCCTACTCACTCTGACGCTATCACAAATCTTCTGAATTTGAGATGGTTCTAGTAACAAATTCATTTCTGTCATGAGTTTTTTGAAAACAAACCGTTTCAAGCATGAATTTCCATTCAGTTTCAATATTCTTAAAACATCATTTTGACTCAAAATTTCATTACAGAAATGTACGCGCTCAAGACTGCTCGACATATTGAAACCTAGCACATTTGTCACATTATCTCTAACAATTTTCATTCTTTTCTTTTTCTTGCCAGATTTTTTAGTCAAATCTAAAAAATGTTTTACTCGTTTTGACCGCATTCTCAAACCTATAGGAGTTTCTTTCATTGTTTTAAAAGACTCAAATTGAGAAGAAAAAGTGGATAATTTGCTTTCTAGCTCCCTTATATGTAAATCCTTGTGATGTAATGTGTTTTGTAGATAGTTTATGTATTGTACATAATTCTTTGAAATATCCCAGAGCCTTGAACAATAGCCTCCTAAACCATCCTTACCATCTCCTACAAATCTAATTAGATCATGAAGATTATGAAAAGGGGGATACCTTCCAGTTTGTGGATCAATTGGATAAACAGATCCATATGTCCATACGTTGATATGTTTCTTGCCTTCCTTTCGCAATACATCCACTTTAGGAGGATGAAGAGCCCTTTGGAATACTTTTCTTCTTGTCGCATACTCCAACTAACTGCAATGTTGATATGGAACTTTTCATAATGATTTTGATTGTTTGAAAGCTCAGAGAGAGTATTTGGGTTAATGTTCTTCATGGTCTGCTATGAAAAGTGATCGGCAAGTGTCTAAAATGACGTGAAAGAGAGAAACAGGCTGCTATGAAAAGAAACGTCATCAGCACACATTATATAGGTCCGTGAACAAGAGGAAAATTCGAATTTTGATCAGCGCTAGATGATCACAAACTTCGAGGCATAAGATATCACATAAACTTTTGATGATTATCATACGAGTTTATCTCTCTTCAAAATTTGCATAAGATACGTTTTAAATCAACTTACAGGGACTTTCTTAAAAGATTTGACAACTTTAATCAACATTAAGCACAACTAATTGAAATCCTTACATGGCCCTTTTTGGGCCGTTTTTCGCCCTAATGATCAAAGCTCTTGGAATGCCTTGGAAAAGCAAAGTTCTTCACAAAGATTGACCTTCAAGGAGCTTACACTCTTGTTAAGATCAGAGAAGAAGACGAATGGAAGACAACATTTCAAACAAGGTATGTGCATTTTGAATATGTAGTTATGCCATTTGGTCCAGCTATCTTTCAACATATGATGAATGATATCTTTCGAGAATATTTAGATGACTTTGTGGTAATATATCTCAATGATTGAAAAAGATCAAAAGGACTTAGTTCTTCCAACTATTGAAATTCACATTCACCACTACTCCAATTCTAGTTCGTCTTGATTCTAGCAAGCCCTTCTTCGTAGAGACAGATGCATCAAACTTCACCCTTGAGGCCATTTTATCCCAATATGGAGATGGACACCTGTATCCAGTTGCATATCATTCAAGGAAATTTTCCACTTCATAAATTAATTATGAAATCCATGATAAAGAACATCTTGCCATAGTGGATGCGTTTGATACCTAGCGTCACCATCTAGAAGGAGCAACTCATAAAGTTATTGTGTATACAAATCACAAGAACTTAGAGTATTTTATGATCACTTGAATCCTCAATAGAAAGCAATCTCGATAGAGTAACTTTTTATCTAGGTCCTACTTAGTCATTACATATTGTCCAGGACGCCAGCAATGTCAAGCAATGTCAATCAAATGCCATGTTAAGAAGATCTTACATTGCAAAGAAAGGTGAATAGGTCTTTGATCAAGAAGAGAGTGTATTACTCAAGCCCAAGCATCTCCAATTAGCAGCTATCTCTTCAAGCCATCATGAACATTCAACCTTGAATCATTTGATATGTGACACTCTACCACAAAATGAATTGTTTTGTAACGTTTAGTAGAAAACTCAAGAAGGAAAAGTCCAAGAAATAAATGAATTTCAAGAAAAGGATGTGTTACTATTCTATAAGAACCTATTGTACGTCCTTCCAAGAAACCCCAACACCAAGTACTTCAACAACATCATGATAACCTTACAACAAGACATTTTGGAGCGATTAAAACAATAGAGCGGATATCAAGGGATTTTTGGTGGCGTCAAATCTGGAAGGAATTCAAAGAATATATCCGAACCTGTGACACTTGTAATAGATCTAAGATACGATGACATAAACCTCATGGCCTCTTGCAACCTTTACCTTTTCGAGAAAGGCCATGGGCTTCATTATCTATGGATTTCATCATACATCTACCAGAGTCACATACGTATGATGACATTCTTGTTATAGTGGATAAAATTTACAAAGATGGCACCAAGGTAGGATCAAAACTTGAACCGTATAGTTTTTTGTATGTATGGTATGTACAGTACGTACCAAACTATACCGTACATGTTCAATGTGTTTTTAAATTAATGTAACATTTTCATATTTTTTCCCTCGATTCAAGCATGGCCCAACTCTTATTTGTCATAATTCATTGTGTAATGTTGATATTAGTGTTTAGATAACTTGATTCTTGAATATGCAACATAAGATATCTGTATATTTTTATCATTTATGACTTGTCCAATTATGGAACAACGTAGCAAACCTCAAGGTTCGGTTTGGATCTCAAACCATATGCAAACTATATGTACAAAACCTAACGTACCGTTCCATTCTGGATGGCACACTTCATTCCAACTACCAAGGCAATCATAGGTGCAGCTATTGCTAGACTTTTTCTTAGATACACCTTTTGGCTTCATGGATTGTCTAATGATATTGTTGGTGATCTCTACACTAATACAAAGGCACCCAATACCCTCTAACACCTACCACAAAGTATATTCAGCAGTAACATGTTCAAAGGTCCCAATCTAGGGGGTCTCACACCAAATACACCCTATGATCCTCCTTGGGGGAATCTTCTCATAACCTATTGCCTATGGATGCAAAGATTGGTAGTCATACCACCTCATTACTCATCCACCCATTCCTCAACTTGTTCGTGCAATGTCCTATGAGAGAGATATCAAACCCACCACAAAGGGGTATGAAAAGTTTACATATCTGGAAAGACCCACACTCTTGATCTAGGATTGGGTCTCATCCATATCTTCAATTGTAGGTCTATCCATATGCCTTAGGACCGAAAAATATCCCCAAAGAATATTCCTCTCGTCCATGAGATATCAATCACTCATGTGACTCTTGGCCACATCATATGGCATGAGGTAGAGGAATATCTACCCTACAACCTTCATCCATAGGGAGGTGCTAAAAATCTCTTTCACCCCACCAAAACATGCATTGAATTATTGGAATTTTATAGCCTAGTGTTGACATTCAAGGATCACCCCAAAACATGAGTACCTATCCTTTTCCTCTCTCCCTCACATTAGAAGGGGTTTTTGCCTCTACCCATAAATCACTATGGGCAGCCTATGAAGCTCTTAATCTTTTACAGGTTGTAATATGAGTCTTTCTATGGCCCATACTGATGAAAGGATGCTTAAACAAATAATGGATAAGACATATTGTAACCTACTCATAAAAATAGTGCTACATGTCAAGGGAAAAAAAAACTTTAGAATTGATGGCCATGTTGAAACTACATAGATGGACATTCTTCTTGATATGTGCATTCATTTAATCATTTTCGAAAACCCAAGGAATATATTACAACAAGTATGAGCTTGATATAGCATTCTTTTTTCAATATTTCTCTTCATCTATGAAGTCATTTATGATACATTGGATTAGTTTACATATGAAATCCATGGTGTTTCATATGGACTTAGTGTGGTACTTCAACTATATTTTCTCAAGACCACTAGAGCAAAATCCCTATGTTAGATTGGATTCTTTAGAAGATAATAAGAATCGCAAGCGTGCATTAATTGATAGAAGGCACTCCCACATCTTGGGATCCTTGAAGGAAGAGAAGATTAGTCAATAAGATTCAAGAAGATCCCATGACAAAGGATCATAGTTATATACAAGGTATCTCTGGTTCGCATGAAAATATGAACTATACGCTTAGAAGCTCCTTCAGGATTATACATCTCAACTCTAGAAAACAAGACCAGTGATGAAAAGAGTAAATCCAAAGGGTTACAGTTGGTTGTACTCTACCCCATGGTGTGCTTGCTCAAACTCTACCAGATGGTGTGCTTGCACATGACTTCTTCCCCAAGCTTGATGCTCTACAATTCCTAAGGATATATGTTGGAAGGTTTGAGAAATATGGTGGAAAACTCCTCGATTCATTCCTTTTACAAGGAAATTTTCAAGAGCTAGCAATCACAGGCCAAGGTAGGATTGATTAGTGCTAAACATTACGCATGCAAAGGATCATAGTTATATACAAGGTATCTCTGGTTTGCATGAAAATATGAACTATACGCTTAGAAGCTCCTTCAAGATTATACATCTCAACTCTAGAAAACAAGACGAGTGATGAAAAGAGTAAAGCCAAAGGGTTACAGTTGGTTGTACTCTACCCCATGGTGTGCTTGCTCAAACTCTACCCCATGGTGTGCTTGCACATGACTTCTTCCCCAAGCTTGATGCTCTACAATTCCTAAGGATATATGTTGGAAGGTTTGAAAGATATGCTGGAAAAATCCTCGATTCATTCCTTTTACAAGGAAATTTTCAAGAGCTAGCAATCACAGGCCAAGGTAGGATTGATTAGTGCTAAACATTACGCATGCCTATGGATGCAAAGATTGGTAGTCATACGACCTCATTAATCATCCACCCATTCCTCAACTTGTTCGTGCAATGTCCTATGAGAGAGATATCAAGCCCACCACAAATGGGTATGAAAAGTTTACATATGTGGAAAGACCCACACTCTTGATCTAGGATTGCGTCTCATCAATATCTTCAATTCTAGGTCTATCCATATGGCTTAGGTTTGAAAAATATCCCCAAAGAATATTCCTCTCTTCCATGAGATGTCAATCACTCATGTGACTCTTGGCCACATCATATATATGGCATGAGGTAGAGGAATATCTACCCTACAACCTTCATCCATAGGGAGGTGCTAAAAATCTCTTTCACACTGCCAAAACATGCATTGAATTATTGGAATTTTATAGCCTAGTGTTGACATTCAAGGATCACCCCAAAACATGAGTACTTATCCTTTTCCTCTCTCCCTCACATTAGAAGGGGTTTTTTCCTCTGCCCAAAAATCACTATGGGCAGCCTATGAAGCTCTTAATCTTTTATAGGTTGTAATATGAGTCTTTCTATGGCCCATACTGATGAAAGGATGCTTAAACAAATAATGGATAAGACATATTGTAACCTACTCATAAAAGTAGTGCTACATTTCAAGGGAAAAAAAAACTTTAGAATTGATGGCCATATTGAAACTACTTAGACGGACATTCTTCTTGATATGTGCATTCATTTAATCATTTTCAAAAACCCAAGGAATATAGTACAACAAGTATGAGCTTGATATAGCATTCTTTTTTCAATATTTCTCTTCATCTATGAAGTCATTTATGATACATTGGATTAGTTTACATATGAAATCCATGGTGTTTCATATGGACTTAGTGTGGTACTTTCACTATATTTTCTCAAGACAACTAGACCAAAATCCTTAGGTTAGATTGGATTCTTTAGAAGATAATGAGAATCGCAAGTGTGCATTAATTGATAGAAGGCAAGCCCACAACTTGGGATCCTTGAAGGAAGAGAAGATTACTCAATAAGATTCAAGAAGATCCCATGACAAAGGATCATAGTTATATACAAGGTATCTCTGGTTCGCATGAAAATATGAACTATACGCTTAGAATCTCCTTTAAGATTATACATCTCAACTCTAGAGAAGAAGACCAGTGATGAAAAGAGTAGAGCCAAAGGGTTACAGTTGGTTGTACTCTACTCGATGGTGTGCTTGCTCAAACTCTACCCCATGGTGTGCTTGCACATGACTTCTTCCCCAAGCTTGATGCTCTACAATTCCTAAGGATATATGTTGGAAGGTTTGAAAAATATGGTGGAAAACTCCTCGATTTATTCCTTTTACAAGGAAATTTTCAAGAGCTAGCAATCACAAGCCAAGGTAGGATTGATTAGTGCTAAACGTTACGCATGCAAAGGGTCATTCTACTAGTTTTGGTGCAACTTGAACGCAACAATCATCTCAAGATCTCTCTTGAAACTTTGCATTTGGATAAATAAGTAGTGCTAGTGCATTCCTTTTAGCGATTGACTTAACATGTTCATGATACCAGTATGGAGAAGGACGAGGATAAATGTCAAGTTCTTGTTCATAGAAGCTTTGTTTTTACCAAAAATTGCCAATGGCATTGAATGATGGCCTTAAATTCCATCATTTTATGATTGACTTTGGATACAGAGGCATTGCAAAAGGTTTCCCTACAGCTCTAGAATTCCTTGGGGCACTCAACCCCATTGATAAGAAGCACATTAACATCATCAATGAGCATCTTGAGCACAACCTATTTCTAAAATTGGGTAAGAGAATCACATTTGATTCTCCCTCATTGAACATGGACATTCACCATGCACGTGAGACCATTGGTAAGAATAAAATAAAAGAGAGGGAAAAGCAAGAAACCTTGACTGATAGAACATTTAAGATCTAGAGAAGAGTACAACTTAGTGTTAGTATTAATCCTAGTTGAGTTCTTCCCCTCCAACGTAAAAACCACTTTAGTGGACTAAGAACCCACGACTAAATCCTTGAGGGATTGAAGAATGAAATCCCAATCTAATCTGTCAGGCTTGATCAAGTTAAATATTCAAAATTTAAGGTTTGGATTGGCTTATGTGGCTAATTCCAACACTTACTTCATATCAATGCTGGCCTTTCAGATTGCCCTCCCTTTGATGAAACCTTTGTGGTCCTTAATAACCCACAAATGAAGGTGATTTGTAAATGGATTCACGCACGCTTTTGCAATGTCCTTCTATCCCACATGGAGCATGATTATTGGTCTCTACATAGTTCTTACTATCTTTCTTTACAATGAGTGAATCTTCAAAGATTGAATAACTTGTCAGTCAGGTCATAAGGACCCAGACTCTTCTCTTTAGGAAGGTACTCAATAAGGTCAACACGTTCACACCTAGAAAACAATTCATGGAGGCATTGAGAAAATTTAGGAGGGTCCATATCAATCCTAAGATGCAACAGATAGGCCATGTGCTCTCCTTCTAGTAGTTATAGGGGAGGAGATGTTGGGATTTTCATTAACATGATTGATAAGAAAAATTGATGGTTCTCTTTCTCAATTGCATACTCGCTCATCGCCTAGTTGACTATATAGGGAAAGAACACTTTGTTGTATATTTGTTGAGGACTTTGCCCATTTAGGAGGCCGCTTGACTGAAATCGAAGATACAAAGGGTTTTGATAATGGAAGCTCCTAAGATGAGTATTCCATCAACAAAGAATAGAACCTTGAGCGCAAGAGCTCCATAATAAGCTCAATAAGAAAGACGCACCTTGATCAAACGCCAAGTGGATTATAGGGCCCTCTTGACCGAGATGAACATAAAGTGGAGAGAAGACATGAAAGAGAAGAATGATCATCCTCTCCTTCAATGATTGGGTTCTCACGGATCCATGAAGAGTGGTCATCGTAAACCAATGGATCAAAGAAAAGAAGATAGTCTATCTTCAAGAGGTTTGATGGAAGGGATGAACCTCTAGGTGTTGGGTGACAAAGCACTTTGCTTGGGAAGGTCTCTTGGTGAAATTGAGGATACTTGACATAAGGCTTTCCGAATAGGACACATACATATCCAAAAAAATAATAAAACATAGAAGGAAAGGAATGTGGCGCTATAATCAAACAAGAAACGTAATTGTGCTTTTCATAAAACGTTAGCTATATTACAGGAAAAGAGATAATCATTACATTTTCTCTTAGTTACACTAGAAAGACGCGCGCGCAACCACACACACACACACACAATTGCCTTGATGCGATTCTTTCCGCATGACAATCACTCAGAGGAAGTAAGTTAGGCTAGAAGCACACGCGCGCGCGCGCACACAGTTGTAAAAGCCTTCGACGATAGACTGCATTGATGCAATTCTTTCCACGTGACAATATTATTACATTTAAAGACGTTTGAATTTTGATTTATTAGAGTCACATTCAATATCAGAAAACCCCACGCATAGCAGCTAGTTAAAATCAGAAAACCCCACGGCTAGTCAAGCAATTTTAATTAACGTGAAATGTCATCAATGATAGACTCATGGAAAGTCAAAGACCTTTTACTTAACATGAATGAAACATAGGTAGAATGTCCTTTTTCTACATCAGGGATGAAAAACCATATTATGTAAAGGATGTAACTGAAAACCTAACAACGGAAATAAACAACTGTCACACACACACACACACAAAAAAACAAAGAAAAATCAACTCCACTAAGCTCCGCCGAAGCAGGAAAGATGACTGATCAGTTGCCTCCTCAGCTGTGCACGCGTCTATCTCGCAAACCCAGTCAAGGAAGCCGCGGTTGTTCATAATGCAGTCATCCAGATCGACTGATGATCGCACAGCTTGATGGTTATTATTGATGCATGTCGCAGAGAGCACAGTTCCGTGAAGTTGAATATCACCGCATGATTGACTGAACTCGCACTTCTTCTCTATGAGGTGCATAAAGCCAAAGCACTGTTTACCACGCAAAACGCCATTGTCGTTAGCAACCTTCTCGTTGAGGTAGAGTTGGGAGGTATTGGGCGGAGTTCCGCACGTAGCTTCAAGATGCATTCTATCCGGCAGAAGTCTTATATTACGGCAGGAATGACTAAAGTTACCACCCACAAAGAGACACTGCTGCCAATCAAACAATCAACAGAAGATTGGAATAGAGTATATGTTGTTGGGTCTCTCTCTCTCTCTCTCTCTAATTCACAGACGCACAAAGTAACGCAAACGCTCATCTGCACACGCAGACTTTCTACCTTCGTTGGGAGGAACAGACGAGCCACCGTCCGGTGTCTCACACACACACATCACACACAGGCACTTCCAACCATTCAAATGGCCTATTTTTTACTATAATTACCTCTGCGTTAGCGTGAGTACTGAGGTTAACCATGGAAATAATGAGAATCAAGAACGCAGCCTTGCTGATTGAAGCCATGGGAATTGTGAAGAAGCCGAAGAAGCTGCGAAGCTGCTGCGCACTACAAATAGAACGAGAGGAGTACGTTGCAAGGAGGGATTAGGACCGCTCTGGCAGCGCACAGTCTCTCAATGTCAAGTTTATATTGGGTTGAACCTCGTAAATGAGGAGCTCATCTGAGCATCCGACGTCGAGAAAATTGCTGCAACTACACATAATTTCACGACAAACTCTCCACCAATAGAAAAAATGTACTTTCCTCTTGATCTTTTTCAATAATTGGAAGAACTAAGTCCTCTTGATCGTTTTCAATAATTGGATGATCATGGTATGAGAGCTCTACACAAGCATCCGTGCAGACCCCTTGATGATTCATTCATGACATCAAATAAATTTAGATTTCTTCTCATTTCTTTGTAAGTGGTCTCACATGGATTTCTTCTCATTTCTTTGTAAGTGGTCTAACATGTAGATAAAGTGAAGGATGGCTATGTTTGTAGGTTGAAGAAAGCATTTTATGGTCTCAAGAAAGCCCCAATGGAGAACCTAGAGGAGGTTGTATACATGGACCAACCATCAGGGCTTGAAGATAAAGTCAAGGATGGCTATTTTTGTAGGTTGAAGAAAGCATTTTATGGTCTCAAGAAAGCCCCAAGGGCTTAGAATCAAATATTTGTGGAATATCTAATCAGTAGTGGATACAATCAATGCAAGCAGATACATCATTGTTTTTCAAGAAGGAAGGTGAACTATCTCTCTACTTGTGTGTATATGTAGATGATGTAATCATTATAGGAAATCATGAAGAAGGTATCAAGGACATCAAAAGGAACCTTGGGAGGGATTTTAAATTCTCAGACCTTGGAGATCTAAGGTACTCTCTAGGTATTGAAGTAATATAAAAAGACAATGGCATTTGTCTTATGTACAAGGAGTACGTTTTGGATCTTTTGAAGAAGTGTGGACTTACACAATGTGAACCATTATGTAATTTTATATAAAATTAAATTCAGTGGAAGGTAATGAAGTATAGGATCCACTTCTATATAGGTCTATGGTTGGATCATTAAACTATGCCACTATTACTAGATCAGCTCTAGCATATATAGTTGGTGCGTTTTCTCAATTCATGCATATAGCTAGAGTTTCACATTTACTTCCAACAAAGAGAGTACTCAGATGTTAGGGTATACTCAATGAAGGTCTATTTTATCCATTTGAAGATGAATTGCATGTAAAATCCTATACGAATGTTGATTGGGCTAGATCCAAAGAGGATAGAAGAAGCACAAGTGGATATGTAGCAATGCTTGGCAAGAAAGTCATCTCTTCAATGGCAAATAAGCAACCCAAATTGCCCTCTCATCCACTGAAGCTGAATATAGGCATTATCTCAAGTGACTTGTGAGCTTATGTGGCTCAAGAAGCTAACGTTTGAGTCAAACTTGTAGGTTAATCAATTTCCAATCTTGTGTGACAATATGAGTAGTGTGTACCTATCTGCCAATCCAATCTTCTATGTTGGAAGCAAATGCATAGAGGTACAATATCATTACATCAGAGAGAAGGTGCTTCCTAAAGAAGTTCATGTGCAATATATAAGTACTAAGAACCAATGTGCTGACATATTCATCAAAGCTCTCAACTCAATGAGTTATCAAAGTTCAAGAAAGGCAAATCCCAATTGAGTTTTAAAAAAAATGGCTAGTACATGCACGATTGTTTTTGGCTATCCAAGCTTATAACCATTTAATTAAATATTATATTTCAACTACGATGTATTCTTCATAGGAGACTTTTTTTAGGGAACTAATCACTATGATAGAAAATACCCCAATTAGCAAATCCTCTTTCTTCCATCATTATTCATGAGGGCATCCTCTCTCTTATAGATGAATATTCTACCCTTTAGCATGTATGAAATATTTTTACAAGGAATATTTTGCCCCATAAACCTAAAAACACAATCAATTTTATGGTTCCATAAAAAAAGAAATTGTCTTCCTACGACTGTTGCACGAGCCATTTCCAAGATTGCTAAATATTCTAACTCATATATGCATAGGCATAAAAGCATATGTTTTACTCGCCTCTAAATTCATTTCCTATTACGTTATATTCTTTGCTTTCTTCCTCAAGTAATTTTCTCTATGCTACAAGGATGTCAATATGGTACTTCCCTTGTTTTAGGTAAATTAATCGTTGGCTTAGTCCATTCAATAGCTAAAATCAGGAAGTATAACGTTTCGACTTCTACTAGTTTTCTTTTCCTTGAATAATTGAAAATTTATATACACTTTGATACTTCTCCATTATTTTAAATCTCCATTTGTTTTTTTGGATGCTTATATAGGAATAATGTTGGCCTATCAAAATTTCATGAGCTTGTTTGAGTAGCTCTTTCCTCTCTTTTTAATCTACATAAGACAATAAAAATCCTATTGAATCTTGATAATATAAGCTTATTGAAATAGTGTAGTATTTTCTTGTTTCATGTCAACATTTTGATGTCTTAGATATGTCACTATGTTGTGGCCCATATGCAAACCTATCACTATCTTCTCTAGAAGTTTTGGCATGGTTTATAGGTTGAATGGATAACCAATTTCATGCCCAATACTACATCCATAGATAATTTTTCTATTTTTTGTCTCAACAGATGGTCTACTCTTATATGATTATTTCCTTTGTTGATTACTACCCTAAATTCAAACATATCAACAATAGGAATCATCTGACAAGCCTACTTATGCTACAAGTTGTGTTTGCTAAGTGAGTTTGTGTGAATGATCTACAGAGAACTTGAAATTACTTTCTATCAAATAGTGCTTGTACTTTCTAATGACAAAGATCATGCTTAAGCCATCTCTTTCTATTTTTGTATTGTTTCTCATAGGATAAATCAACCATATGCTAGGATAGCAAATGGGAAAATACAATTTCTCCTTTTTAATATTTTATAAAAGTACATGCCCAATCACATAATGGGATGTATCAACATGCACATGGGAGAGCTTGTTCCATTCTACCACTTTCAAGATGAAGGTTGTGTTCAACATTCTACTCAGCTTACTGAATGTATTTTTACATTCTTTTATTTTATTGAAATTTTATATATGAACTACATATAAGAGCTTGATGATGATAGGTGCATAAGAATAAAAATTCTATAGCAATAAAAATATCCCATAAAAACTTAAATCTCTTTTATGTTCTTTGGTCAAGATCAATTTCTGATCACTACTATTTTATCCTTCTTCTTGGATATCGCATTCTTGGAGATACTTTGACCGAAATTGCGCACATGAAAGATCTATGTCTAAGGATATCAATATTAAGGTTTCTCATTACTTTTCTTGGCCCATACATGTTGCATGCAATTTTCAATGTAGGTTGTTGTATTATTAAGGCCAAAAGTTCTTTAAGGGCCATCCACATTTTGAAAGGGACTCTATGTTTTGGGACTTTTTTTTTCTCATTTTTACAATCCAAAGAAAACATTTTAGAATGATTCCATAACCTTGTATCTTGAGTGATTCCCATATCCTTTCGTGATTTAATCTTTATCTTTCGATTCTCTTTTTTTCTAATCCTTGATCTTTATGTTAAAAAGTCTATTTCTTATGGTTATGGACTTTTGATATTAATATCTCAACTTCAATTCATATTTTCACGTCCACTCTTGCACACAATTTATGCAAACACATGCAATATCTAAAGATATTATTCATTCCACCACCAATATTTCATTAAAAGATGTTAGGTTTTGAGGTGATGGTCAAACATTTCTAAGAGTTTTTAGGAGGATGTAGCCCACCAGTGCTCCACACTTTTGGCTTTCACACTTTCCTTTGGAGAAGTGGAAACTTGGGCATGGTTTATCTAAATTTGTGGTTTTCAACCACGTTTAGGGATTCCAACTTTTCATAATTATAATGAGCCATAAAATTGCTTTCGAGGCACTAGTTGTAATTGCTTTTTCCTCAAAGAATCAAGTATATCTTGGTTGAGTTAAAAGAAACCTAATGTGGCCACATCGACTTGTAAAGTTAAGTATAGGGTAGTATTCATAGATACAATGGATTGTAAATTTCCAACATGCCTATTGATGGATCTATGCATGGAGGTTGATGGACCTACACATGTTCTCACTAATAGTCAAAGTGCATTGATAGTTGCAAGAAATCTTGTGTTTCATGCATGCATGAATCACATTGAAGTTCATTATCATTATGTCATAGAGAAGCTTCATGCTAGGGATATTTATTTGGTATATGTGCCTACACAAGATGATATGCCAGACATATGCACTAGGGTTCTTCCACCGGAAATGTTTGAGTCTTTTTGCAAAACATTAGGCTCATGACCTTGTGAGGGCTGATGTGTCACTCCTCGTGAGTTCACATCATTTGCTGCAGGGGGTTTTGTTACACTTACATCTCCCTTGAGTGGCTTTGGTGTGAACCATTTCCCTATACATGGGTTTTTACTGTAAACTTGGCTAGAGTTTTTTTTTTCCTCGTGTAATCACATATACATGATATAATCATATGTGGTGGCACTTTGTACTTAGGGATTTATTTATAGCTCTCGCTTCACTCATTCTCATACTACTTATCATGGATTTATATAGAGCTCTTCCAGCCATCAACTTTTCTTAGTGTAGCGATCTCCTTCTTTGCTCTTATGTGTACTTGTATTCATGCTTCCTCACTCACTCATACATCCAACACATAATACAATAATTATATTATTGATTCTTGATAATATAAGCATCTTGAAATAATGTAGTATTGTCTTGTTTCATTTAAAGTTTTTGATTTCCTTGATATGTCACTACGTTGTGGCCCATATATCAACCTTAACACTATCCTCTCTAGAAACTTTTGTATGCTTTCTAGGGTGAATAGGTCAGAATCGTGCATACCATATACTACACCCAGTGGTCATTTTTCATTTTTTAGTCTCAAAAGACAACCTACTCCTAAATGAGTATTTCGTTTCTTGAATACTACCTCAAAATAAAATAGTATCAACAATAGCAATTATATGACAAGCCTACCCATGTTGCGAGGTGTGTTTACTAAATGCAATTTAATGATCATATACAAAGAACTTGGAGTTACTGCCTAAAAATTAGTTCTTGGACTTCTTAATGACAAAGAACATGACTAGGCCTTTTCTTCCCTTTCTTGTATTGTTTCTCATAGCAACAATCAACCATATGCTAGCATAGGAAATAGGGAGATCCCACATTTCCCTTTTAATATTTTGTAAAAGTACATATTGAATCACATACTTGGATGCATCTACATGCACATGGGAGAGCTTGTTCCATTCTACAACCTTCAAGATGGGGGTTGTGTTCAACATTCTACTTAGTTTACTAAATATCTTTTTGCACTCTCTCATTTGATTTAAATTGTAATTAATCCATATAAAAGCTTGATGATGATAGAAACATAAGATTAAGCCTTCTATAGTAGCCAAAATATCCCATGAACGCTTAAATCTCCTTGATTTCCTTAGGTCAAGGTCAATGTGGGATCATTATGATTTTATCTGTCTTAGTGGAAATCCCATTCTTGGAGACAATGTACCAATAATGGTGACTCGCCTCACCAAAAGATGCATTTATCAAGTCTCATCTATATTTGATAAATACTAAGTCTTTAGAAGACCTTTTGTAACTATCGAATGTGAAAGGATCACTATTTTAAATACGCAAGTAATTTACATGTATCTCCATTCCTCTGCTCAAAAACTCTTCAAAGACATGACACATGAAATAGTGGAAATTATTGGGGAACTTTTTAGACTAATAGAAGCACTAAATGCCTTTGGAGGTTCTTTTTTGACTCATGGCTTCTTCGAGGTTAATGTGCATATGAGTTCTTGGACTAGAGCTTGATATTACTCAGTATATTTACAATCGCTGTGGATGCTCTTGCGTATGATATTAGAGAATATTAGTTGTCAAGTTATTTAACATGTATGATGGCATTGAGGTATTCACCCGACTTTATGCTATCCCTTCTTGAATTTAATCATTTTTTTCTAGTGGTTGTATACTCACATTGTCTTCACCTTATGATTAATGCCACTTGGATATGACTTTACTATCAAAAACTGTTTGGCTCTTGGTTGGTACTTTGATCTTCTTGTTTTCTTGTAAATGCATGATCTAAGTTGGAGCGTCAATACAAAGAATATTTGTAACCTTCATAGGGTTAATATTATGACATAGGTTCAATAATTTATTCTTGTGATTGTCATTGTCATTGGAATTCGTGTATGTCCTTTCTTAGTTATGGCTTTATGGTTCCACGATCCATTGTATAAGGGAGAGCTTACCACAATTTTGGAATATTATAAGATTAAGAAGTGTTCCAGTGTATCCTTGATGCTAATATGTTACGTTTGGATCATTGTTTATCTCTAGATTGCATGTACTTGGTCACACATGACTCATGATCGCTTGGACCGATTTGTGAGATTCATTCTTGAGTGGTTCTTTTGGGGGTTTTGCATCTTCTATTATAAGAAACATGTTAGTGGAAATATTTTGATTAAACCAATTTTATATTTGTGTGAGTCGATAAAGGTCTCTCAATATTCTTTAAATAAATGAAACAGTCAATCTTCTTTACTTTTATACTTAAAGTTGTGCATTCAAAGCATTCCTTTTGAAACAGAAATGTACAAACATTCTTTCTTTTAAGTGCATGAAGTAAAAAACATTACCTATGGAGGGATGCAAGTAACTTGATGTTATTTCAAAACATCTATGCTTTCCTAGTACTTTCACTATAACTGAATCATGAATCTAACCATAATTAATGAGAATTATGGCAAGCACATACTGAAAATGCAACACAAATTTAAAAATACATAGCTCGTCTATTCGGTATGTCCTTCCTGTGCCTTTGAGAAGATCCATCCTTGATCCTTGATTCTTCCAAAAGTAGCTTGAAAATCCTCGAAAGTCCTTGCATCATGATGCTCCAAGATTCATACGTGCAATACTCTTGCTTTCCCCTTTTTTCTTCATTTTTCTCCTTAGGTACGGTTTTGCCTAACTCATCTTCGATGGATCCTTTCCAACATATGATTATGTCCATGTATTGTGCTTCAAAAAGAGAAGGAGAGAAAGAAAACAACTTGATAACTCCTCTCCTTAGCATGGCTACCAAGCTTGGGCTACTCTGAAGCAAACTTGAGCATGAAAAGAAAAAGGGAAAGGAGAGAATTAGTATGCAATGGCTATAAAAGATTGTCTATTCGAAGAGAGCATTAAAGAAAAAGCTCCAGATCACTGCCATTTTAATCTCCTAATGTGGGCTCATTGGGATTCAAGGAATTCCCAGATATAAGGTACTTTGATTGAAAAGAGGCCATATAAGTCACTATATAGTTGTTGTGTAATTTGAAGAGAAAGAGATCTTAATACTTTAGCGTTTCCTAAGGATGTGATGTTGCTTGTTCTTATCTCAAATAATACTTTAGAGAGCCCTTAGCTAGAAATCTTCCACATGGTATCTTTAAGAGCCATCTTTTCCTAAGATCAGAATATTATCCCTTATACCAAGAGGTAACTCGATAGTTAAGCCTATATATTGTGCATCCGCATATTTCATAGCCATCATTGCCTTGGTACTCTCTCTGCCCATGTGTTCCTACACAATGCACACTAGTCAATGTGAATTGTCCATATGGAACCCCTTGGGGTGCGGGGGGGGGGGGGGGGGGGGTCATATCTCCTAATGCATCCTTAAAAAGACCTTTTTCTAATACGCATTTTGTGGAAGTACGAAGTGCATACCATCAAAAGAAGAGGGAAAATTCCAAGAATGGAAGGATGAAAATATTTCAACATGTCAAACCAACTTACAAACAAATGAAAACAAATCTAAATTCATTTCATGACATGAACAAGATGAATCACCAAGGGGTCTCCATGGAAGCTTTCCTAGAGCTATGGTACTAATGTGAAGAACTAGGGAATTTGAAAAGGCACGTAAAAAGGAGAACATATCTACACCTAGAAACAAGCTTGTGATGCGATTCACTTGAACACTTAAAAACTCCCCTTCAGAAAAACAACAGAACCCCCTTTGACGCAAACAACACAATGCTCTTTTGAGCATGACTAAGAGGTCTCCCAATGGGAACCAAGTGTGATAAGTTATCATATCACGAACAACTCCCTTTTGGACACATCATGCAATGGACATACTAGTTCCATAAAAAGGTGAGCAAAGCCCACTTGTAACAATGGAAGTAAGGAGTAAGACCGTCACCATGACAGGATTTGTCTCATGATAATCCGAATGGTCTCCTAACCTATATATGCACATGTTCTGTATTCAACAATTATAGCAACACCCCATATGCATCCCAATGGATACCTCAAGATGAAGGCAATACACATATCTTGGGAGATACCATATACAAGGTATCTAAAATATAGACATGTAACCTAGGCCTAGCCCATGTGGGCCTCATACCAGTCTATCAATGGACACTTCATACATAAGGTCCTCCATCCTCCATAAATTAAGGAATCGGGCATACAAGCGTCAATTTGCACCAAGTAATGATCTGGCATAATTGTCGGCATATTCCCATCCTAGTCCATGCCTACCTTGACCTATCTGAGAAGTACTCAAATATACTCAAATATCTTCCTACCATCTTTCTCTCAATTGAACGTTCTTGTACGTGCCCGAGATCCATCACTATCAAGTCACAAACTAACCTTGACTAATACATGATCCCAAAGATAACAATCATATAGCAATCCCCTACAAGAGAAAGCTACACATTGTTGAGATCTCTATGGAATCAAAGAGAGCACACCTCATAAATCCAAGGATAACAATCATTCTCAAGTAGCACCATCTTTTAGATATCTCACAAGTCCAACTCGACATATCTACCAACAAAGACTAGACCAACATAGGTATAGGTGATGATTAGTTTCCATACATGTGGAATAGCCAGAATCATCTAGACTCGAATGCACATATTTGTGTGGACCCAAGGCATCTATCCAACAGAAAGCTCATGATTTGCTATAAAAAAATAGATCATATGCCACTTCGGTGACAAAATTAAAACCCTAATAAACTCTAATGTCCACCACATGTGGACTAGAACCATGTTTGCTATCCAAATATCCTTCATCATAGAATGATGATACCAATAGCCAAACACTATCTATGAAGGTCATGCAGTAAATATGGCTCACCCTATAGGTGCCCATTATTGCATTAATAATCAAACCATCCCATAGCACTACTTTGCTCTTATTAGCCCTCCATCCTTCAAGATGTCCTAACAAAGAGTTCAATCAACACCTATTTTTGTCTCATATAACTACTACATCCCCATCTATTAGTAGTTACCGACTAGCCTCTTTTGTAGAGTGCATCCACATCATGCAATAACAAAGATCAAAGCATGGTCTCATAAGTGAAAATAATCCAAAAGAATAATGAAGTAAAATCGATGAATGCTCTTGCACTCAAACAAACATAATCTGCAAGTGACGCAATGAATCTAATCATATCAAGTGGATGCATCTCTCCCAAGCGACTTGTTAAGGAAATGAACTCCTCAACCTCATAACAAATATCATTATGTGACTCATAAAGCCATATCCTCATCACTATGTAAATATCATTGATGGATCCTCTATCACACAATAGATCCCATTGATGTCATGGACAAAGGGAACCATCCTAAACCTCAAATTCCATGTGACTTCTATATCTCATGATTCATTCAAAATTTGGAGAAAACAATGCTTTGATTGCGTCCAAAACATGTGAAAACCCTAAGATCAGTTCTCTTCTTGCTTGATTCTGACATCCAGAGATCATGTTTCGAATTGATGACATCATCAATAATATTATCAATTGTAATCGCCTTTGATGAACTGCCCTTGAAAACCTATTTAAAGAGGGTTTGGCGACATACGTACTCAGTCTTGCCAATATCAATCTTGGGAGCTCAAGGAGTTGTGATCACCAAGTACTTTCGAAGTCTCAGCTCCAATTCTTGTCTTGTTCCTTGTTCTCGTCCTGTTTAGTCTAGTTCTTGGACATCTAGCCTTGTCCTCTTGTAATCTTGTAGTACGAGATCTTATCTAGTTATTTCTTGTATCTAGTTCATCTCCCTGAAGGGAGTTCTTGTAATCAAGGGATCGTACTTCATACTTATGATCCCGGGTTGTGGGATCTCTTGCATCATCTCTAGTTAAGTTATCTATACCTATCAGTCCCAGGTTGTGGGAATTCTTGTATAAGTTATTTATTATTGTATTATTTTCCTACGTGGATAATCTTGTAATTCTGAAATCTTGTCTAGTCTAGTCACAAGGTACAATCTAGAGCTCCCCTCATATTTTTGCTAGCTTCTATCCAAGACCAGGCATCATGGAGAATGCTTATGAACAAATTGTGGCATCACTTCAAAGTCTCCAATAATAAATCTAGGACCTAACTCATAGACAGACACAAGTCAAGATGGAACATCCGGTGCATGTAGGCGCGCTCCTCCAAGAATTACAAGAACGGATCGGGAATCTTCAAGCAAATCAAGGAAGTATTGACGTGAATCAACGGCCTAGCTCATGCTTCATGAAGGAACCCAAGATTTGCACGCTAGGAAAGCTTGATCGTGATCGTACGAAGTTCCACGGATTTCTTCAAGAAGTTAAATTATACATCCGAATTCAACGTGATAGATACCCTGACGAGACATCTAAGGTCGGCTTTATTAGAACCTTGCTCTGTGGCCAAGCATTATCATGGTTCACCCCAATCTTGGAGAAGAACAGGGCAGTACTTCAAGACCATGAGGGGTTTCTTTGAGAACTCACCGCCACATTTGAAAATGCAAACATAAGTCAAGTGGCAGAAAAAAAACTTCAAAACCTACATCAAGGTAACTACCTTGCCTCTACCTATGCATCAAAATTTAGGCGATTGATATGTGATCTCATGCAACATTGCTAAAAGGGGATCCTATGTTGAAATGGATAATACGACCGATGAGCGATAGGGGAAATCCAAAATTCTCCGATTCCCCATATCGCTTGTATCGGTCGTGTCCTCTTAATTCTTTATATTCTTCTGTATCTTCTCCAATTTAAACTTTCCAACAGGAATGAAGTAAGAAACCCACAATGCAGTCATATTTGTGACAAGAACAAATTTAATTGGACCATCCAATGATTTTTTTTTTTAACTCTCAAGAGGTTGAATACAGTTGTATATTTCTCAAGGCATATAAATATTGTAAAGGCAAATAAACATGGTTACAATGACCATCTTCCAGATGAAGATTGGCATAAGTACATACAATTTTTACATAAGTAAATCTTCCAACCTATGTTGGTTTTACAATAGATTTCAATCTTAGGCTAAAAGATGATTCAACCCTTTCTATCCTTTTTGGAGCCCTCTTTTCTCTGTTGCTTGTGTCCCTTTTTGGAGCTTTCAGCTTGACTCTTTTTCTTGGTCCCATGCTTTAATGGTGAGTGAAGAGGAAGCCCTTTCTTTTTTTCTTTAGACTTTTTCTTATCAGGTGGAGGGGGTGGAGGTGACTATGGATCATAGGGGCATATTGCATGTTTCATGATGCCATTTATTGCTCTCTCTCTGATCAAGATGATCCATGCATCTAGGTAGTCTAATAAATTCAATTTAGGATTGTAAAACCTTCTTTCGAAGAATATTACATCATTTGCAATCACTCTCCAGCCACATGATGTTGCGTCTTTCTGCAATGGCACATGAATTTGTATGTATCCAAATTGCTTTTGTTCATACAATTTAGCAATTCCACGAAAATTCTGATCAATATGCATCTTGAGAAGCTTTGCAGCACTGCATTGTAAAGTAAAAATCAGAATGGATGGCATGGCTCTAAAATAGAGAACAACAAAATGTATAGCAACTTACACTTTGCGATTCCCATGTTGTGATTGAAGAGAATTGAGGAAAAGAGCTTGATATGCATTGAAGTCAACAATAATCAGACTCCAATGGCCCCTGTCAATGAGTTGCATGTAAATATACTTTCTTAAATGAAACAAATATCTTTCCAAAATGAAGATGAATACTTACTTTTCAATATATGGGTAGATAACACATTCTACCTCTTCTATAAAATTCTGTAGAAAGGACTTGACATCTCCATGTTTAAGCAAAAAACACTGTGTCACCAGAGGATCTAAAATAAATACTTTTCTTTGAACCACTTCCTGACATTGTTGAAGAAGAATCCTACAAATAAAGAATTAAAAATTCAATTAAGGAACTAGAAAATTAAGCAATACAAGAGCACTTTATGGCCTCTAGATAATACCTGAGTGAAATGTTGACCACACTATCTGATATTTCAACATGAAACTCCCTCAACATTTTGTTGTTTTCAGGTCTAATGTCAAGAAACCATTCTTTCTGCCATGACATTACAACATTAACTTTTATCTGCCCATCTCCTTTCATAAGGAGCTCTTTATTTGCTTTCTGTAACTTTTGAATCTGGTTTAAGATGACACTTTCGTCTGTAAAGAATCCTTGCATTTTCCTCTCCTCCTAACTATTTGTTGTAATTCTAGTTTCATGATCATGAGTGACCTGAGGGTTGATCTCTTCAATGACAACTACTGTTTTGGGTGCTCGGGTTGGAGGTATATTTAAAATATCGAAGAATGTTTTATCATGGTGATCAATAGGAACCAGAGATTTATCAAATTTATATCTTATTCTTGAAACAATAACATAATCCTTTCCCATTAGTGTTACCCTATGAGAATTGAGCAGCACATAAATAGGCATCATTCAAAAAATCAATAGCAAAGTCCTTTGCAACTTCTTGCAGGCATAACAGTGCTTGAGTTTGCCACCTCAGATTGATAAAGGATGAGGTCTTCATTAAAGAACAGAGGTTGCCTATGATCTGCTTGACAACTCTCATAAATGGAAGTCTAGGGACCAACAATCCCACAGACCTTTGAGCTCTTCTAATTTCCCTCAAGGACTTTACATGGTACTTGACCCTTTTCTTTGAAGGCTTGTCTGATACATTTCCTTGAACCTTCTGGGGATTTTGCTCCATGACATTTTGCTCCTGGGCATTTTGTTCCTAGGCATTTTGGTCTTGACCCTCAGGGTACAACTTCCTTGTTGTCTTTTTGGTCCTAGCCATACTCTGCAGGAAATGAGAATCTTTAGGCAAGGAATTAGGAAGGAAAGGAAACTTACTCTCAAAAATTTTATCAAGGACTCTTTCCACTCTCAGATACATGACCGATCCAAGCGATAAGAGTCATTCGAAAATGCCCGGATGTCCCTTATCGCTTGCAACGGTCGTCCTTGAATTCATCATCAAATATCAATCAATACTAGTTCAAATATATCTTACAATGCAAAATACTCAAATATGACTAAGAAAAACATAATTTGCAAGCTATGATCAATGTCTCTTTCCACTGTTAGAGACACAACCGATCCAAGCAATAAGAGTCATCCGGAAATGCCCGGATGTCCCTTATTGCTTGCATCGGTCGTCCATGAATTCATCATCAGATATCAATAAAAACAAGGTCAAAAATAGCTTACAATGCATAATACTCAAGCATCACTAAGAAAAACATAATTTGCAAGCTATGATCAAGGACTCGATGCCATTTAAGAAACATGACCAATCCAAGCGATTAGGGTTATCCACAAATCTCGGATGTACCCTCATCGCTTGGATCGGTCGTGTCCATATTACCTAACGTAGAGAGCGCTCTCTATAGAAAATATGAAGAAGCAGCTTAAAAACTTGGTGGCAATGGAACCTCGACGCTTGGAAAGTGTTGACAAAAAAAATGAAAGAAATGAATAGGGAAGCTTAAATAGGTCCCAGAACTGAGTTGACCGTTGGTGCCATGTGGCATGCCACAATTGGTCCATGTCATATAGCCATTGCGAATTCCAACGTCTTTTGCCATGTGGCATGATTTGATTGGTCCATATCATCTATCCCTTGAATCACCCAACATACCTTTGCCACATGGCACTCACTGATTGGTCCACATCATTCGATCGTTACTTCCTCCCTTCTTGTCTATAAATAGCTCATCAAGGAGGAAGATGAGGTCAAGGTATGTTGTTTAATATATCCCATCATATATTTTTCGTTTGGCCTTATCGCTTGCATCCGTCGTGTTTGGACTTGAAAAGGAAGATGAGGTCAAGGTATGTAGTGAAATATATTCTCATGATTTTTAGGCTAAGGAGATGAAATATGACCATCGGTTTTCTCCAAGGTCTCCATTTAGACTGTGAGAAATCGATCACGATTGATGCAAGTGATAAGGCCCATCGGATATTTTCCGTTGGGCCTTATCGCTTGCATCGGTTGTGTTTGGACTTGAGGAAGATGACATCAAGGTATACAGTTAATTACATTCTCAAGAATTTTAGGCTAAGGACATGAGATGGGACCGATCCAATATCTCTAACTTGTATCGGATTTGTCCAAGGTCTCCATTAGAAGTGTCAGAAATTGATCACGACTGATGCAAGCGATAAGGCCCATCAAATATTTTCCATTGGGCCTTATCACTTGTATCGGTCCTATCTAGGAGTTGCATGCAGCATTGATAATACATACCTGGCTTTGTAAGAATTCACCTCATTCAACAAATATAACATGTTTCTAGGTAGTTTGCAAAGAGATATTGATGAGGACCGATGCAAGCGATAACAACCGTCTGAATTTCTCTAAAGACCCTAATCGCTTGCATCAATCATGTCTCGTGCTTTATGTCTAATAGTTTCAAGTTACTTTTCATGACTCCTAAAGTGTGCTTGCACTTCATCTGACCTTGTTTTTCATTTTTACCACAGTTAACTATATTGGATGAAGACAATTACCTTGGCAGGGGCAAGGGAACAAGAAAAGCTATAGAAGAGAAAGGAAACGCAAAGGTGCATATTCATTCTATTATCCACTATCTTCCAAACTTGAACCCAAACACTTTTTGTGTTATTCACAAGCACTATAGTGAGGAGCCAGACTTTGCATTGTTCTCCTTGAGGAATCTATCAAAATACATGGGTTTTACTCCAATACCCTTTAATGCTTTCAGAGTTTTGCTGCCTGAAAGAGCAGCTGCATTCAGAATTTTTGGATATGCCCAAGGACTCAATGCTTCAAGGGCAGGGTACTTTCTTTGTTATTCAAGCTATGCAATGGCTACAGGCGTGTCATATTTAGAAAGCATTGCTAGATACAGGAGAAAAGAGTTCCTCAAATATAGAGTGATTTGCCAGAGCCAAGCTCTTTAAAGAGGATCAAGGAATGACTTCATTTTTTCAAATTCTATTTCTCAACAAAAATATACATATACAGAAATCGCCCAATGTGATATAAGACATTGCAAATTTTTTTGGTGTAACTGATCCATGGCCTAATATTAATTGTTATTGATCCATGATCTGTTCTCTGGTCAAAGTCATCTGATCGTAATAGACATATTTCTTTTCAAAGCTTAATACATCATGAAATGTACATACATGAAATCTTTATTTCTCAAAGAAATAAAAGACATTGCAAATATTAAAGCTCTCTTTGAAATGTATTCTTTTTCATTTTGTGATATTGATACATGATGATTTGGTCTGGTGATAGTCATATTCTTCTGATTATATTTGGCATGAGGTCCTTTGTAATTGTCTTCTAAAGAACCAATCAAAAAGCTCTCTGAAGGCATTGCTCTTTGTTACTCCTCCTCCTTTCCTTGTACACCTAAAGAAGCTTGTCCTTGCTTGATAATGAGATTTTTCCATGCCTTGGGTGTCCCACATGGCAAGTGGTTCTTTTTCTGCAAAGAATGCACCATGCACAAGAAGAATATGCTAGAAGAGCAGGAGAATCTCATTAGATCTTTTATTTCAATTAAAAATAAAATATCTTTGGAACTCACCAAGTAGTATGGTATGTCTTTGGCACCCCATGCCACTATGATGGTTTCTATAAGCTCTGTGGTCACCTTTCTGAAATCTGTCACATAACTTTTTGATGTTACCTGCTGCCTCATGATCTTAAAAAGATTATCTAGTTTGACCCTCACCTCCATTCTTTTTTTTTTGTTATTTCTGGTTTGCTTCTTACATTGGTCGTGACCTCACAAAGTTTTTCCCAACAATTCCACATGGCATTTAGTTGCTTTTCATCATGGTTGCTGAAGAATCTCCTTGCTTTTACACCTCCCATTAAGACAACCTGTGGTACATCACCTGTATTTTGTGAAAGCTTTGGATCTTTCCTTAGATGAACATCACCACCATGAAATCCCATTTATGAAAGAAGACATTCACATTTTTTTATGCACTCATCTGCAAGAGTTGTAAGCTTGATAGAATATGCATAATCCAAGTGAAGATGGACCAACTTGTCAATGATTCTTAACTTTGCATGTAGCGTACATATGTGTACATTTTTCAATGCTATTGGAAGTATGGGATCCCAAATCATTGAAGAACATTAGTAGTTATGAAGAATAACATTTTGTCTAGAAGGAGCCTCTTCAACCTCAACTCTAGCAATCCATCCATTTGTGCCTGGGCTTTGCATGTAGTACAAGCAAGGGTACTTAGAATTTTCTCCCCCACTTATACCAAACATGCATTTGAGTGTCTTTAGGTCTCCACTCAAATGCCACTCAACTTGAAAGTTCCCGTAGTCTTTGAAATTCAACAATTCTCCTACATGATGCCTTTGGATAACATTTGGAATGTTTATCTATGAGAATAACCATTTAAGTGTTTTATGGCTCTCAGATGGAACTTGAGCATAGCCAACCCACCATAACTCCATTTCGATTGTACTTTGAGAGACGGAGTATCCATTTTCCCAAGGCTATAGTCCAAAGCTTTGTTCATCAGTGCAATACTTATTCGCTCCATTTTTTGGTGTTTTTTAAGCTCAGCTTCATCAATTTTGATTACAAATTTCAATAGACCAAGACATTCATGTTCTTTTATATTATGGAACTGAACCATGTATGTTTGAAGCTTTATAATATTTATCCATATGTTGTTAAATGCATTGTAAGTGAAATGTAACTTTTGTTTTCGTACTTTGTAAGGCATGTTACCGTGAATATGATTATATTCACCAAATACTGATGTGATCTTTTTATTCAAGCAGAGCCGAAACTTTCCTACATGATGGGGTCTAGGCAATCCAAAACTGCTAACTTTGTTAAATTTTAAAAATTCACACCAAACTTTTGAAATTGCTCTATTACCTTTCCTACTCACTCCGGCGCTATCACAAATCTTCTAAATTTGAGATGGTTCTAGTAACAGATTCATTTCTGTCATGAGTTTTTGGAAAACAAACCGTTTCAAGCATGTAGTTTCATTCGGTTTCAATATTCTTAAAACATCATTTTGACTCAAAATTTCATTACAGAAATGTTCGTGCTCAAGACTGCTTGACATATTGAAACCTAGCACATTTGTCACATGATCTCTAAGAATTTTCATTCTTTTCTTTTTCTTGCCAGATTTTTAAGTCAAATCTAAAAAAGTTTTTACTCGATTTGACTGCATTCTCAAACCTATAGGAGTTTCTTTCATTTTTTTAAAAGACTCAAAGTGAGAAGAAAAAGTGGATAATTTGCTTTCTAGCTCCCTTATATGTAAATCCTTCTGATGTAGTGTGTTTTGTAGATAGTTTATGTATTGTACATAATTCCTTGAAATCTCCCAGAGCCTTGAACAATAGCCTCGTAAACCATCCTCACCATCTCCTACAAATCTAATCAGATCATGAAGATTATGAAAACGGGGATACCGTCGAGTTTCCCGATCAATTGGATAAACAGATCCACCTGTCCATATGTCGATATGTTTCTTGCCTTCCTTTCGCAATCCATCCACTTCAGGAGGATGAAGAACCCTTTGGAATACTTTTCTTGTCGTTGCATACTCCAGACTAACTGCAATGTTGATATGGAACTTTTCACAATGATTTCGATTGTTTGAAAGCTCAACGAGAGTATTTGGGTTAATGTTCTCCATGGTCTGCTATGAAAATTGATCGGCAAGTGTCTAAAATGACGTGAAAGAGAGAAACAGGCCTGCTATGAAAAGTAGAGTAAAAAAGTGCAAAACATCATCAGCACACATTATATAGGTCCGTGAACAAGAGGAAAATTTGAATTTTGATTAGCGCTAGATGAGCACAAACTTTGAGGCATAAGATATCATGCAAACTTTTCATGATTATCATACGAGTTTCTCTCTCTTCAAAATTTGCATCAGATACGTTTTAAATGAACTTACACAGAATTTCTTAAAGGATTTGACAACTTTAATCAAGATTAAGCACAACTAATTGAAATCCTTACACGGCCCTTTTTGGGCGGTTTTTCACCCTAATGATCAAAGGTCTTGGAACGCCTTGGAAAAGCAAAGTTCTTCATAAAGATTGACCTTCAAGGAGCTTACACTCTTGTTAAGATCAGAGAAGAAGACGAATGGAAGACATCATTTCAAACAAGGTATGTGCATTTTGAATATGTAGTTATGCCATTTGGTCCAGCTATCTTTCAACATATGATGAATGATATCTTTGAAGAATATGTAGATGACTTTGTGGAAATATATCTCAATGATTGAAAAAGATCAAAAGGACTTAGTTCTTCCAACTATTCAAATTCACATTCACCACTGCTCCAATTCTAGTTCGTCTTGATTCTAGCAAGCCCTTCTTTGTAGAGACAGATGCATCAAACTTCGCCCTTGAGGCCATTTTATCCCAATATGGAGATGGATACCTGCATCCAGTTGCATATCATTCAAGGAAATTTTCCCCTTCATAAATTAATTATGAAATCCATGATAAAGAACATCTTGCCATAGTGGACGCGTTTGAAACCTAGAGTCACTATCTAGAAGGAGCAACTCATAAAGTTATTGTGTATACAAATCACAAGAACTTAGAGTATTTTATGATCACCTGCATCCTCAATAGAAAGCAATCTCGATAGAGTAACTTTTGATCTAGGTTCTACTTAGTCATTAAATATTGTCGAGGACGCCAGCAATGTCAAGCAATGTCAATCAAATGCCTTGTTAAGAAGATCTTACATTGCAAAGAAAGGTGAATAGGTTAATAAATTTTCAAATTTCATTCATTTACTCATTTGCAAATTCTTGGATGCACGTTTAAGCGTTAAGGACTGGATTAAGCTAATACCGTTAGGACCTATCCGGGAAATCCTCCGCTACCGTGTAACAGTCCAAATGAACGGGACCGGAAAAATTGGATACACCCTATTGGTCGCTAAGATTCTCATTGCTGTAGCATTCCCTACATGGTGTAGCTACGCGCCTTTCTGAACCCAGCTCACGTACCTCTTTAATGGGCGAACAGCCCAACGGTAAACGGGTAAAACCTTAACGGTCAACTTGAGCGCAAAACTTAAAGGGGCGAACCCAATAGGAGCTAAAGTTGACCGGATCAAGAAGAGAGTGTATTACTCAAGCCCAAGCATCTCCAATTAGCAGCTATCTCTTCAAGCCATCATGAATATTCAACCTTGAATCATTTGATATGTGACACTCTACCACAAAATGAATTGTTTTGTAACGTTCAGCAGAAAACTCAAGAAGGAAAAGTCTAAGAAATAAATGAATTTCAAGAAAAGGATGTGTTACTATTCTATAAGAACCTACTCTATGTCCTTCCAAGAAAGCCCAGCACCAAGTACTTCAACAACATCATGATAACCTTGCAGCAAGACATTTTTGAGCGAAAAAAATAATAGAGAGGATATCAAGGGATTTTTGGTGGCCTCAAATGTGGAAGGAATTCAAAGAATATATCCAAACCTGTGACACTTGTAATAGATCTAAGATACCATGACATAAACCTCATGGCCTCTTGCAACCTTTACCTTTTCCAGAAAGTCCATGGGCTTCATTATCTATGGATTTCATCATACATCTACCAAAGTCACATACGTATGATGACATTTTTCCCTCGATTCAGGCATGGCCCAACTCTTATTTGTCATAATTCATTATTTAATGTTGATATAAGTGTTTAGATACCTTGATTCTTGAATATGAAACATAAAATATCTGTATATTTTTATCATTTATGACTTGTCTAATTATGGGACAACATACTGAACCTCAAGGTTCGGTTCGGATCTCAAACCATATGCGAACCGTACGTAGCAAACCTAACATACCGTTCCATCTTGGATGGCACACTTCATTCCAACTACCAAGGCAATCATAGGTGCAGCCATTGCTAGACTTTTTCTTACATACATCTTTTGGCTTCATGGATTGTCTAATGATATTGTTGGTGATCTCTGCACTAATACAAAGGCACCCAATACCCTCGAACACCTACCACAAAGTATGTTCAGCAGAAACATGTTCAAAGGTCCCAATCTAGGGGGTCTCACAACAAATACACCCTATGATCCTCCTTGCGGGAATCCTCTCATAACCTATTGCCTATGGATGCAAAGATTGGTAGTTATACCACCTCATTAATCATCCACCCATTCCTCAACTTGTTCATGCAGTGTCCTATGAGAGAGATATCAAACCCACCACAAAGGGGTACGAAAAGTGTACATATCTAGAAAGACCCACACTCTTGATCTAGGATTGGTTCTCATCCATATCTTCAATTCTAGGTTTATCCATATGCCTTAGGACCAAAAAATATCCCCAAAGAATATTCCTCTCGACCATGAGATATCAATCACTCATGTGACTCTTGGCCACATCATATGGCATGAGGTAGAGGAATATCTACCCTACAACCTTCATCCATAGGGAGTTGCTAAAAATCTCTTTCACCCCACCAAAACATGCATTGAATTATTGGAATTTTATAGCCCAGTGTTGACATTCAAGGATCACCCCAAAACATGAGTACCTATCCTTTTCCTCTCTCCCTCACATTAGAAGGGGTTTTTTCCTCTACCCAAAAATCACTATGGGCAGCCTATGAAGCTCTTAATCTTTTACAAGTTGTAATACGAGTCTTTCTACGGCCCATACTGATCAAAAGGATGCTTAAACAAATAATGGATAAGACATATTGTAACCTACTCATAAAAGTAGTGCTACATTTCAAGGGAAAAAAAAACTTTAGAATTGATGGCCATATTGAAACTACTTAGATGGACATTCTTCTTGATATGTGCATTCATTTAATCATTTTCGAAAACCCAAGGAATATATTACGACAAGTATGAGCTTGATATAGCATTCTTTTTTCAATATTTCTCTTCATCTATTAAGTCATTTATGATACATTGGATTAGTTTACATATGAAATCCATGGTGTTTCATATGGACTTAGTGTGGTACTTTCACTATATTTTCTCAAGACCACTAGAGCAAAATCCCTAGGTTAGATTGGATTCTTTAGAAGATAATGAGAATCGCAAGCGTCCATTATCTAATAGAAGGCAAGCCCACAACTTGGGATCCTTGAAGGAAGAGAAGATTAGTCAATAAGATTCAAGAAGATTACATGACAAAGAATCATAGTTATATACAAGGTATCTTTGGTTCACATGAAAATATGAACTATACGCTTAGAAGCTCCTTCAAGATTATACATCTCAACTCTAGAAAACAAGACCAGTGCTGAAAAGAGTAAAGCCAAAGGGTTACAGTTGGTTGTACTCTACCCCATGGTGTGCTTGCTCAAACTCTACCCCATGGTGTGCTTGCACATGACTTCTTCCCCAAGCTTGATGCTCTACCATTCCTAAGGATATATGTTGGAAGGTTTGAAAAATATGGTGAAAAACTCCTTCATTCATTCCTTTTACAAGGAGATTTTCAAGATCTAGCAATCACAGACCAGGGTAGGATTGATTAGTGCTAAACATTACGCATGCGAAGGATCATAGTTACATACAAGGTATCTCTGGTTCGCATGAAAATATGAACTATACGCTTAGAAGCTCCTTCAAGATTCTACATCTCAACTCTAGAAAACAAGACCAGTGATGAAAAGAGTAAAGCCAAAGGGTTACAGTTGGTTGTACTCTACCCCATGGTGTGCTTCCTCAAACTCTACCCCATGTTGTGCTTGCACATGACTTCTTCCCCAAGCTTGATGCTCTACAATTCCTAAGGATATATGTTGGAAGGTTTGAAAGATATGGTGGAAAACTCCTCGTTTCATTCCTTTTACAAGGAAATTTTCAAGAGCTAGCAATCAGAGGCCAAGGTAGGATTGATTAGTGCTAAACATTATGCATGCCTATGGATGCAAAGATTGGTAGTCATACCACCTCATTAATCATCCACCCATTCGTCAACTTGTTCGTGCAGTGTCCTATGAGAGAGATATCAAGGGGGTATGAAAAGTGTACATATGTGGAAAGACCCACACTCTTGATCTAGGATTGGGTCTCATCCATATCTTCAATTGTAGGTCTATCCATATGCCTTAGGTCCGAAAAATATCCCCAAAGAATATTCCTCTCGTCCATGAGATATCAATCACTCATGTGACTCTTGGCCACATCATATGGCATGAGGTAGAGGAATATCTACCCTATAGCCTTCATCCATAGGCAGGTGCTAAAAATCTCTTTCACCCCAACAAAACATGCATTGAATTATTGGAATTTTATAGCCCAATGTTGGCATTCAAGGATCACCCCAAAACATGAGTACCTATACTTTTCCTCCGTCCCTCACATTAGAAGGGGTTTTTTCCTCTACCCAAAAATCACTATGGGCAGCCTATGAAGATCTTAATCTTTTACAGGTTGTAATATGAGTCTTTCTATGGCCCATACTGATGGAAGGATGCTTAAACAAATACTAGATAAGACATATTGTAACCTACTCATAGAAGTAGTGCTATATTCAAGGGAAAAAAAACTTTAGAATTGATGGCCATATTGAAACTACTAAGACGAACATTCTTGTTGATATGTGCATTCATTTAATCATTTTCGAAAACCCAAGGAATATATTACAACAAGTATGAGCTTGATATAGCATTCTTTTTTCAATATTTCTCTTCATCTATGAAGTCATTTATGATACATTGGATTAGTTTACATATGAAATCCATGGTGTTTCATATGGACCTACTGTGGTACTTTCACTATATTTTCGCAACACCACTAGAGCAAAATCCCTAGGTTAGATTGGATTCTTTAGAAGATAATGAGAATCGCAAGCGTGCATTAATTGTTAGAAGGCAAGCCCACAGCTTGGGATCCTTGAAGGAAGATAAGATTAGTCAATAAGATTCAAGAAGATTCCATGACAAAGGGTCATAGTTATATACAAGGTATCTCTGGTTTGCATGAAAATATGAACTATACGCTTAGAATCTCCTTCAAGTTTATACATCTCAACTCTAGAAAACAAGACGAGTGATGAGAAGAGTAAAGCCAAAGGGTTACAGTTGGTTGTACTCTACCCCATGGTGTGCTTGCTCAAACTCTACCCGATGGTGTGCTTGCACATGACTTCTTTCCGAAGCTTGATGCTGTACAATTCCTAAGGATATATGTTGTAAGGTTTGAAAAACATGGTGGAAAACTCCTTGATTCATTCGTTTTACAAGGAATTTTTCAAGAGCTAGCAATCAGAGGCCAAGGTAGGATTGATTAGTCCTAAACATTACGCATGCAAAGGATGATAGTTATATACAAGGTATCTCTGGTTCACCTGAAAATATGAACTATACGCTTAGAAGCTCCTTCAAGATTATACATCTCAACTCTAGAAAACAAGAAAAGTGATGAAAAGAGTAAAGTCAAAGGGTTACAGTTGGTTGTAATCTACCCCATGGTGTGCTTGCTCAAAATCTACCCCATGGTGTGCTTGCTCAAAATCTACCCCATGGTGTGGTTGCACATGACTTCTTCCCCAAGTTTGATGCTCTAAATTTCCTAAGGATATATGTTGGAAGTTTTGAAAGATATGGTGGAAAACTCCTCGATTCATTCCTTTTACAAGGAAATTTTCAAGAGCTAGCAATCACAGCCCAAGGTAGGATTGATTAGTGCTAAACATTATGCATGCCTATGGATGCAAAGATTGGTAGTCATACCACCTCATTAATCATCCACCCATTCCTCAACTTGTTAGTGGAGTGTCCTATGAGAGAGATATCAAGCCCACCACAAAGGGGTATGAAAAGTGTACATATGTGGAAAGACCCACACTCTTGATCTAGGATTGGGTCTCATCCATATCTTCAATTGTAGGTCTATCCATATGCCTTAGGTCCGAGAAATATCCCCAAAGAATATTCCTCTCATCCATGAGATATCAATCACTCATGTGACTCTTGGCCACATCATATGGCATGAGGTAGAGGAATATCTACCCTACAACCTTCATCCATAGGGAGGTGCTAAAAATCTCTTTAACCCCACAAAAACATGCATTGAATTATTGGAATTTTACAACCCAATGTTGGCATTCAAGGATCACCCCAAAACATGAGTACCTATACTTTTCCTCTCTCCCTCACATTAGAAGGGGATTTTTCCTCTACCCAAAAATCACTATGGGGAGCCTATGAAGCTCTTAATCTTTTACAGGTTGTAATATGAGTCTTTCTATGGCCCATACTGATGAAAGGATGCTTAAACAAATAATGGATAAGACATATTGTAACCTACTCATAGAAGTAGTGCTATATTCAAGGGAAAAAAAACTTTAGAATTGATGGCCATATTGAATCTCCTTAGACGAACATTCTTCTTGATATGTGCATTCATTTAATCATTTTGGAAAACCCAAGGAATATATTACAACTAGTATGAGCTTGATATAGCATTCTTTTTTCAATATTTCTCTTCATCTATGAAGTCATTTATGATACATTGGATTAGTTTACATATGAAATCCATGGTGTTTCATATGGACCTAGTGTGGTACTTTCACTATATTTTTGCAAGACCACTAGAGCAAAATCCCTAGGTTAGATTGGATTCTTTAGAAGATAATGAGAATCGCAAGCATGCATTAATTGCTAGAAGGCAAGCCCACAACTTGGGATCCTTGAAGGAAGAGAAGATTAGTCAATAAGATTCAAGAAGATCCCATGACAAAGGATCATAGTTATATACAAGGTATCTCTGGTTCGCATGAAAATATGAACTATACGCTTAGAATCTCCTTCAAGATTATACATCTCAACTCTAGAAAACAAGACCAGTGATGAGAAGAGTAAAGCCAAAGGGTTACAGTTGGTTGTACTCTACCCCATGGTGTGCTTGCTCAAACTCTACCCCATGGTATGCTTGCACATGACTTCTTCCCCAAGCTTGATGCTCTACAATTCCTAAGGATATATGTTGTAAGGTTTGAAAAATATGGTGGAAAACTCCTTGATTTATTCCTTTTACAAGGAAATTTTCAAGAGCTACCAATCAGAGGCCAAGGTAGGATTGATTAGTGCTAAACATTACGCATGCAAAGGATCATAGTTATATACAAGGTATCTCTGGTTCACCTAAAAATATGAACTATACGCTTAGAAGCTCCTTCAAGATTATACATCTCAACTCTAGAAAACAAGAACAGTGATGAAAAGAGTAAAGGCAAAGGGTTACAGTTGGTTGCACTCTACCCCATGGTGTGCTTGCTCAAACTCTACCCCATGGTGTGGTTGCACATGACTTCTTCCCCAAGTTTGATGCTCTAAATTTCCTAAGGATATATGTTGGAAGTTTTGAAAGATATGGTAGAAAACTCCTCGATTCATTCCTTTTACAAGGAAATTTTCAAGAGCTAGCAATCACAGGCCAAGGTAGGATTGATTAGTGCTAAACATTATGCATGCCTACGGATGCAAAGATTGGTAGTCATACCACCTCATTAATCATCCACCCATTCCTCAACTTGTTCGTGGAGTGTCCTATGAGAGAGATATCAAGCCCACCACAAAGGGGTATGAAAAGTGTACATATGTGGAAAGACCCACACTCTTGATCTAGGATTGGGTCTCATCCATATCTTCAGTTGTAGGTCTATCCATATGCCTTAGGTCCGAGAAATATCCCCAAAGAATATTCCTCTCATCCATGAGATATCAATCACTCATGTGACTCTTGGCCACATCATATGGCATGAGGTAGAGGAATATCTACCCTACAACCTTCATCCATAGGGAGGTGCTAAAAATCTCTTTAACCCCACAAAAACATGCATTGAATTATTGGAATTTTACAGCCCAGTGTTGACATTCAAGGATCACGCCAAAACATGAGTACCTATCCTTTTCCTCTCTCCCTCACATTAGAAGGGGTTTTTTCCTCTACCCAAAAATCACTATGGGCAGCCTATGAAGCTCTTAATCTTTTACAGGTTGTAACATAAGTCTTTCTATGGCCCATACTGATTAAAGGATGCTTAAACAAATAATGGAGAAGACATATTGTAACCTACTCATAGAAGTAGTGCTATATTTCAAGGGAAAAAAAAACTTTAGAATTGATGGCCATATTGAAACTACTAAGACGAACATTCTTCTTGATATGTGCATTCATTTAATCATTTTCGAAAACCCAAGGAATATATTACAACAAGTATGAGCTTGATATAGCATTCTTTTTTCAATATTTCTCTTCATCTATGAAGTCATTTATGATACATTGGATTAGTTTACATATGAAATCCATGGTGTTTCATATGGACTTAGTGTGGTACTTTCACTATATTTTCTCAAGACCACTAGAGCAAAATCCCTAGGTTAGATTGGATTCTCTAGAAGATAATGAGAATCGCAAGCGTGCATTAATTGATAGAAGGCAAGCCCACAGCTTGGGATCCTTGAAGGAAGAGAAGATTAGTCAATAAGATTCAAGAAGATCCCATGACAAAGGATCATAGTTATATACAAGGTATCTCCGGTTCGCATGAAAATATGAACTATACAGTTAGAATCTCCTTCAAGATTATACATCTCAACCCTAGAGAACAAGACCAGTGATGAAAAGAGTAAAGCCAAAGGGTTACAGGTGGTTGTACTCTACCCCATGGTGAGCTTGCTCAAACTTTACCCCATTGTGTGCTTGCACATGAGTTGTTCCCCAAGCTTGATGCTCTACAATTCCTAAGGATATATGTTGGAAGGTTTAAAAAATATGATGGAAAACTCCTCGATTCATTCCTTTGACAAGGAAATTTTCAAGAGCTAGTAATCACAGGCCAAGGTAGGATTGATTAGTGCTAAACATTATGCATGCAAAGGGTCATTCTACTGGTTTTGGTGCAATTTGAACGCAACAGTCATCTCAAGATCTCTCTTGAAACTTTGCATTTGGATAAATAAGTAGTGCTAGTGCATTCCTTTTAGCGATGGACTTAACATGTTTATGATACCAATATGGAGAAGGATGAGGATAAATGTCAAGTTCTTGTTCATAGAAGTCTTGTTTTTACCAAAACTTGCCAATGGCATTGAACGATGGCCTTAAATTCCATCATTTTATGATTGACCTTGGATACAGAGGGAATGCAAAAGGTTTCCCTACAGCTCTAGAATTTCTTGGAACACTCAACCCCATTGATAAGAAGCACATTAACATCATCAATGAGCATCTTGAGCACAATGTATTTCTAAAATTGGGTGAGAGAATCACATTTGATTTTCCCTCATTGAACATGGACATTCACCATGCACGTGAGACCATTGGTAACAATAAAATAAAAGAGAGGGAAAAGCAAGAAACCTTGACAAATAGAACATTTAAGATCTAGAGAAGAGTACAACTTAGTGTTAGTATTAATCCTAGTTGAGTTCTTCCCCCACAACGTAAAAACCACTTTAGTGGACTAAAAACCGACGACTAAATCCTTGAGGGATTGAAGAATGAAATCCCAATCTAATCTGTCAAAGGATTGATCAAGCTGGCCTCTGAGATTGCCCTCCCTTTGATGAAACCTTTGTGGTCCTTAATAGCCCAGAATTGAAGGTGATTTGTAAATGGATTCACGCACTAATAGACTCTTCTCCTTAGGAACGTACTCAATAAGCTCAACACGTTCACACCTAGAAAACAATTCATGGACGCATTGATTAAATTTAGGAGGGTCCATATCAATCCTAAGATGCAAGAGATAGGGCATGTGCTCTCCTTCTAGTAGTTATAGGGGAGGAGATGTTGGGATTTTCTTTAACATGATTGATAAGAAAAATTGATGGTTCTCTTTCTCAATAGAACACTCGATCATCACCTAGTTGACTATATAGGGAAAGAAGTCTTTGTTGTATATTTTTCTTGAGGACTTTGCCCATTTAGGAGGCGGCTTGACTGAAATCGAAGAAACAAAGGGTTTTGATAATGGAAGCTCCCAAGATGAGTATTCCATCAACAAAGAATAGAACCTTGAGCGCAAGAGCTCCATAATAAGCTCAATAAGAAAGACGCACCTTGACCAAACGCCAAGTGGATTATAGGGCCCTCTTGACCGAGATGGACATAAAGAGGAGAGAAGACATGAAAGAGAAGAATGATCATCCTCTCCTTTAATGATTGGGTTCTCACGGATCCATGAAGAGTGGTCATCGTAAACCAACGGATGAAAGAAAAGAAGATAGTCTATCTTCAAGAGGTTTGATGGAGGGGATGAACCTCTAGGTGTTGGGTGGCAAAGCACTTTGCTTGGGAAGGTCTCGTGGTGAAATTGAGGATACTTGACATAATAAAACATAGAAGGAAAGGAATGTGGCGCTATAATCAAACAAGAAACGTAATTGTGCTTTTCATAAAACGTTAGCTATATTCCGCGTGACAATCACTCAGAGGATAAAAATTTAATGTTATACTTGGTAGTTATAGAGCAAGAGACTGAGAATTGTATTGCGTATAGCTTTTCTTCATCATGTAAGTCCATGAGAGGTATGCCATAATTTGTTTCCTCATAAAATCAATGTCTACTAACTTTCATACATGTAAAAGTTTGTGTAGGGTTGTCTAAATACGTGCCTAGAAATTGAGGCTCTCTTTGCTGTTTAAATGTATATTGGGAATAACAGCATTCAAAGAAATAAGAAATAAGAAAATAAGAAAATAAGAAATAATAGATCAACATTCTTAAATGTTAGTTCTGGTCATTGAACCCTCGAATGTACAAAGATTTGAAGGTGCACATTTATCGTATCGAAAGTATGACTACATTGCAATTGGTTGCAATATAGATTTACCTTTCTGAATACTTTAGTGATATTTTTCATAGTGATATCTTTACAAAATGCCAAAACATAAGCATTAAAGGACTTGAGCCCCTCCAAACAACATTGGTATTCACTTTTTAGTTTCCAGATGTTTTTTGCTTTTTTATTCAGGGTTCTTTTAACGTTGTAAGAGTTTCCAAAACATTAGCATCCGAAAACCTTGTACCCTCCAATTATATTTTTACACTATAACCCATTATCTTGTTTACATAGGGTCTGTTTTGTGAGTCTTACAGAGCGATTTTTGTGGATGTTACATGATTAATATCTTCCTAATGCATAAGGGGGCACAATTAATATCTTTTGCTTTTGATCTTGAACATTCGTTATAGCCTATGTGCATCTTTAATTGTCCATTCTAAAATATTATGCCTACAATCACAGTTGTAAAAGCCTTCGACGATAGACTGCATTGATGCAATTCTTTCCACGTGACAATCAATCAAAAGATATTTGAATAGACGGAGAATCGCAAATCACGGAATACAAACTTGACAATATTATTACATTTAAAGACGTTTGAATTTTGACGTTTGAATCCCACGGCAAGTCAAGCAATTTTAATTAACATGAAATGTCATCAATGATAGACTCATGGAAAGTCAAAGACCTTTTACTTAACATGAATGAAACATAGGTAGAATGTCCTTTTTCTACATCAGGGACGAAAAACCATATTACGTAAAGGATGTAACAGAAAACCTAACAACGGAAATAAACAACTGCCAAAGCAGGAAAGATGACTGATCAGTTGCCTCCTCAGCTGTGAGCGCGTCTATCTAGCAAACCCAGTCAAGGAAGCCGCGGTTGTTCATAACGCAGTCATCCAGATCGACTGATGATCGCACAGCTTGATGGTTATTATTGATGCATGTCGCAGAGAGCACAGTTCCGTGAAGTTGAATATCACTGCATGATTGACTGAACTCGCACTTCTTCTCTATGAGGTGCATAAAGCCAAAGCACTGTTTACAACGCAAAACGCCGTTGTCGTTAGCAACCTTCTCGTTGAGGTAGAGTTGGCAGGTATTGGGCGGAGTTCCGCACGTAGCTTCAAGATGCATTCTATCCGGCAGAAGTCTTATATTACGGCAGGAATGACTAAAGTTGCCACCCACAAAGAGACACTGCTGCCAATCAAACAATCAACAGAAGATTGGAATAGAGTATATGTTGTTGGGTCTCTCTCTCTCTGTCTCTCTCATGCACACACGCACAAAGTAACGCAAACGCTCATCTGCACACGTAGACTTTCTACCTTCGTTGGGAGGAACAGACGAGCCACCGTCCGGTGTCTCACACACACACATCACACACAGGCACTTCCAACCATTCAAATGGCCTATTTGTTACTATAATTACCTCTGTGTTAGCGTGAGTACTGAGGTTAACCATGGAAATAATGAGAATCAAGAACGCAGCCTTGCTGATTGAAGCCATGGGAATTGTGAAGAAGCCGAAGAAGCTGCAAAGCTGCTGCGCACTACAAATAGAACGAGAGGAGTACGTTGCAAGGAGGGATTAGGACCGCTCTGGTAGCGCACAGTCTCTCAATGTCAAGTTTATATTGGGTTGAACCTTGAAAATGAGGAGCTCATCTGAGCATCCGACGTCGAGAAAATCGCTGCAAATACACATAATTTCACGTCAAACTCTCCACCAATAGAAAAAGTTTACTTTCCTCTTGACCTTTTTCAATAATTGGAAGAACTAAGTCCTCTTGATCGTTCTCAATAATTGGATGATCATGGTATGAGAGCTCTACGCAAGCATCCATGGAGACCCCATGGTGATTCACCTTGTTCATGACATCAAATAACTTTAGATTTCTTCTCATTTCTTTGTAAGTGGTCTCACATGTAGATAAAGTGAAGGATGGCTATGTTTGTAGGTTGAAGAAAGCATTTTATGGTCTCAAGAAAGCCCCAATGGAGAACCTAGAGGAGGTTGTAAACATGGATCAACCATCAGGGCTTGAAGATAAAGTCAAGGATCGCTATTTTTGTAGGTTGAAGAAAGCATTTTATGGTATCAAGAAAGCCCCAAGGGCTTAGAATCAAAGACTTGTGGAATATCTAATCAGTAGTGGATACAATCAATGCAAGCAAATACATCATTGTTTTTCAAGAAGGAAGGTGAACTATCTCTCTACTTGTGTGTATATGTAGATGACATAATCATTACAGGAAATCATGAAGAAGGTATCAAGGACATCAAAAGGAACCTTGGGAGGGATTTTAAATTCTCAGACCTTGGAGATCTAAGGTACTCTCTAGGTATTGAAGTAATATAAAAAGACAACGGCATTTGTCTTATGTACAGGGAGTACGTTTTGGATGTTTCGAAGAAGTGTGGACTTACACAATGTGAACCATTATGTAATCTTAGGGAGGTAAATATAAAACTGAATTCAATGGAAGGTAATGAAGTATAGGATCCACTTCTATATAGGTCTATGGATGGATCATTAAACTATGCCACTATTACTAGATCAGCTTTAGCATATATAGTTGGTGTGTTTTCTCAATTCATGAATATAGCTAGAGTTTCACATTTACTTCCAACAAAGAGAGTACTCAGATGTCTCAAGGGTATAGTCAATGAAGTTCTATTTTATCCATTTGAAGATGAATTGCATGTAAAATCCTATACAAATGTTGATAGGGCTAGATCCAAAGAGGATAGAAGAAGCACAAGTAGATATGTAGCAATGCTTGGCAAGAAAGTCATCTCTTCAATGGCAAAGAAGCAACCGAAATTGCCCTCTCATCCACTGAAGCTGAATATAGGCATTATCCCAAGTGACTTGTGAGCTTATGTGGCTCAAGAAGCTAATGTTTGAGTCAAACTTGTAGGTTAATCAATTTCCAATCTTATGTGACAATATGAGTAGTGTGTACCTATATGCCAATCCAATCTTCTATGCAGCAAGCAAACGCATAGAGGTACAATATCATTACATCAAAGAGAAGGTGCTTCCTAAAGAAGTTCATGTGCAATATATAAGTACTAAGGACCAATGTGCTGACATGTTCATCAAAGTTCTCGACTCAATGAGTTATCTGTTGGAGTTAGACATCTTTGGAAGCAGGCGAACAACACAAGGAAGAAGAAGAAGCTTGGAGCACAAACACAGAATACTGAATGTATTACTAGAGAATGTACAAAAGATTAGTAGCCCATTAGGGCAATAGGCGTATATACAAGCCGGGGAAAAAAACCTCCTAAAGAGGGAAAAAAGTGCCCCGACGGTCCTAGTGTGTTCACACACATCACTATCTAAATATATCAACAAATCCCCCCTGGGAGTGATGCGGTGAACAAGGAGCTGGCACTCATGTATAAGGAAGTGCCAAGCTATGTGGAAATCACTCCACAAAAGGAAGTAAGCGCAAAGCTTTGCGGAAAGCTTCAAACTTCTCCCTAAGCAGAGCCTTCGTGAAAAGGTCGGCAATGTTCTCCTCCGTGGGCACATATGCCAAGCTGATCTCCCCAGCAGAGAACCTCTCCCTAACATAGTGGTAATGCACCTCAATGTGCTTAGTGCGAGCATGGAACACAGGGTTCCTCGCAACTGCTAATGCGCTCTGACTGTCAGTGAAGATGGTGGTGGCAGAAGACTGGCCAACAACCAAATCAGCCATAAGGCGTCTGAGCCACACACACTCAACAGTTGTTGTGAAAGCTGCCGTATACTCAGCCTTACAACTGGAAGTGGCCACAGTAGGCTGCTTCTTGCTCAACCAAGATATACATGAGCTACCAAGCATGAAGCAAAAACCATTGGTGGACACACGAGTGTCATAGCAACCAGCCCAATCTGAGTCAAAAAAAGCATGCAAATCTGGCGGTAGTGATCCCCCCTTGGGATAAAACAACCTAAGTAGGCGAGTACCACTCAAGTAGCAAAACATGCGCTTAACCGCCTTCCAATGTGTGACTCCTGGGCAATGCATAAACCTGCTCATCTGTGAGACAGCAAACTGAATATCTGGCCGAGTAATGCATAAGTAAATCAAGCATCTAACAGCCTGCTCATAGAGAACAGTATCAAATGCATCTCCAACATCATGAAGACTCAATCGTAAACATGTCTCCATAGGAGTGGCAATAGGCTTACAGTCTTCAAGGCCAAAACCCTGCAATAATGTGTCAATATATTTTGTTTGACACAAAGCCATTCCACCATCAACTTGCATAAAATGAATGCCCAAATAGTGATGCAAATGCCCCAAATCAGACATCTCAAATAAGGCATGCAAATCAGCCTTAAAATCAGCAATATGCTTCTCAATAGGACCAGTGAGCAGCATGTCGTCAACATAGACAACAATGATCAGAAGCACATCATTAGCACGCTTAACATATAAGGTGCTTTCAGTTGGACTGTTCTCAAAACCATATGCAATTAGATAGGCATGTATCTTCTCATACCAAGCACGTGGTGCTTGCTTTAAACCATATAATGCCTTCTTTAACCTGCACACCTGGTTTTCATGCCCTTTCTGCACAAAGCCACGGGGCTGAAAAACATACACTTCTTCAAGCAAGTCACCATTCAGAAATGTTGTTTTAATGTCCAACAATGCCTTATTGGTTCAATGGTCCAACAATTTAGAGCATGTGTAGTAGTCTTTTCTACTAACTCTATAGGTTACTCTACAAACCGACGATCGCAAACAACGTCTGTAGCGCTTGGTAATAGCTCTTGTACGTCAAAAGCATATGGGCACCGTCGATAAGTGGAAACATTCTCAAACTGCCCACTAGAGATCAAATCCCATCGACGGCAGCGCTTAAACATCTTCTATTTTTATTTCATGCTTTTCATAATAGGCGATGTGATTTCCAAAAACGCAACGGACGCGGAATGATTATTTCGTAGCTTTTTTATCTAAAGAGCGATTGCAGATCGTTGTGCTTTATTTTGGCTTTTGAAGAAGCTTTTAAGAGTACACACAATACTATATAAACAAGTGCTTGGCTCACTTGTATTCATCCTTCACCTAGTATTCAGCACAAGCTTTCTAGAGCTTGGACCTCAATAGAGGTAGTGTTTCTTATAGCACATGGGACAGCCATGGTGCTAACTTGAAGCATGTTGAGGAGCAGCTATGGAGTTTTTCTTAATGATTCTTCTTGGAGAAGATGAAGGGTGTGCTCACACTCTAGCTCATGGAGAGGAGGTTTACTCTTGTTCATGGCAAGAAGACTTGGTCATTAGCAGCTTGATGGTGAGGATCGGCCATCTACATGGTGTATTTGAAGATTATCTTCTACAGGAAGATATTAGGTTGAAGATTGTCTTCTACAAGAAGATGTCGGGCTATTTCAAAGACATTGGATGGTGTTTAACATAAGATTCACATCTTATGTTAAGTATTCGGGTACATATTCTCTTTATGCACACAGGTACTACTTGAATTTTATGGAGGCCGTGGCATTCATATCAGGAGGAGTCCTATTCAGCATAGGTACAAGAGAGACAGTACGTATATGCTTTATGCATATTTTGATGAGGTTTTGAGAAGGTGTGTTCACATGAGTTTGAGGATTTCCTGCAGCAAACTTGTTAGCATTCTATGCTACTTTATAAGTATGTGATCTTTTCACACACGTATCTGACTTAGGGTCTTCCATAGCCTAAGTTCAAATGAGGGTTTGTTGACTATCAGTTTCACACTGATCCTTCCTCTTTCAGTCACTCATATTCACTCTTCTATAACCTATAAGGTCACACATCTCATATATATTCAGATTACTACCCACAGATCTGAATATGTTTGTTACATTGTACATTCACTCATTCATCTATTTCTCATCACATAGAGTGGTTGAGAATTTTACTCCCACATTGTACATTGAACATTGGTATATATGATACTATGAGTAAGCGATGGCTTACGTAACAACTCACACATGTCGTCTATTCCTTCTCTATCTTTATCTCATCATCTGTATGATTAAGTTGTGGTATGTTCATGTTTTGTCAATATTGAAGAATGCTGGAATTAATGTTGTATATCCTGGACCTATGGAACCATGAACCTGTGACATGAGCCTAAGGGCCTACCTCACTTCCAACATTTGGTATCAGAGCACTAAGGTTTTGGTTACAGGACTTTAGATCTTTGGCATCAATGCATTAAGTCTCATTCATATCTCAGGTTCCCAGAATTCCAGATTTACAACATATGATTTGAAAGCATCTTCTAATATTTGACATTTGACATAGACACTTAATCTAGATGAGTAGAGATTTGAGAATTAGACAATTCAGTTACATGTGTATTTATCAGTGTGGAGTATGAAGTTGATGATCTGTTAGCAGCCGAGTATTTTTGGAAGAGTAAGAAAATACTTTACAAAAGTATTGCTTGAAGACCCAGACTTGATGAAGAGAAGACTACTTCAAATTCAAGGAAGAACAATGGTTTAGAGAAGATGAAGGAATCAGATCAACATCAAATCATAGGTATCAATGTTTACTATCAGATTATCATTTGCAGGTCATGTCTTAGAAGAGCAGTTATGAAGAGATTTGAAGAAATTCAAGGAATGCTTTTATACGCTTTCATCATTTGAAAGTTAAAGGCTACATTGAAACAGGTATCTAGAGGTTTTTCTAAAGAGTTTTTGAGAGATCTCTTTCATGGCAAGAAAGTTCATCTAAGGAGACAAGTGCAAAGATGAGATGAGTTTTGTTTTCAGCCAATTTTCTGTTGTAATTTAGTTGGATATCAAGGTACAAATGTATCTATAGAAGGTAACTCTAGAAGGTAACTCTATGACTGTCTAGACTTTTGGATATATGTTTGTATTCCAAAAGGTGTTCCATCATATCCTATCACTTGATTGAAAAGTAGAGTTAGCCAAAAGAAAATCAAGCAGGTACTATCACATTTCACCTGGGTAAAATATGAAAGTTATGAAGTATCAACTTGCAGCTTTTGGAGTTCTCAAGGTGAGAAGTTTTTCCACTTGTGTTTCAAGTAGGAATTGCAGATTCCTTGAAGGATTTGTTTGAAGAAAAGTTTTACAACTTTTGAGAAGCATGGACACTTTGAGACATTCAGATAGAAAATCAAACATTCAGTCATGAAGGTTTGATGAGAGCAGATTCTACACAAGAGAGATCATAGATCTTGTATGATCTTGAGTATTTATGAGTCAGTTGTCTATCCTTTGTTTATGAAGATTCTTAACATTGGAAGAAGAAATTCAAAGATTCAGATTCTATCAGATTTGTGTTACAGAGATAGAAGAAGATACTTGTTATGTTACAAAAGGTTATGAATCCTAAAATGCTTTCAGCAAGGTTTTGTTATGTTAGGATCAGCTAACCTTATTCTACAATTTGGAAAGCTCAGGAATGACATGGAAAGCTATTGGCATGTGTACAGTGCTAATAAAAAGGCTCCAGAATTTTTGTTTCAGATACAGGTATTGATCCCTGAAGATCAAATTTATTGAAAGAAGGAAGACGTTCCACATTTCATAAAGTCTGATATATTTGAAGAATTTTGGATACTAGTGTTAAGTCATCCAGGGGGGTGATGAAACATGAAGACTTATTTTCAAGCCATATGTAAAAGAATGCAGAGTCATACCTATAGGTATTCCTATTTCAGGTATTCCTATATTTCCTTTGTTAGGTTCTCTTTATGTTCCAGCTTTGAAAGAAGAAGGAAGAAGAAGAATATTTGGAGAAAGTTCCTATTAGGATGTTCCTGTTCAGGAGAAGGCTCCAAAATTCTATTTGAAGAGAAGCTTGATATTTTAGAAAGGTATATTTCAAAAGTGCGCACATATATGTTTATACCAAGTTCTGAAGGAAAGAGGTATGAAGGATTTAAAGGATGAAGACATGATGATATCATAGATTCTTTGACTCATATTTCAGTTGATTTCAATTGAGTTGAGTTGATTTGACTTAAGTACAGTCAGAGATGAACCAGTAGTGTTCATAATACACTAAGTTGTGAGTTGTCAATCACAGGTTCCAGGATTCAGTTCTTGATTTTGTTTAGTGTATTTACATGACGCAACAGAAGTACGTTGAGAAACCTTTTTGGAAGGTAAATGCAAATATGTGGATCCTAGTGTATGTTTTCAAATTTTTTGAAAACAGGAGATAGCACGTTCAGAGATAGTTCATGCTATATTTGTTGTCAAGCAGTGATTGCTTGATGTGTACACTATTGGATATCTAGTTTGCATATTTTCTCAGGTATTATGGTTCATATTCAACAAGTTCATATTTTTGAAGAAAATTCAAATTCAGTTTTGAAGAAGACTTTTGAAGAACAAGTTCTGAAGTGTAGAATTACAAGCTTGAAGCTTGTGATAATTTGCAGTTTGTGATAGGTTGCAGAACCAGTCCAGGCTGTACCAATATGACATTGCAGGGGGGATTGTTGGAAAAACAATGCCTTATTGGTTCAATGGTCCAACAATTTAGAGCATGTGTAGTAGTCTTTTCTACTAACTCTATAGGTTACTCTACAAACAGACGATCGCAAACAGCATCTGTAGCGCTTGGTAATAGCTCTTGTACATCAAAAGCATATGGGCGCGGTGGATAAGTGGAAACATTCTCAAACTGCCCACCAGAGATCAAATCCCATCGACGACAACACTTAAACATCTTCTATTTTTATTTCATGCTTTTCATAATAGGCGATGTGATTTCCAAAAACGCAACGGACGCGGAATGATTATTTCGTAGCTTTTTTATCTAAAGAGCGATCGCAGATCGTTGTGCTTTATTTTGGCTTTTGAAGAAGCTTTTAAGAGTACACACAATACTATATAAACAAGTGCTTGGATCACTTGTATTCATCCTTCACCTAGTATTCAACACAAGCTTGAAGCTTGGACCTCAATAGAGGTATTGTTTCTTCTAGCACATGGGGCAGCCATGGTGCTAACTTGAAGCATGTTGAGGAGCAGCTATGGAGTTCTTCTTAATGATTCTTCTTGGAGAAGATGAAGGGTGTGCTCACACTCTAGCTCATGGAGAGGAGGTTATCTCTTGTTCATGGCAAGAAGACTTGGTCATTAGCAGCTTGATGGTGAGGATCGACCATCTACATGGTGTATTTGAAGATTATCTTCTACAGGAAGATATTAGGTTGAAGATTGTCTTCTACAAGAAGATGTCGGGCTATTTCAAAGAAATTGGATGGTGTTTAACATAAGATTCACATCTGATGTTAAGTATTCAGGTACATATTCTCTTTATGCACACAGGTACTACTTGAATTTTATGGAGGCCGTGGAATTCATATCAGGAGGAGTCCTATTCAGCATAGGTACAAGAGAAGTAATACGTATATGCTTTATGCATATTTTGATGAGGTGTTTGAGAAGGTGTGTTCACATGAGTTTGAGGATTTCCTGCAGCAAACTTGTTAGCATTCTATGCTACTTTATAAGTATGTGATCTTTTCACACACGTATCTGACTTAGGGTCTTCCATAGCCTAAGTTCAGATGAGGGTTTGTTGACTATCAGTTTCACACTGATCCTTCCTCTTTCAGTCACTCATATTCACTCTTCTATAACCTATAAGGTCACACATCTCATATATATTCAGATTACTACCCACACATCTGAATATGTTTGTTACATTGTACATTCACTCATTCATCTATTTCTCATCACATAGAGTGGTTGAGAATTTTACTCCCACATTGTACATTGAACATTGGTATATATGATACTATGAGTAAGCGATGGCTTACTTAACAACTCACACATGTCGTCTATTCTTTCTCTATCTTTATCTCATCATCTGTATGATTAAGTTGTGGTATGTTCATGTTTAGTCAATATTGAAGAATGCTGGAATTAATGTTGTATATCCTGGACCTATGGAACCATGGACCTGTGACATGAGCCTAAGTGCCTACCTCACTTCCAACATGAAAAACATACACTTCTTCATGCAAGTCACCATTCAGAAATGCTTTTTTAATGTCCAACTGATGTACATTCCAACCATGATGGGCTGCAAGTGCACAAATACTCCGAACAGTAGTCATACGGCATGTAGGTGCAAAGGTCTCTTCAAAATCAATGCCTCTTTCCTGCGCATAACCCTTTGTAACAATCCTAGCCTTATACATGTCAACTATACCATCAGGTTTATGCTTCAGCTTGTATACCCACTTAGTGCCAATGGCCTTCTTGCTAGGAGGCAAGTCACATAAAGACTATGTACCATTCTTCATTATAGCATCATATTGAGATTGCATAGCAGCCATCCAATTTTCTGAATTCTGTGCTTCATCAAAAGAAACAGGCTCATTCGCATCACAGAGACTAGATGCAGCCATAGCATAGCAATCTGATGCAAAGGAGGCACTATGAGAGCGTCAACGAGTATGATATGACAAAGGTGCATCTAATTTACTGTCACGCAAAGTCTGCACAAGCCATTTTGGCATAGTTTTTGCCTGCTCAATATCAGCTCTCTCATCAACAAGTGCATCATGTAAATCTGCATCAGAAATGGAATGATCTGCATGATCATATGAAACCTGCAAAGGCTGAGAAGTTGCCTCATTAGGATCAACACTAGACTGTCCACCTGTAAAAAGAGGCATCAAAGTATCATACATGTCTTTGGAGCTAACAGATGTCTCCTTAGTACATGAAAGCAATGGCTGAATAGCATCTTCCACAAAGACAACATCATGGCTAACCAGAATGCGTTTAGTCTATGGATGATACAGACGATAGCCTTTACTTTCAGAACTATACCCAACAAAAATACATTTTACTGCCTTATCATCCAATTTTCTGCGATGTTGTTCAGGCACTAGTGCATATGCCAAACAACCAAAAACACGCAGATGAGCAACAGATGGCTTGCGGTCATGCCAAGCCTCCTATGGAGTGATAGACTGCAGCGCTTTAGTGGGACACTTGTTCAGTACATATGTTGCACACATGATTGCCTCAAGCCAGAAACTATGAGGTAAAGCTTGACTCTTGACCATACACCTCGCCAACTCCATGAGAGACCTCTTCTTCTCCTCAGCAACTCCATTTTGTTGAGGTGTAATAGGAGGAATAATGGCACGTTTGACAGACAAAGCTATCAATGCATGTGCTTGGGCATCTCTATCATCCCAATGAATCTGCTCTACAGTAGGTGCAACAAAAATTGCAGCACGAATAGGAATCTGCACAACATCATCTTCGACACCATCTTCATCGGCTCTAGCACCTGTATTTGCAGTACCTGTTGTTACAGGTGTAACAGGACGTCTTTCAACACCCTGCACAATGTTCCACAATCCTTTTGCAACCAATACATGTCGCATCATATAAGCCCACAATGGGTAGTTGCTACCATCCAACTTATCCTCAACAGCCAACATACGGAATACATCAATGCTTTCAGCCATGGCCGGTGACTAAAATACCTTGATGCAGAAAATTGATTGTATCTCAAAAAGTTGAACGGAACTGCCCAGACGAGTTCTGCTAAACCTATAGCAGACTTTGAGACGCTTATACTGACGAACAAAAACTGGTATATACCTTTGGCACAAAAAGATGAAATAGCCTACACAAACATTGCGATAGTGCGTTCAGAGGTCGAAACGAGCTCAGATTGCGATTTTGGCACACAGAGCGAAGCCGTTTTGATCTCTGAAACACCCTGAGTATGCTCACCAAATTTCGTGCGAATCTGAGACTACAGACGGAGGAGTGTCGACGGCGCCCTAGATGAAGCGACGACCTGCTCTGATACCAATTGTTGGAGTTAGACGTCTTTGGAAGCACGCGAACAACACAAGGAAGAAGAAGAAGCTTGGAGCACAAACATAGAATACGGAATGTATTACTAGAGAATGTACAAAAGATTAGTAGCCCATTAGGGCAATAGGCATATATACAAGCCGGGGGAAAAAAACCTCCTAAAGAGGGAAAAAAGTGCCCCGGTGGTCCTAGTGTGTTCACACACATCACTACCTAAATATATCAACATTATCAAAGTTCAAGAAAGGCAAATCCCAATTGATTTTTTTTTTTTTAATGGCTAGTACATGCACGATTGTTTTTGGCTATCCAAGCTTATAACCATTTAATTAAATATTATATTTCAACTATGATGTATTCTTCATAGGAGACTTTTTTTAGGGAACTAATCACTATGATGGAAAATACCCCAATTAGCAAATCCTCTTTCTTCCATCATTATTCATGGGGGCATCCTCTCTCTTCTAGATGAATATTCTACCCTTTAGCATGTATGAAATATTTTTACAAGGAATATTTTGCCCCATAAACCTAAAAACACAATCAATTTTATGGTTCTATAAAAAAAGAAATTGTCTTCCTACGGTTCTTGCACGAGCCATTTCCAAGATTGCTAAATATTCCAACTCATATATGCATAGGCATAAAAGCATATGTTTTCCTCGCTTCTAAATTCATCTCCTATTACGTTATATTCTTTGCTTTCTTCCTCAAGTAATTTTCTCCATGCTACAAGGATGTCAATATGGTACTTCCCTTGTTTTAGGTAAATTAATCGTTGGCTTAGTCCATTCAATAGCTAAAATCAGGAAGTATAACATTTCCTCTTCTACTAGTTTTCTTTTCCTTCAATAATTGAAAATTTATATACACTTTGATACTTTTCCATTATTTTAAATCTCCATTTGTTTTGTTGGATGCTTATATAGGAATAATGTTGGCCTATCAAAATTTCATGAGCTTGTTTGAATAGCTCTTTCCTCTCATTTCAATCTACATAAGACAATAAAAATCCTATTGAATCTTGATAATATAAGCTTATTGAAATAGTGTAGTATTTTCTTGTTTCATGTCAACATTTTAATGTCTTAGATATGTCACTATGTTGTGGACCATATGCAAACCTATCACTATCTTCTCTAGAAATTTTGGCATGGTTTATAGGTTGAATGGATAACCAATTTCATGCCCAATACTACATCCATAGATAATTTTTTAATTTTTTGTCTCAACAGATGGTCTACTCTTATATGATTATTTCCTTTCTTGATTACTACCCTAAATTCAAACATAACAACAATAGGAATCATATGACAAGCCTACTTATGCTACAAGTTGTGTTTGCTAGATGAGTTTGTGTTCTACAAAGAACTTGAAATTACTTTCTATCAAATAGTGCTTCTACTTTTTAATGACAAAGATCATGCTTAAGCCATCTCTTTCTATTTTTGTATTGTTTCTCATAGGATAAATCAACCATATGCTAGGATAGCAAATGGGAAAATACAATTTCTCCTTTTTAATATTTTATAGAAGTACATGCCCAATCACATAATGGGATGTATCAACATGCACATGGGAGAGCTTGTTCCATTCTTCCACTTTCAAGATGAAGGTTGTGTTCAACATTCTACTCAATTTACTGAATGTATTTTTACATTCTTTTATTTTATTGAAATTTTGTATATGAAATACATATACGAGCTTGATGATGATAGGTGCATAAGAATAAAACTTCTATAGCAATACAAATATCCCATAAAAACTTAAATGTCCTTTATGTTCTTTGGTCAAGATTAATTTCTGATCACTACTATTTTATCCTTCTTCTTGGATATCGCACTCTTGGAGATAGTTTGACCATAATTGCGCACATGAAAGATCTATGTCTAAGGATATCAATATTAACGTTTCTCATTACTTTTTTTGGCCCATACATGTTGCATGCAATTTTCAATGTATGTTGTATTATTAAGGCCAAAAGTTCTTTAAGGGCCATCCACAATTTGAAAGGGACTCTATGCTTTGGGACTTTTTTTTCTCATTTTACAATCCAAAGAAAAAAGTTTAGAATGATTCCATAACCTTGTATCTTGAGTGATTCCCATCTCCTTTCGTGATTTAATCTTTATCTTTCAATTCTCTTTTTTTCTAATCCTTGATCTTTATGTTAAAAAGTCTATTTCTTATGGTTATGGACTTTTGATATTAATATCTCAACTTCAATTCATATTTTCACGTCCACTCTTGTACACAATTTATGCAAACACATGCAATATCTAAAGATATTATTCATTCCACCACCAATATTTCATTAAAAGATGTGAGGTTTTGAGGTGATGGTGAAACATTTCTAAGAGTTTTTAGGAGGACGTAGCCCACCAGTGCTCCACACTTTTGGCTTTCACACTTTCCTTTGGAGAAGTGGAAACTTGGGCATGGTTTATCTAAATTTGTGGTTTTCAACCACGTTTAGGGATTCCAACTTTTCATAATTATAATGTGCCACAAAATTGCTTTCGAGGCACTAGTTGTAATTGCTTTTTCCTCAGAGAATCAAGTATCTCTCGGTTGAGTTAAAAGAAACCTAGTGTGGCCACATCGACTTGTGGAGTTAAGTATAGGGTAGTATTCATATATACAATGGATTGTAAATTTCCAACATGCCTATTGATGGATCTATGCATGGAGGTTGATGGACCTACACATGTTCTCACTAATAGTCAGAGTGCATTGGTAGTTGCAAGAAATCTTGTGTTTCATGCATGCATGAATCACATTGAAGTTCATTATCATTATGTCATAGAGCAGCTTCATGTAGGGATATTTTTTTGGTATATGTGCCTACACAAGATGATATGCCAGACTTATGCACTAGGGTTCTTCCATCGGAAATGTTTGAGTCTTTTTGCAAAACTTTAGGCTCATGACCTTGTGAGGGCTGATCTGTCACTCCTCGTGTGTTCACATCATTTGCTACAGGGGGTTTTGTTACACTTACATCTCCCTTGAGTGGCTTTGGTGTGAACCGTTTCCCTATACATGGGTTTTTACTCTAAACTTGGCTAGAGTTTTTCTTTTCCTCATGTAACCACATATACATGATATAATCATATGTGGTGGCACTTTGTACTTAGGGATTTACTTATAGCTCTCGCTTCACTCATTCTCATACTACTTATCACGGATTTATATAGAGCTCTTCTAGCCATCAACTTTTCTTAGTGTAGCGATCTCCTTCTTCACTCTTATTGGTACTTCTATTCATGCTTCCTCACTCACTCATACATCCAACACATAATACAATAATTATATTATTGATTCTTGATAATATAAGCATCTTGAAATAATGTAGTATTGTCTTGTTTCATTTAAAGTTTTTGATTTCCTTGATATCTCACTACGTTGTGGCCCATATATCAACATTAACACTATCCTCTCTAGAAACTTTTGTATGATTTCTAGGGCGAATAGGTCAGAATCGTGCATACCATATACTACACCCATTGGTCATTTTTCATTTTTTAGTCTCAAAAGACAACCTACTCCTAAATGAGTATTTTGTTTCTTGAATGCTACCTCAAAGTAAAATAGTATCAACAATAGCAATTATATGACAAGCCTACCCATGTTGCAAGGTGTGTTTACTAAATGCAATTTAATGATCATATACAAAGAACTTGGAGTTACTGCCTAAAAATTAGTTCTTAGACTTCTTAATGACAAAGAACATGACTAGGCCTTTTCTTCCCTTTCTTGTATTGTTTCTCATAGCAACAATCAACCATATGCTAGCATAGGAAATAGGGAGATCCCACATTTCCCTTTAAATATTTTGTAAAGGTACATATTGAATCACATACTTGGATGCATCTACATGCACATGGGAGAGCTTGTTCCATTCTACAACCTTCAAGATGGGGGTTGTGTTCAACATTCTACTTAGTTTACTAAATATCTTTTTGCACTCTCTCATTTGATTTAAATTGTATAATCAATCCATATAAAAGCTTGATGATGATAGAAACATAAGATTAAGCCTTCTATAGTAGCCAAAATATCCCATGAACCCTTCAATCTCCTTGATTTCCTTAGGTCAAGGTCAATGTCGGATCATTATGATTTTATCTATCTTAGTGGAAATCCCATTCTTGGAGACAATGTACCAATAATGGTGACTCACCTCACCAAAAGATGCATTTATCAAGTCTCATCTATATTTGATAAATACTAAGTTTTTAGAAGACCTTTTGTAACTATAGAATGTGAAAGGATCACTATTTTAAATACGCAAGTAATTTACACGTATCTCCATTCTTCTCCTCAAAAAGTCTTCAAAGACATGACACATGAAATAGTGGAAATTATTGGGGAACTTTTTAGACTAATAGAAGCACTAAATGCCTTTGGAGGTTCTTTTTTGACTCATGGCTTCTTCGAGGTTAATGTGCATATGAGTTCTTGGACTAGAGCTTGATATTACGAAGTATATTTACAATCGCTGTGGATGCTCTTGCGTATGATATTAGAGAATATTAGTTGTCAAGTGATTTAACATGTATGATGGCATTGAGCTATTCACCCGACTTTATGCTCACATCCTCTTCACCTTATGATTAATGCCACTTGGATATGACTTTACTATCAAATATTGTTTGGCTCTTGGTTGCTACTTTCATCTTCTTGTTTTCTTGTAAATGCATGATCTAAGTTGGAGCATCAATACAAAGACTATTTGTAACCTTCATAGGGTTAATATTATGACATAGGTTCAATAATTTATTCTTGTGATTGTCATTGTCATTGGAATTAGTATATGGTCATTCTTAGTTATGGCTTTATGGTTCCACAATCCATTGTATAAGGGAGAGCTTACCACAATTTTGGAACATTATAAGATTAAGAATTGTTCCAGTGTATCCCTGATGCTAATATGTTACGTTTGGATCATTGTTTATCTCTAGATTGCATGTACTTGGTCACACATGACTCATGATCGCTTGGACCGATTTGTGAGATTCATTCTTGAGTGGTTCTTTTGCATTGATATAAACATGAAATTCTTTGTTCTTCTTGTAAACAAGGTCTATTGTTGACACCTATTCAATGTTCTCTACCTCGTTAATGAATATTGTTGATATCTATCTACCTTTTCTTTCATATTTTCTCAATAGTTTGATTATGATTCATGGCTTGTGTTTAGGGGGTTTTGCATCTTCTATTATAAGAAACATGTTAGTGGAAATATTTTGATAAACCAATTTTATATCTTTGTGAGTCCATAAAGGTCTCTCAATATTCTTAAAATAAATGAAACAGTCAATCTTCTTTACTTTTATACTTAAAGTTGTGCATTCAAAGCATTCCTTTTGAAACAGAAATGTACAAACATTCTTTCTTTTAAGTGCATGAAGTAAAAAACATTACCTATGGAGGAATGCAAGTAACTTGATGTTATCTCAAAACATCTATGCTTTCCTAATATCTTTCACTATAATTGAATCATGAATCTAACCATAATTAATGAGAATTATGGCAAACACATACTGAAAATGCAACACAAATTTAAAAATACATAGCTCGTCTATTAGGTATGTCCTTCCTTTGCCTTTGAGAAGATACATCCTTGATCCTTGATTCTTCCAAAAGTAGCTTGAAAATCCTCGAAAGTCCTTGCATCATGATGCTCCAAGATTCATATGTGCAATACTCTTGCTTTCCCCTTTTTTCTTCATTTTTCTCCTTAGGTACGGTGTTGCCTAACTCATCTTCGATGGATCCTTTCCAACATATGATTATGTCCATGTATTGTGCTTCAAAAAGAGAAGGAGAGAAAGAAAACAACTTGATAACTCCTCTCCTTAGCATGGCTACCAAGCTTGGGCTACTCTGAAGCAAACTTGAGCATGAAAAGAAAAAGGGAAAGGAGAGAATTAGTATTCAATGGCTGTAAAAGATTGTCTATTCGAAGAGAGCATTAAAGAAAAAGCTCCAGATCACTGCCATTTTAATCTCCTAATGTGGGCTCATTGGGATTCAAGGAATTCCCAGATATGAGGTACTTTGATTGAAAAGAGGCCATATAAGTCATTATATAGTTGTTGTGTAATTTGAAGAGTTAGAGATCTTAATACTTTTAGTGTTTCCTAAGGATGTGATGTTTGATGTTGCTTGTTCTTATCTCAAATAATATTTTAGAGAGCCCTTAGCTAGAAATCTTCCACAAGGCTTCTTTGAGAGCCATCTTTTCCTAAGATCACAATATTATCCCTTATGCCAAGAGGTAACTCAATAGTTAAGCCTATATATTGTGCATCCACATATTTGACAGCCATCATTGCCTTGGTACTCTCTCTGCCCATGTGTTCTTACACAATGCACACTAGTCAATGTGAATTGTCCATATGGAACCCCTTGGGGGTGGGGGAAGGGGGGGTCATACCTCCTAATGCATCCTTAAAAAGACCTTTTTCTAATACACACTTTGTGGAAGTACGAAGTGCATACCATCAAAAGAAGAGGGCAAATTTCGAGAATGGAAGGATGAAAATATTTCAACATGTCAAACCAACTTACAAACAAATGAAAAGAAATCTAAATTTATTTCATGACATGAACAAGTTGAATCACCAAGGGGTCTCCATGGAAGCTTTCCTAGAGCTATGGTACTAATGTGAAGAACTAGGGAATTCGAAAAGGCATGTAAAAATGAGAACAAAACTTCACCTAGAAACAAGCTTGTGATGCGATTCACTTGAACACTTAAAAACTCCCCTTCAGAAAGACAACACAACCCCCTTTGACGCAAACAAGACAATGCTCTTTTGAGCATGAATAAGAGGTCTCCCAATGGGAACGAAGTGTGATGAGTTATCATATCACGAACAACTCCCTTTTGGACAGATCATGCAATGGACATACCAGTTCCACAAAAAGGTAAGCAAAGCCCACTTGTAACAATGGAACTAAGGAGTAAGACCGTCACCACGACAGGATTTGTCTCATGATAATCCGAATGGTCTCCTAACCTATATATGCACATGTTCTCTATTCAACAATTATAGCAACACCCCATATGCATCCCAATGGATACCTCAAGATGAAGGCAATACACATATCTTGGGAGATACCATATACAAGGTATCTCAAATATAGAAATGTTACCTAGGCCTAGCCCATGTGGGCCTCATACCAGTCTATCAATGGACACTTCATTCTCCATCCTCCATAAATTAAGGAATCCGGCATACAAGGGTCAATTTGCACCAAGTAATGATGGGGCATAATTGTCGGCATATTCCCATCCTAGTCCATGCCTACCTTGACCTATCTGAGAAGTAGTCAAATATACTCAAATATCTTCCTATCATCTTTCTCTCAAATGAACGTTCTTGTACCTGCCTGAGATCCATCACTATCAAGCCACAAACTAACCTCGACTAATACATGATCCCAAAGATAGCAATCATATACCAATCCCCTGCAAGAGAAAGCTACACATTGTTGAGATCTCTATCGAATCAAAGAGAGCACACCTCATAAATCCAAGGATAACAATCATTCTCAAGTAGCACCATCTTTTAGATATCTCACAAGTCCACCTCGACATATCTACCAACAGAGACTAGACCAACATAGGTATAGGTGATTATTAGTTTCCATACATGTGCAATAGCCAGAATCATCTAGACTGGAATGCACATATTTGTGTGGACCCAAGGCATCTATCCAACAGAAAGCTCATGATTTGCTATAAAAAACTAGATCATATGCCACTTCAGTGTCAAAATTAAGACCCTAATAAACTCTAATATCCACCACATGTGGACTACAACCATGTTTGCTATCCAAATATCCTTCATCATAGAATGACGATACCAATAGCCATACACAATCTATGATGGTCATGCCATAAATATGGCTCACCCTATAGGTGCCCATTATCGCATTAATAATCAAACCATCCCATAGCACTACTTTGCTCTTATTAGCCCTCCATCCTTCAAGATGTCCTAACAAAGAGTTCAATCAACACCTATTTTTGTCTCATATAACTACTAGATCACCATCTACTAGTAGTTACCGACTAGCCCCTTTTGTAGAGTGCATCCACATCATGCAATAACAAAGACCAAAGCATGGTCTCATAAGTGAAAATAATGCAAAAGAATAATGAAGTAAAATTGATGAATGCTCTTGCAATAAAAAAAACATAATGTGCAAGTGACGCAATGAATCTAATCATATCAAGTGGATGCATCTCTCCCAAGCGAATTGTTAAGGAAATGAACTCCTGAACCTCATAACAAATATCATTATGTGACTCATAAAGCCATAATCCTCATCACTATGTAAATATCATCTATGGATCCTCTATCACACAATAGATCCCATTGATGTCATGGACAAAGGGAACCATCCTAAACCTCAAATTCGATCTGACTTCTATATCTCATGATTCATTCAAAATTTGGAGAGAACATTGCTTTGATTGCGTCCAAAACATGTGAAAACCCTAAGATCAGTTGTATTCTTGCTTGATTCTGACATCCAGAGATCATGTTTCGAATTGATGACATCATCAATAATATTATCAATTGTAATCGCCTTTGATGAACCGCCCTTGAAAACCTATTTAAGGAGGGTTTGGCCACATACGTACTCAGTCTTGCCAATATCAGTCTTGGGAGCTCAAGGAGTTGTGATCACCAAGTACTTTCCAAGTCTCAGCTCCAATTCTTGTCTTGTTCCTTGTTCTTGTCCTGTTTAATCTAGTTCTTGGACATCTAGCCTTGTCCTCTTGTAATTTTGTAGTACGAGATCTTATCTAGTTATTTCTTGTATCTAGTTCATCTCTTTGAAGGCAGTTCTTGTAATCAAGGGATCGAGCTTCTTACCTATGATCCCGGGTTGTGGGATCTCTTGCATCATCTCTAGTTAAGTTATCTATACCTATCAGTCCTAGGTTGTGGGAATTCTTGTATCAGCTATTTATTATTGTATTATTTTCCTACGTGGATAATCTTGTAATTCTGAAATCTTGTCTAGTCTAGTCACAGGGTACAATCTAGAGCTCCCTTGATATTTTTGCTAGCTTCTATCCAAGACCAGGCATCATGGAGAATGCTTATGAACAAATTGTGGCATCACTTCAAAGTCTCCAATAATAAATCTAGGACCTAACTCATAGACAGACACAAGTCGAGATGGAACATCCGGTGCATGTAGGCGCACTCCTCCAAGAATTACATGAACGGATCGGGAAACTTCAAGCAAATCAAGGAAGTATTGAAGTGAATCAATGGCCTAGCTCATGCCTCATGAAGGAACCCAAGATTTGCATGCCAGAAAAGTTCAACAGTGATCGTACGAAGTTCCATGGATTTCTTCAAAAAGTCAAATTATACATCCGAACTCAACGTGATAGATACCCTAACGAGACATCTAAGGTCCGCTTTATTGGAACCTTGCTCTGTGGCCAAGCATTATCATGGTTCACCCCAATCTTGGAGAAGAACAAGGCAGTACTTCAAGACTATGAGGGGTTTCTGTGAGAACTCACCGCCACATTTGGAAATGCAAACATAAGTCAAGTGGCAGAAAAAAACTTGAAAACCTACATCAAGGTAACTACCTTGCCTCTATCTATGCATCAAAATTTAGGCGATTGATATGTGATATCACTTGGCAAAAAGACTATTTCATAAGCCAATTTCGATGGGGTTTAAGAGATGATGTGAAGGACCTTATGCACATGATGCCAAAGGTTAAGACATTGAATGAATGCATCACCCAAGCTATTCAATGTGATAACCGCCTTCTTGAAAGGAAACAAGAAAACCTGCCAACAGAAACCCTTCCAACCCACTCCTGGAGATGATTCTATGCCCGAACCTATGAAGATATATGTAACTAGGTTCCAACCTCTAACACCACAAGAGAAACATAGGAGGAGAGATAACAAATTATGCCTCTATTATGGAAACCCTAGACATATTGCAGTTAATTTTCCCAACAAGAGAACAAACTCCAAAGTTGCCGCCACCCTTGTAGAGCAAGAAAACGAGGAAGATTTGTAAAAGAGACCATGTAGCCGGACCATGATATAAGAAAGGGTCTCATATTTCTAGCTACACCCATAGAAACATGTCTTGCCCCTATTAAGTCAATCATGCCTAAGAAGACCCTTTGCTTAAAACCCTAGTAGATTCAGGAGCCTCGTCATGTTTCATCGATGAAGGATTAGTTAAGAAACATGGAATTCCAGTACTTCAGAAGAACAAACCAATAGTAGCTACAATAGTAGATGGACAACCTCTAGCATTTGGGAATATAACCATGGAAACCACATCATTAAGAGTACACCTTGGTGACCATGATTCCCACATGTTTCTACGTAATATCGAGTCCATTGAATATGGTTATTATTGGAATGCCCTAGTTAAAGAAACATAATCCAGATATTACTTGGGAAAAGAATAAAATAACTTGTCGAGATATCCAGAAGAACCGGACATATGTCCAAGCCAAAGGCTTCATACATGCAGTAAGGAAGTAGCCGACATATTTGATCGATGCCATAACAACTCAAGAGCCCAAAAAAGATGAATCAATGAAGCTACCCAACCAATATCAAGGTTTTGAAGATGTTTTTGAAAAGAAGAATGCAGATATCCTCCCAAAGCATAGATCTTATGATTGTGCCATAGAACTTCAAGAGGGATCACAACCACCCTTTGGACCAATCTATAGACTATCCCTAGAGAAACTTACAAAATTATGCAAGAATATTGATGAGAATCTAGCCAAGGGGTTTATCAAACACTCAAAGTCTCCTATAGGAGCCCCTATCCTATTTGTAAAGAAGGACAAGACTCTATGAATGTGCGTAGACTATCGTGGGCTGAATAAAGTCACAATAAAGAACAGATAACCTCTACCACTTATCATTAGGGCAAAAAAGGACCTAAAAGGGGTTGTTTGCTAATGAGAGATTAAGGGAATTGACAAATAGAGTCTTTCCACGTGTACAAGAATATAACATTGCTGTCTCTTTTAACTGTATGAAGAAATTCTTTTTTTAATACAATATTCTTTTAAAGCGCCGCTAAAGTGATAAAGAGTCTCGTATTCAGTGTACAATTTTTCGGTTTGATGCAATAAAAGATATTTTGGCACACTACACAAAGCATATTCTCAAATTTCCAAGAAGGAATTGATTTTTGAAGATACGAAATATTTTTGAGTTCAAAAAATTTCATGATCATTCAGTGACAGGGTTTACATCAAATCAAAAGTTTCCACGTGTACGAAACCTTTTTCTCTATAAATACTGTCAAAATTTTTTAAACGTTAGTTTCTCTCTTTGAACATTCTTCTTCTTCTAAGTTCAAATGGCTTCTTCTTCTCGTCGTCCTTCCAATCGTGTAACCTCATGTGAGGTTTACAACAGAAGAGGGGATTCTTTGTGGAAATCTCTTTCTGTGAAAGTAAATGAATGGATAACTATGCTTCCTAGCTGCATAGGTGCCCATCAAGTCAAGCGTGCCAAAAGAGACCACAAGAAACCACTAGAAGGGACATAATCTCAGTTTAAAATTGAAGAGATGCGGTTGGTTTGCACAAGTACAACATGTGTACACCACAAACGATCTTGTTCTAGAAAATCATCTGCACTTCCCTTCCTACTGTAAGTGAAGTTTTACAATGCTCTTCTATCATTCCAGTTGTTTTTGTATAATAAAACATATGTTTTTGTACTACAGATATCTTTGCTTCCAATATTGTGGAATGGCTACCTGTTTAATGTTTAACACGAACATTCAGAGTTCTTCATAAGGAATATGCAAAACTCATGTATGCAGAAAAATCTGTTCAATTTTTCAATAGCATAGAGTTATTTGTCCATTATGCAAATTATCAAGTGCCATCAGGGAGGAGTTCTTATGGAAATCTTGTTCATGTACCTGGTCCTTGCATCTCTTCATTAGATTGGGATGCTCCTGATCATTCAATAGTTTCAAGTTTTCTATGCAAACTTAAATTTGACATCCAAAAGGCAATGTCAGCAGGCCGAATTTTGAGAAGGATAACGATTCAATGGTTTTTGCCTATTCATGTCTTTGTAGCATGCTTTAAAAACATGTTATTACAGAAAACAAAAACAATGTGGTTGAATAGGAGAGTCTCTATTTCAGAGATTGATGATGTTTTAGGTAGGGAATGTGATAGCAAAGAAGTTCAAAAGCTAGGTGACATTATTTTATGTAAAGTTAGTCCCAATTCTCTTTCAATCTCATATCAGATATGTCGACAATCTCTGGTTCTAGGATATGACTATAGAAGGTGGGAAAAAAAAGCTTGGACTTTGGATAGCCTTGGACTCAGAGGAGAGCTGTCCAAAATTTGAGTTAGAAGTATTGATTCATCCAGATTTTCAATCAAGGAAAATAATTTTCACTGCAAATTGGAATCTCAAAAATGTAAGGGAGCTCCTAGAATACCTTGATGAGGTATCATTACAGTGTAGATTCTCAATTGATGATGCAATAGTTAACATTAGATCAGAGAAATCATTATCTAGCATAAGTTGCCTGCCACCAAGGGTGATTAAGTTCCAACCCTTAAGATTGTAACAAGTTAACCCTGACATTCTTACATAATGTATCTTCCTCTAATAGAAGCTTCTATTGATACTTCCATTTAATTTTCTTTGCAGGATGGTGACAAAGAATGTGTGTTAAATTATGAATTTTAAATGTCTATATTCATATTTGCATTCTTTAATTTACTTTCAAGATTTTGATGAGGTTCTTATTGTACAATGATAAGAATATAAACCAAGACATTCTTAGATATTTTTTAGGTCCTTTATTTTATATTTCCATTGATTTTTATTTGTAGGAGTGAATTGATGACTTCATTTATTCCCCTTCATCTAAACTCATATTGGCATTTTTTTGTTTAATCTTAACATTCTGATGAGGTTCCAACTAAGAAAAAAATATACAAGAACTTGCATAAGTTAATTCTAGATGAACAAGAGATCTCAAATTCAATATCTAATTTGAGTTTAATTATTATAGTCTATCAAAGGTGCACATTAGTCTCAATTAAATTATTTTATTCTATCCATCTTTTATGTCCTCAAGTAATGCAAGAGAAAATATCATGGTACACATAACAAGTAATATAAGAGGTGGTGGAGAACCTGGTGCAAATTCCAATCCAAGGTTTGATATTTCAAAATATGAAGAGCATGACTTAAGACATAAAACAGAGGAGACGAGATTAGAGAAGACGACCGATGCAAGTGACTAGTGCAATCTGAACTTCTCGGATGGCCCTTATCGCTTAGATCGGTCGTGTTAGCAAACTGCCGCAAGAGATTTCAACAAGTGACCTTGCGTAAAGATTTGACTAATGAGTATAAAAACAACTAGCAACAGCTCATCTCATGCAATGTTGCTAAAAGGGGATCCTATGTTGAAATGGATAATACGACCGATGCAAGCGATAGGGGAAATCCAAAATTCTCCGATTCCCCATATCGCTTGTATCGGTCGTGTCCTCTTAATTCTTTATATTCTTCTGTATCTTCTCCAATTTAAACTTTCCAACAGGAATGAAGTAAGAAACCCACAATGCAGTCATATTTGTGACAAGACCAAATTTAATTGGACCATGCAATGAACTTTTGTTTAACTCTCAAGACATTCAATACAACTGTATATTTCTCAAGGCATATAAATATTGTAAAGGCAAATAAATATGGTTACAATGAGCATCTTCCAGATGAAGATTGGCATAAGTACATACAATTTTTACATAAATAAATCTTCCAACCTATGTTGGTTTTACAATAGATTTCAATCTTAGGCTACAAAATGATTTAACCCTTTCTATCCTTTTTGGAGCCCTCTTTTCTCTGTTGCTTGAGTCCCTTTTTAGAGCTTTGAGCTTGACTCTTTTTCTTGGTCCCATGCTTTAATGGTGAGTGAAGAGGAAGCCCTTTCTTTCTTTCTTCAAACTTTTTTTTATCAGGTGGAGGGGGTGGAGGTGACTCTAGATCATAGGGGCAGATTGCATGTTTCATGATGCCATTTATTTCTCTTTCTTTGATCAAGATGATCCATGCATCTGGGTAGTCTGATAAATTCAATTTAGGACTGTAAAACCTTCTTTCCAAGAATCTTACAGCATTTGCAATCACTCTCTAGCCACATGATGTTGCGTCTTTCTGCAATGGCACATGAATTTGTATGTATCCAAATTGCTTTTGTTCATTCAATTTAGCAATTCCACGAAAATTCTGATCAATATGCATCTTGAGAAGCTTTGCAGCAGTGCATTGTAAAGTAAAAATCAGAATGGATGGCATGGCTCTAAAATAGAGAACAACAAAATGTATAGAAACTTACAGTTTGCAATTCCCATGTTGTGATTGAAGAGAATTGAGGAAAAGATCTTGATATGCATTGAAGTCAACAATAATCAGACTCCAATGGCCCCTCTCAATGACTTGCATGTAAATATACTTTCTTAAATGAAACAAATATCTTTCCAAAATGAAGATGAATACTTACTTTTCAGTATATGGGTAGATAACACATTCTACCTCTTCTGTAAAATTCTGTAGAAAGGACTTGGCATCTCCATGTTTAAGCAAAAAACACTGTGTCACCAAAGTATCTTAAATAAATTCTTTTCTTTGAACCGCTTCCTCACATTGTTGAAGAAGAATCCTACAAATCAAGAAATAAAAATTCAGTTAAGGAACTAGAAAATTAAGCAATACAAGAGCACTTTATGGCCTCTAGATAATACTTGAGTGAAATGTTGATCACACTACCTGATATTTCAACATGAAACTCCCTCAACATTTTGTTGTTTTCAGGTCTAATGTCAAGAAACCATTCTTTCTGCCATGGCATTACAACATTAACTATTATCTGCCCATCTCCTTTCTTAAGGAGCTCTTTATTTGCTTTCTGTAACTTTTGAATCTGGTTTAAGATGACACTTTCCTCTATAAATAATCCTTGCTTTTTCCTCTCCTCCTAACTATTTGCTGTAATTCTAGTTTCATGATCATGAGTGACCTGAGGGTTGATCTCTTCAATGACAACTGTTGTTTTGGGTGCTCGCGTTGGAGGTATATTTAAAATATCGAAGAATGTTTTATCATGGTGATCAATAGGAACTAGAGATTTATCAAATTTATATCTTATTCTTGAAACAATAACATAATCCTTCCCCGTTAGTGTTACCCTATGAGAATGAGCAGCACATAAATAGGCATCATTCATAAAATCAATAGCAACGTCCTCTGTAGCTTCTTGCATGCATAGCAGTGCTTGAGTTTGTCACCTCACATTGATAAAGGATGAGGTCTTCATTAAAGAACAGAGGTTGCCTGTGATCTGCTTCACAACTCTCATAAATGGAAGTCTAGGGATCAACAATCCCACAGACCTTTGAGCTCTTCTAATTTCCCTCAAGGACTTTACATGATACTTGACCCTTTTCTTTGAATGCTTGTCTGATACATTGCCTTGAACCTTCTGGGGATTTTTCTCCTAGACATTTTGCTCTTGGGCATTTTGTTCTTGGGCATTTTGGTCCTGACCCTCACGGTACAAATTCCTTATTGTCTTTTTGGTCCTAGCCATACTCTGCACAAAATGAGAGTCTTTAGGCAAGGAATTAGGAAGGAAAGGAAACTTACTCTCAAAAATTTTGATCAAGGACTCTTTCCACTGTCAGATACACGACCGATCCAAGCGATAACAGTCATTCGAGAATGCCCCGATTTCCCTTATCGCTTGCATCGGTCGTCCTTGAATTCATCATCAAATATCAATCAATACTAGCTCAAATATATCTTACAATGGAAAATATTTAAATATCACTAAGAAAAACATAATTTGCAAGCTATGATCAATGACTCTTTCCACTGTTAGAGACATAACCGTTCAAACCGATAAGAGTCATCTGGAAATGCCCGGATGTCCCTTATTGCTTGCATCAGTCGTCCATGAATTCATCATCAAATATCAAAAAATACAAGTTCAAATATATCTTACAATGCATAATACTCAAGCATCACTAAGAGAAACATAATATGCAAGCTATGATCAAGGACTCGATGCCATTTGAGAAACATGACCAATCCAAGCGATTAGGGTTATCCACAAATCTCGGATGTACCCTCATCGCTTGGATCGGGCGTGTCCATATTACCTAACACAGAGAGCGCTCTCTATAGAAAATGTGAAGAAGAAGCTTAAAAACTTGGTGGCAATGGAACCTCGACGCTTGGAAAGTGTTGACAAAAAAAATGAAAGAAAAGAATAGGGAAGCTTAAATAGGTCCCAGAATTGAGTTGACCGTTGGTGCCACGTGGCACACCACAATTGGTCCATCTCATATAGCCATTGCAAATTCCAACGTCTTCTGCCACGTGGCATGATTTGATTGGTCCATATCATCTATCCGTTGAATCACCCAACATACCTTTGCCACATGGCACTCACTGATTGGTCCACATCATTCGATCGTTACCTCCTCCCTCCTTGCCTATAAATAGCTCATCAAGGAGGAAGATGAGGTCAAGGTATGTTGTTTAATATATTCTTATGAATTTAAGGTTTTGTCCAAGATCTCCATTTTTAGTGAGAAATCGACCATGACCGATGGAAGCAATAAGGCCCATCATATATTTTTTGTTTGGCCTTATCACTTGCATCAGTTCTGTTTTTACTTGAAGAGGAAGATGAGGTCAAGGTATGCACTAAAATATATTCTCATGATTTATAGGCGAAGGAGATGAGATATGACCATCGGTTTTCTCCAAGGTCTCCATTTAGACTATGAGAAATCGATCACGACCGATGCAAGCGATAAGGCCCATCAGATATTTTCGGTTGGGCCTTATCGCTTGCATCAGTCGTGTTTGGACTTGAGGAAGATGACATCAAGGTATACAGTTAATTATACTCTCAAGAATTTTAGGCTAAGGACATGAGATGGGACCAATGCAATATCTCTAGCTTGTATCGGATTTGTCCAAGATCTCCATTAGAAGTGTCAGAAATCGAGCACGACCGATGCAAGCGATAAGGCCCATCAAATATTTTCCATTGGGCCTTATCGCTTGTATCGGTCGTGTCTAGGAGTTGCACGCAGCATTGATAATAGATATCTGGCTTTGTAAGAATTCACCTCATTCAGCAAATATAACATGTTTCTAGGTAGTTTGCAAAGAGATATTGATGACGACCGATGCAAGCGATAACGACCGTCTGAGTTTCTCTAAAGACCCTAATCGCTTGCATCAATCATGTCTCTTGCTTTATGTCTAATTGCTTCAAGTTACTTTTCATGACTCCTAAAGTGTGGTTGCACTTCATCTGACCTTGTTTTTCATTTTTACCACAGTTAACTATATTGAAAGAAGACAATTACCTTTGCAGAGGCAAGGGAACAAGAAAAGACATAGAAGAGAAAGGAAACGCAAAGGTGGATATTCATTCTATTATCCCCTATCTTCCAAACTTGAACCCAGACACTTTTTGTGTTATTCACAAGCACTATAGTGAGGAGCCAGACTTTGCATTGTTCTCCTTAAGGACTCTATCAAAATACATGGGTTTTACTCCAATACCCTTTAATGCTTTCAGAGTTTTGCTGCCTGAAAGAGCAGCTGCATTCAGACTTTTTGGATATGCCCTAGGACTCAATGCTTCAAGGGCAGGGTACTTTCTTTGTTATTCAAGCTATGCAATGGCTATAGGGGTGTCATATTTAAAAATCATTGCTGGATACAAGAGAAAAGAGTTCCTCAGATATAGAGGTGATTTGCCAAAGCCAATCTCTTTAAAGAGGCTCAAGGAATGACTTCATTTTTTCAAATTCTAGTTCTCAACAAATATACATATACAGAAATTGCGCAATGTGATATAAGACATTGCAATTTTTTTGGTGTAACTGATCCATGGCCTAATATTAATTGTTATTGATCCATGATCTGTTCTCTGGTCAAAGTCATCTGATGGTAATAGACATATTTCTTCTCAAAGCTTAATACATCATGAAATGTACATACATGAAATCTTTATTTCTCAAAGAAATAAAAGACATTGCAAATATTAAAGCTCTGTTTGAAATGTAGTCTTTTTCATTTTGTGAGATTGATACATGATGATTTTGTCTGGTGATAGTCATATTCTTCTGATTATATTTGGCATGAGGTCCTTTGTAACTGTCTTCTAAAGAACCAATCAAAAAGCGCTCTGAAGGCATTGCTCTTTGTTACTCCTCCTCCTTTCCTTGTACACCTAAAGAAGCTTGTCCTTGCTTGATAATGAGATTTTTCCAAGCCTTGGGTGTCCCACATGGCAAGTGGTTCTTTTTCTGCAAAGAATGCACCATGCACAAGAACAATATGCTAGAAGAGCTGAAGAATCTCATTAGATCTTTATTTCGATAAAAAATAAATAAATTGGATAAAATATCTTTGGAACTCACCAAGTAGTATGTTATGTCTTTGGCACCCCATGCCACTATGATGGTTTCTATAAGCTCTATGGTCACCTTTCTGCAATCTGTCACATAACTTTTTGATGTTACCTACTGTCTCATGATCTTAAAAAGATTATCTAGTTTGACCCACACCTCCATTCTCTTTTTCGTTATTTCTGATTTGCTTCTTACATTGGTCGTGACCTCAAAAAATTGTTTCCAACAATTCCACATGGCATTTAGTTGCTTGTCATCATGGTTGCTGAAGAATCTCCTTGCTTTTGCACCTCCCATTGAGACATCCTGTGGATACATCACCTGTATTTTGTGAAAGCTTTGGATCTTTTCTTAGATGAACATCACCACCATGAAATCCCATTTCTGAAAGAAGACATTCACATTTTTTTATGCACTCATCTGCAAGAGTTGTAGGCTTGATAGAATATGCATAATCCAAGCGAAGATGGACCAACTTGTCAATGATTCTTAACTCTGCATGTAGCGTACATATGTGTACATTTATCAATGCTATTGGAAGTATGGGATCCCAAATCATTGAAGAAGATGAGTAGTTATGAAGAATAACATTTTCTCTAGAAGGAGCCTCTTCAACCTCAACTCTAGGAATTCATCCATTTGTGTTTGGGCTTTGCATGTAGTACAAGCAAGGGTACTTAGAATTTGCTCCCCCACTTATACCAAACATGCATTTGAGTGTCTGTAGGTCTCCACTCAAATGCCACTCAACTTGAAAGTTCCCGTAGTCTTTGAAATTCAACAATTCTCTTGCATGATGCCTTTGGATAACATTTGGAATGTTTGTCTGTGAGAATAACCATTTAAGTGTTTTATGGCTCTCAGATGGAACTTGAGCATAGCCAACCCACCATAACTCCATTTCTGATTGTACTTTGAGAGATGGAGTATCCATTTTCCCAAGGCTATAGTCCAAAGCTTTGTTCATCAGTGCAATACTTATTCTCTCCATTTTTCGATGTTTTTTAAGCTCAGCTTCATCAAGTTTGATTAAAAATTTCAATAGACCAAGACATTCATGTTCTTTTATATTATGGAACTCAACCATGTATGTTTGAAGCTTTATAATATCTATCCATATGTTGTTAAATGCATTGTAAGTGAAATGTAACTTTTGTTTTCCTACTTCGTAAGGCATGTTACCATGAATATGATTATATTCACCAAATACTGATGTGATCTTTTTATTCAAGCAGAGCCGAAGCTTTCCTACATGATGGGGTCTAGGCAATCCAAAACTTCTAACTTTGTTAAATTTTAAAATTTCATACCAAACTTTTGAAATTGCTCTATAACCCTTCCTACTCACTCTACCACTATCACAAATCTTCTGAATTTGAGATGGTTCTAGTAACAGATTCATTCTGTCATGAGTTTTTGGAAAACAAACCGTTTCAAGCATGTATTTTCATTTTGTTTCAATATTCTTAAAACATCATTTTGACTCAAAATTTCATTACAGAAATGTACGCGCTCAAGAGTGCTCGACATATTGAAACCTAGCACATTTGTCACATGATCTCTAACAATTTTCATTCTTTTCTTTTTCTTGCCAGATTTTTTTCAGTCAAATCTAAAAACGGTTTTACTTGTTTTGACCGCATTCTCAAACCTATAGGGGTTTCTTTCATTTTTTTAAAAGACTCAAAGTGAGAAGAAAAAGTGGATAATTTGCTTTCTAGCTCCCTTATATGTAAATCCTTCTGATGTAGTGTGTTTTGTAGATAGTTTATGTATTGTACATAATTCCTTGAAATATCCCAGAGCCTTGAACAATAGCCTCATAAACCATCCTCACCATCTCCTACAAATCTAATCAGATCATGAAGATTATGAAAAGGGGGATACCTTCCAGTTTGTGGATCAATTGGATAAACAGATCCATCTGTCCATATGTCGATATGTTTCTTGCCTTCCTTTCGCAATCCATCCACTTCAGGAGGATGAAGAGCCCTTTGGAATACTTTCCTTGTCGTCGCATACTCCAGACTAACTGCAATGTTGATATGGAACTTTTCACAATGATTTCGATTATTTGAAAGCTCAACGAGAGTATTTGGGTTAATGTTCTCCATGGTCTGCTATGAAAAGTGATCAGCAAGTGTCTAAAATGACATGAAAGAGAGAAACAGGCCTGCTATGAAAAGTAGAGTAAAAAAGTTCCAAACATCATCATCACACATTATATAGGTCCGTGAACAAGAGGAAAATTCGAATTTTGATCAGCGCTAGATGAGCACAAACTTCGAGGCATAAGATATCACACAAACTTTTCATCACTATCATATGAGTTTCTCTCTCTTCAAAATTTGCATAAGATACATTTTAAATGAACTTACACGGAATTTCTTAAAGGATTTGACAACTTTAATCAAGATTAAGCACAACTAATTGAAATCCTTACACGGTCCTTTTTGGGCCGTTTTTCGCCCTAATGATCAAAACTCTTGGAACGCCTTGGAAAAGCAAAGTTCTTCACAAAGATTGACCTTCAAGGAGCTACACTCTTGTTAAGATCAGAGAAGAAGAGGAATGGAAGACAACATTTCAAACAAGGTATGTGCATTTTGAATATGTGGTTATGCCATTTGGTCCAGCTATCTTGAAACATATGATGAATGATATCTTTCGAGAATATTTAGATGACTTTGTGGTAATATATCTCAATGATTGAAAAAGATCAAAAGGACTTAGTTCTTCCAACTATTGAAATTCACATTCTCCACTGCTCCAATTCTAGTTCGTCTTGATTCTAGCAAGCCCTTCTTCGTAGAGACAGATGCATCAAACTTCGCCCTTGAGGCCATTTTATCCCAATATGGAGATGGATACCTGCATCTAGTTGCATATCATTCAAGGAAATTTTCCCCTTCATAATTAATTATGAAATCCATGACAAAGAACATCTTGCCATAGTGGATGCGTTTGATACCTAGCATCACCATCTAGAAGGAGCAACTCATAAAGTTATTATGTATACAAATCACAAGAACTTAGAGTATTTTATGATCACCTGAATCCTCAATAGAAAGCAATCTCGATAGAATAACGTTTTATCTAGGTTCTACTTAGTCATTACATATTGTCCACGACGCCAGCAATGTCAAGCAATGTCAATCAAATGCCTTGTAAACGAAATGAATTGTTTTGTAACGTTCAGCAGAAAACTCAAGAAGGAAAAGTCCAAGAAATAAATGATTTCAAGAAAAGGATGTGTTACTTTTCTATAAGAACCTATTGTATGTCCTTCCAAGAAAGCCGAGCACCAAGTACTTCAACAACATCATGATAACCTTGTAGCAAGACATTTTGGAGCGAATAAAATAATAGAGTGGATATCAAGGAATTTTTGGTGGCCTCAAATGTGGAAGGAATTTAAAGAATATATCTGAACATGTGACACTTGTAATAGATATAAGATACCATGACATAAACCTCATGGCCTCTTGCAACCTTTACCTTTTCCAGAAAGGCCATGGGCTTCATTATCTATCGATTTCATCATACATCTACCAAAGTCACATACGTATGATGACATTCTTGTTGTAGTGGATAAATTTACAAAGATGGCACCAAGGTAGGATAAAAACTCCAACCGTATAGTTTTTTGTATATATGGTATGTACAGTACATACCAAACTATACCGTACATGTTCAGTGTGTTTTTAAATTAATGAAACATTTTCATATTTTTTCCCTCGATTCAAGCATGGCCCAACTCTTATTTGTCATAATTCATTGTTTAATGTTGATATTATTGTTTAGATAACTTTATTCTTGAATGTGCAACATAAAATATCTATATATTTTTATCATTTATGACTTGTCCAATTATGGGACAACGTACCGAACCTCAAGGTTCGGTTGGGTTCAGAAACCATATGCAAACCGTACGTACCAAACTTAACATACCATTCCATCTTGGATGGCACACTTCATTACAACTACCAAGGCAATCATAGGTGCAGCCATTGCTAGACTTTCTCTTAGATACATCTTGTGGCTTCATGGATTGTCTAATGATATTGTTGGTGATCTCTGCACTAGTGCAAAGGCACCCAATACCCTCTAACACCTACCACAAAGTATATTAAGCAAAAACATGTTCAAAGGTCCCAATCTAGGAGGTCTCACAACAAATACACCCTATGATCCTCCTTGGGGGAATCCTCTCATAACCTATTGCCTATGGATGCAAAGATTGGTAGTCATACCACCTCATTAATCATCCACCCATTCCTCAACTTGTTCGTGCAGTGTCCTATGAGAGAGATATCAAACCCACCACAAAGGGGTATGAAAAGTGTACATATCTAGAAAGACCCACACTCTTGATCTAGGATTGGGTCTCAACCATATCTTCAATTGTAGGTCTATCCATATGCCTTAGGATCGAAAAATATCCCCAAAGAATATTCCTCTCGTCCATGAGATATCAATCACTCATGTAACTCTTGGCCACATCATATGGCATGAGCTAGAGGAATATCTACCCTACAACCTTCATCCATAGGGAGGTGCTAGAAATCTCTTTCACCCCACCAAAACATGCATTGAATTATTGGAATTTTATAGCCGAGTGTTGACATTCAAGGATCACCCCAAAACATGAGTACCTATCCTTTTCCTCTCTCCCTCACATTAGAAGGAGTTTTTCCTCTACCCAAAAATCACTATGGGCAGCCTATGAAGCTCTTAATCTTTTACAGGTTGTAATATGAGTCTTTCTATGGACCATAATGATGAAAGGATGCTTAAACAAATAATGGATAAGACATATTGTAACCTACTCATAAAAGTAGTGCTACATTTCAAGGGAAAAAAAAACCTTTAGAATTGATGGCCATATTGAAACTACTTAGATGGACATTCTTCTTGATATGTGCATTCATTTAATCATTTTCAAAAACCCAAGGAATATATTACAATTATGAGCTTGATATAGCATTCTTTTTTCAATATTTCTCTTCATCTATGAAGTCATTTATGATACATTGGATTAGTTTACATATGAAATCCATGGTGTTTCATATGGACTTAGTGTGGTACTTTCACTATATTTTCTCAAGACCAGTAGAGCAAAATCCCTAGGTTAGATTGGATTCTTTAGAAGATAATGAGAATCGCAAGCGTGCATTAATTGATTAGTCAATAAGATTCAAGAAGATCCCATGACAAAGGATGATAGTTATATACAAGGTATCTCTCGTTCGCATGAAAATATGAACTATACGGTTAGAAGCTCCTTCAAGATTATACATCTCTACTCTAGAAAACAAGACCAGTGATGAAAAGAGTAAAGCCAAAGGGTTACAGTTGGTTGTACTCTACCCCATGGTGTGCTTGCTGAAACTCTACCCCATGGTGTGCTTGCACATGACTTCTTCCCCAAGCTTGATGCTCTACAATTCCTAAGGATAGATGTTGGAAGGTTTGAAAAATATGGTGGAAAACTCCGTGATTCATTCCTTTTACGAGGAGATTTTCAAGAGCTAGCAATCATAGGCCAAGGTAGGATTGATTAGTGCTAAACATTACGCATGCAAAGGATCATAGTTATATACAAGGTATCTCTGGTTCGCATGAAAATATGAACTATACGCTTAGAAGCTCCTTCAAGATTATACATCTCAACTCTAGAAAACAAGACGAGTGATGAAAACAGTAAAGCCAAAGGGTTACAGTTGTATGTACTCTACCCCAACCCCATGGTGTGCTTGCACATGACTTCTTCCCCAAGCTTGATGCTCTACAATTCCTAAGGATATATGTTGGAAGGTTTGAAAGATATGGTGGAAAACTCCTCGATTCATTCCTTTTACAAGGAAATTTTCAAGAGCTAGCAATCACAGGCCAAGGTAGGATTGATTAGTGCTAAACATTATGCATGCCTATGGATGCAAAGATTGGTAGTCATACCACCTCATTAATCATCCACCCATTCCTCAACTTGTTCGTGCAGTGTCCTATGAGAGAGATATCAAGCCCACCACAAAGGGGTATGAAAAGTGTACATATGTGGAAAGACCCACACTGTTGATCTAGGATTGGGTCTCATCCATATCTTCAATTGTAGGTCTATCCATATGCCTTAGGTCCGAAAAATATCCCCAAAGAATATTCCTCTCATCCATGAGATATCAATCACTCATGTGACTCTTGGCCACATCATATGGCATGAGGTAGAGGAACATCTACCCTACAACCTTCATCCATAGGGAGGTACTAAAAATCTCTTTCACCCCACCAAAACATGCATTGAATTATTGGAATTTTATAAACTAGTGTTGACATTCAAGGATCACCCCAAAACATGAGTACCTATCCTTTTCCTCTCTCCCTCACATTAGAGGGAGTTTTTTCCTCTACCCAAAAATCACTATGCCTATGAAGCTCTTAATCTTTTACAAGTTGTAAAATGAGTCTTTCTATGGCCCATACTGATGAAAGGATGCTTAAACAAATAATGGATAAGACATATTGTAACCTACTCATAAAATTGTAACCTACTCATAAAAGTAGTGCTATATTTGAAGGGAAAAAAAACTTTAGAATTGATGGCCATATTGAAACTACTTAGACGAACATTCTTTTTGATATGTGCATTCATTTAATCACTTTTGAAAACCCAAGGAATATATTACAACAAGTATGAGCTTGATATAGCATTCTTTTTTCAATATTTCTCTTCATTTATGAAGTCATTTATGATACATTGGATTAGTTTACATATGAAATCCATAGTGTTTCATATGGACTTAGTGTGGTACTTTCACTATATTTTCTCAAGACCACTAGAGCAAAATCCCTAGGTTAGATTGGATTCTTTAGAAGATAATGAGAATCGCAAACGTGCATTAATTGATAGAAGGCAAGCCCACAGCTTGGGATCCTTGAAGGAAGAGAAGATTAGTCGATAAGATTCAAGAAGATCCCATGACAAAGGATCATAGTTATATACAAGGTATCTCTGGTTCACATGAAAATATGAACTATACGCTTAGAATCTCCTTCAAGATTATACATCTCAGCTCTCGAAAACAAGACCAGTGATGAAAAGAGTAAAGCCAAAGGGTTACAGTTGGTTGTACTCTACCCCATGGTGTGCTTGCTCAAACTCTACCCCATGGTGTGCTTGCACATGACTTCTTCCCCAAGCTTGATGCTCTACAATTCCTAAGGATATATGTTGGAAGGTTTGAAAAATATGGTGGAAAACTCCTCGATTCATTTCTTTTACAAGGAAATTTTCAAGAGCTAGTAATCACATGCCAAGGTAGGATTGACTAGTGCTAAACATTACGCATGCAAAGGGTCATTCTACTAGTTTTGGTGCAATTTGAACACAACAGTCATCTCAAGATCTCTCTTGAAACTTTGCATTTGGATAAATAAGTAGTGCTAGTGCATTCCTTTTAGCGATGGACTTAACATGTTCATGATACCACTATGGAGAAGGATGAGGATAAATGTCAAGTTCATGTTCATAGAAGTCTTGTTTTTACCAAAAATTGCCAATGGCATTGAACGATGGCCTTAAATTCCATCATTTTATGATTGACCTTGGATACAGAGGCAATGCAAAAGGTTTCCCTACAGCTCTACATTTCCTTGGGGCACTCAACCCCATTGATAAGAAGCACATTAACATCATCAATGAGCATCTTGAGCACAGCCTATTTCTAAAATTGGGTAAGAGAATCACATTTGACTTTCCCTCATTGAACATGGACATTCACCATGCACGTGAGACCATTGGTAACAATAAAATAAAAGAGAGGGAAAAGCAAGAAACCTTGACTGATGAAACATTTAAGATCTAGAGAAGAGTACAACTTAGTGTTGGTATTAATCCTAGTTGAGTTCTTCCCCCACAACGTAAAAACCACTTTAGTGGACTAAGAGCCCACGACTAAATCCTTGAGGGATTGAAGAATGAAATCCCAATCTAATCTCTCAAAGGATTGATCAAGTTAAATATTCAGAATTTAAGGTTTGTATTGGCTTATGTGGCTAATTCCAACACTTACTTCATATCGATGCTGGCCTCTGAGATTGCCCTCCCTTTGATGAAACCTTTGTGGTCCTTAATAACCCACAATTGAAGGTGATTTGTAAATGGATTCACGCATGCTTTTGCAATGTCCTTCTATCCCACATGGAGCATGATTAATTGTCTCTACATAGTTCCTACTATCTTTCTTTACAATGAGTGAATCTTTAAAGACTGAATAACTTGTCAGTGAGGTCATAAGGACCTAGACTCTTCTCCTTAGGAAGGTACTCAATAAGGTCAACACGTTCACACCTAGAAAACAATTCATGGAGGCATTGAGAAAATTTCAGAGGGTCCATATCAATCCTAAGATGCAAGAGATAGGCCATGTGCTCTCCTTCTAGTAGTTATAGGGGAGGAGATGTTGGGATTTTCTTTAACATGATTGATAAGAAAAATTGATGGTTCTCTTTCTCAATTGCATACTCGATCATCGCCTAGTTGACTATATAGGGAAAGAACTCTTTGTTGTATATTTTTCTTGAGGACATTACCCATTTAGGAGGCGGCTTGACTGAAATCGAAGATACAAAGGGTTTTGATGATGGAAGCTCCCAAGATGAGTATTCCATCAACAAAGAATAGAACCTTGAGCGCAAGAGCTCCATAATAAGCTCAATAAGAAAGACGCACTTTGACCAAACGCCAAGTGGATTATAGGGCCCTCTTGACCGAGATGGACATAAAGAGGAGAGAAGACATGAAAGAGAAGAATGATCATCCTCTCCTTCAATGATTGGGTTCTTACGGATCCATGAAGAGTGGTCATCGTAAACCAACGGATGAAAGAAAAGAAGATAGTCTATGAGGTTTGATGGAGGGGATGAACCTCTAGGTGTTGGGTGGCAAAGCACTTTGCTTGGGAAGGTCTCTTGGTGAAATTGAGGATACTTGACATAAGGCTTTCCGAATAGGACACATACATATCCAAAAAATAACAAAACATAGAAGGAAAGGAATGTGGCGCTATAATCAAACAAGAACCGTAATTGTGCTTTTCATAAAACGTTAGCTATATTACAAGAAAGACGCGCGCGCAACCACACACACACACACAATTGCCTTGATGCGATTCTTTCCGCGTGACAATCACTCAGAGGAAGTAAGTTAGGCTAGAAGTAAGTTAGCCTTCGACGATAGACTGCATTGATGCAATTCTTTCCACGTGACAATCAATCAAAAGATATTTGAATAGACCAGCTTATAGCTTGATCCAATGTTAACGATTTACGGAGAATCGCAAATCACGGAATACAAACTTGACAATATTATTACATTTAAAGACGTTTGAATTTTGATTTATTAGAATCACATTCAATATCAGAAAACCCCACGCATAGCAGCTAGTTAAAATCAAAATTTGTACATGTGAACTTCTCCATCTCGTCAATCATAGATTCGCCCACGGCAAGTCAAGCAATTTTAATTAACGTGAAATGTCATCAATGATAGACTCATGGAGAGTCAAAGACCTTTTACTTAACATGAATGAAACATAGGTAGAATGTCCTTTTTCTACATCAGGGATGAAAAACCATATTACGTAAAGGATGTAACAGAAAACCTAACAACGGAAATAAACAAAAATAAATAAAAGGATGTAACAGAAAACCTAACAACGTAAATAAACAACTGTCACACACACAGACACACAAGAAAAAAAAAATCAACTCCACTATGGTCCGCCAAAGCAGGAAAGATGACTGATCAGTTGCCTCCTCAGCTGTGCGCGCGTCTATCTAGCAAACCCAGTCAAAGAAGCCGCGGTTGTTCATAACGCAGTCATCCAGATCGACTGATGCATGTCGCAGAGAGCACAGTTCCGTGAAGTTGAATATCACTGCATGATTGACTGAACTCCGCCAAAGCACTGTTTTTCCGCACGTAGCTTCAAGATGCATTCTATCCGGCAGAAGTCTTATATTACGGCAGGAATGACTAAAGTTGCCACCCACAAAGAGACACTGCTGCCAATCAAACAATCAACAGAAGATTGGAATAGAGTCTCTCTCTCTCTCTCTCTCTCTCTCTCTCTCTCTCTCATGCACACACGCACAAAGTAACGCAAACGCTCATCTGCACACGCAGACTTCCTACCTTCGTTGGGAGGAACAGACGAGCCGGCGTCCGGTGTCTCACACACACACATCACACACAGGCACTTCCAACCATTCAAATGGCCTATTTTTTACTATAATTACCTCTGCGTTAGCATGAGTACTGAGGTTAACCATGGAAATAATGAGAATCAAGAACGCAGCCTTGCTGATTGAAGCCATGGGAATTGTGAAGAAGCCGAAGAAGCTGCGAAGCTGCTGCGCACTACAAATAGAACGAGAGGAGTACGTTGCAAGGAGGGATTAGGACCGCTCTGGCAGCACACAGTCTCTCAATGTCAAGTTTATATTGGGTTGAACTTCGTAAATGAGGAGCTCATCTGAGCATCCTACGTCGAGAAAATCGCTGCAAATACACATAATTTCAGGACAAACTCTCCACCAATAGAAAAAATTTACTTTCCTCTTGATCTTTTTCAATAATTGGAAGAACTAAGTCCTCTTGATTGTTTTCAATAATTGGATGATCATGGTATGAGAGCTCTACGCAAGCATCCATGGAGACCCCTTGGTGATTCACCTTGTTCATGACATCAAATAAATTTAGATTTCTTCTCATTTCTTTGTAAGTGGTCTCACATGTAGATAAAGTGAAGGATGGCTATGTTTGTAGGTTGAAGAAAGCATTTTATGGTCTCAAGAAAGCCCCAATGGAGAACCTAGAGGAGGTTGTATACATGGACCAACCATCAGGGCTTGAAGATAAAGTCAAGGATGGCTATTTTTGTAGGTTGAAGAAAGCATTTTATGGTCTCAAGAAAGCCCCAAGGGATTAGAATCAAAGGCTTGTGGAATATCTAATTAGTAGTGGATACAATCAATGCAAGCAGATACATCATTGTTTTTCAAGAAGGAAGGTGAACTATCTCTCTACTTGTGTGTATATGTAGATGACGTAATCATTACAGGAAATCATGAAGAAGGTATCAAGGAAATCAAAAGGAACCTTGGGAGGGATTTTAAATTCTCATACCTTGGAGATCTAAGGTACTCTCTAGGTATTGAAGTAATATAAAAAGACAATGGCATTTGTCTTATGTACAGGGAGTACGTTTTGGATGTTTTGAAGAAGTGTGGACTTACACAATGTGAACCATTATGTAATTTTAGGGAGATAAATATAAAATTGAATTTAATGGAAGGTAATGAAGTATAGGATCCACTTCTATATAGCTCTATGGTTGGATCATTAAACTATGCCACTATTACTTGATCAGCTCTAGCATATATAGTTGGTGCGTTTTCTCAATTCATGCATATAGCTAGAGTTTCACATTTACTTCCAACAAAGATAGTACTCAGATGTCTCAAGGGTATACTCAATGAAGGTCTATTTTATCCATTTGAAGATGAATTGCATGTAAAATCCTATACAAATGTTGATTGAGCTAGATCCAAAGAGGATAGAAGAAGCACAAGTGGATATGTAGCAATGCTTGGCAAGAAAGTCATCTCTTCAATGGCAAAGAAGCAACCCAAATTGCCATGTCATCCACTCAAGCTGAATATAGGCATTATCTCAAGTGACTTGTGAGCTTATGTGGCCCAAGAAGCTAACGTTTGAGTCAAACTTGTAGGTTAATCAATTTCCAATCTTATGTGACAATATGAGTAGTGTGTACCTATCTGCCAATCCAATCTTCTATGCTGGAAGCAAACGCATAGAGGTACAATATCATTACATCAGAGAGAAGGTGCTTCCTAAAGAAGTTCATGTGCAATATATAAGTACTAAGGACCAATGTGCTGACATGTTCATCAAAGCTCTCGACTCAATGAGATATCAAAGTTCAAGAAAGGCAAATCCCAATTGATTTTTAAAAAAGATGGCTAGTACATGCACCATTGTTTTTGGCTATCCAAGCTTATAACCATTTAAATAAATATTATATTTCAACTATGATGTATTCTTCACAGGAGTCTTTTTTTAGGGCACTAATCACTATGATAGAAAATACCCCAATTAGCAAATCCTCTTTCTTGCATCATTATTCATGAGGGTATCCTCTCTCTTATAGATGAATATTCTACCCTTTAGCATGTATGAAATATTTTTACAAGGAATATTTTGCCCCATAAACCTAAAAACACAATCAATTTTATGGTTCTATCAAAAAAGCAATTGTCTTCCTACGACTGTTGCATGAGCCATTTCCAAGATTGCTAAATATTCCAACTCATATACGCATAGGCATAAAATCATATCTTTTCCTCGCTTCTAAATTCATTTCCTATTATGTTATATTCTTTGCTTTCTTCCTCAAGTAATTTTCTCCATGCTACAAGGATGTCAATATGGTACTTCCCTTGTTTTAGGTAAATTAATCCCTGGCTTAGTCCATTCAATAGCTAAAATAAGGAAGTATAACATTTCCTCTTCTACTAGTTTTTTTTTCCTTGAATAATTGAAAATTTATATACACTTTGATACTTTTCCATTATTTTAAATCTCTTTTTGTTTTGTTGGATGCTTATATAGGAATAATGTTGGCCTATAAAAATTTCATGAGCTTGTTTGAATAGCTCTTTCCTCTCATTTTAATCTACATAAGACAATAAAAATCCTATTGAATCTTGATAATATAAGCTTATTGAAATAGTGTAGTATTTTCTTGTTTCATGTCAACATTTTGATGTCTTAGATATGTCACTATGTTGTGGCCCATATGCAAACCTATCACTATCTTCTCTAGAAATTTTGGCATGGTTTATAGGTTGAATGGATAACCAATTTCATGCCCAATACTACATCCATAGATAATTTTTCTATTTTTTGTCTCAACAGTTGGTCTACTCTTATATGATTATTTCCTTTCTTGATTACTACCCTAACTTGAAACATATCAACAATAGGAATCATCTCACAAGCCTACTTATGCTACAAGTTGTGTTTGCTAGATGAGTTTGTGTGAATGATCTACAAAGAACTTGAAATTACTTTCTATCAAATAGTTCTTGTACTTTTTAATGACAAAGATCATGCTTAAGCCATCTCTTTGTATTTTTGTATTGCTTCTCATAGGATAAACCAACCATATGCTAGGATAGCAAATGGGAAATTACAATTTCTCCTTTTTAATATTTTATAAAAGTACATGCCCAATCACATAATGGGATGTATCAACATGCACATGGGAGAGCTTGTTCCATTCTACCACTTTCAAGATGAAGGTTGTGTTCAACATTCTACTCAGTTTACTGAATGTATTTTTACATTCTTTTATTTTATTGAAATTTTGTATATGAAATACATATAAGAGCTTGATGATGATAGGTGCATATAAATAAAACTTCTATAGCAATAAAAATATCCCATAAAAACTTAAATCTCATTTATGTTCTTTGGTCAAGATCAATTTCTGATCACTACTATTTTATCCTTCTTCTTGGATATCGCATTCTTGGAGATAGTTTGACCAAAATTGCTCACATGAAAGATCTATGTCTAAGGATATCAATATTAAGGTTTCTCATTACTTTTCTTGGCCCATACATGTTGCATGCAATTTTCAATGTATGTTGTTGTATTATTAAGGCCAAAAGTGCTTTAAGGGCCATCCACATTTTGAAAGGGACTCTATGCTTTGGGACTTTTTTTCCTCATTTTACAATCCAAAGCAAAAAGTTTAATATGATTCCATAACCTTGTATCTTGAGTCATTCCCATCTCCTTTCGTGATTTAATCTTTATCTTTCGATTATCTCTTTTTCTAATCCTTGATCTTTATGTTAAAAAGTCTATTTGTTATGGTTATGGACTTTTGATATTAATATCTCAACTTCAATTCATATTTTCACGTCCACTCTTGCACACAATTTATGCAAACACATGCAATATCTAAAGATATTATTCATTCCATCACCAATATTTCATTAAAAGATGTTAGGTTTTGAGGTGATGGTGAAACATTTCTAAGAGTTTTTAGGAGGACGTAGCCCACCAGTGCTCCACACTTTTGGCTTTCACACTTTCCTTTGGAGAAGTGGAAACTTGGGCATGGTTTATCTAAATTTGTGGTTTTCAACCACGTTTAGGGATTCCAACTTTTCATAATTATAATCTGCCATAAAATTGCTTTCGAGGCACTAGTTGTAATTGCTTTTTCCTGAGAGAATCAAGTATATCTCGGTTGAGTTAAAAGAAACCTAGTGTGGCCACATCGACTTGTGAAGTTAAGTATAGGGTAGTATTCATAGATACAATGGATTGTAAATTTCCAACATGCCTATTGATGGATCTATGCATGGAGGTTGATGGACCTACACATGTTCTCACTAATAGTCAGAGTGCATTGATAGTTGCAAGAAATCTTGTGTTTCATGCATGCATGAATCACATTGAAGTTCAATATCATTATGTCATAGAGAAACTTCATGCTAGGGATATTTATTTGGTATATGTGCCTACACAAGATGATATGCCAGACATATGCACTAGCATTCTCCACCGGAAATGTTTGAGTCTTTTTGCAAAACTTTAGGCTCATGACCTTGTGAGGGCTGATCTGTCACTCCTCGTGTGTTCACATCATTTGCTGCAGGGGGTTTTGTTACACTTACATCTCCCTTGAGTGGCTTTGGTGTGAACCATTTCCCTATACATGGGTTTTTACTCTAAACTTGGCTAGAGTTTTTTTTTGTCCTCGTGTAACCACATATACATGATATAATCATATGTGGTGGCACTTTGTACTTAGGGATTTACTTATAGCTCTCGCTTCACTCATTCTCATACTACTTATCATGGATTTATATAGAGCTCTTCCAGCCATCAGCTTTTCTTAGTGTAGTGATCTCCTTCTTCGCTCTTATGTGTAGTTCTATTCATGCTTCCTCACTCACTCATACATCCAACACATAATACAATGATTATATTATTGATTCTTGATAATATAAGCATCTTGAAATAATGTAGTATTGTCTTGTTTCATTTAAAGTTTTTGATTTCCTTGATATCTCACTACGTTGTGGCCCATATATAAACATTAACACTATCCTCTCTAGAAACTTTTGTATGGTTTCTAGGGTGAATAGGTCAGAATCGTGCATACCATATACTACACCCATTGGTCATTTTTCATGTTTTAGTCTCAAAAGACAACCTACTCCTAAATGAGTATTTTGTTTCTTGAATACTACCTCAAAGTAAAATAGTATCAACAATAGCAATTATATGACAAGCCTACCCATGTTGCGAGGTGTGTTTACTAAATGCAATTTAATGATCATATACAAAGAACTTGGAGTTACTGCCTAAAAATTAGTTCTTGGACTTCTTAATGACAAAGAACATGACTAGGCCTTTTCTTCCCTTTCTTGTATTGTTTCTCATAGCAACAATCAACCATATGCTAGCATAGGAAATAGGGAGATCCCACATTTCCCTTTTAATATTTTGTAAAAGTATATATTGAATCACATACTTGGATGATTTTACATGCACATGGGAGAGCTTCTTCCATTCTACAACCTTCAAGATGGGGGTTGTGTTCAACATTCTACTTAGTTTACTAAATATCTTTTTGCACTCTCTCATTTGATTTAAATTGTATAATCAATCCATATAAAAGCTTGATGATGATAGAAATATAAGATTAAGCCTTCTATAGTAGCCAAAATATCCCATGAACGCTTAAATCTCCTTGATTTCCTTAGGTCAAGGTCAATGTGGGATCATTATGATTTTATTTGTCTTAGTGGAAATCCCATTCTTGGAGACAATGTACCAATAATGGTGACTCGCCTCACCAAAAGATGCATTTCTCAAGTCTCATCTATATTTGATAAATACTAAGTTTTTAGAAGACCTTTTGTAACTATAGAATGTGAAAGGATCACTACTTTAAATACGCAAGTAATTTACACGTATCTCCATTCTTCTCCTCAAAAACTCTTCAAAGACATGACACATGAAATAGTGGAAATTATTGGGGAACTTTTTAGACTAATAGAAGCACTAAATGCCTTTGGAGGTTCTTTTTTGACTCATGGCTTCTTCGAGGTTAATGTGCATATGAGTTCTTGGACTAGAGCTTGATATTACTCAGTATATTTACAATCGTTGTGGATGCTCTTGCGTATGATATTAGAGAATATTAGTTGTCAAGTGATTTAACATGTATGATGGCATTGAGGTATTCACCCGACTTTATGCTATCCCTTCTTGAATTTAATCATTTTTTTCTAGTGTTTGTATACTCACATTGTCTTCACCTTACGATTAATGCCACTTGGATATGACTTTACTACCAAAAATTGTTTGGCTCTTGGTTGGTACTTTCATCTTCTTGTTTTCTTGTAAATGCATGATCTAAGTTGGAGCATCAATACAAAGACTATTTGTAACCTTCATAGGGTTAATATTATGACATAGGTTCAATAATTTATTCTTGTGATTGCATTGTCATTGGAATTAGTGTATGGTCATTCTTAGTTATGGCTTTATGGTTCCACGATCCATTGTATAAGGGAGAGCTTACCACAATTAAGAAGTGTTCCAGTGTATCCTTGATGCTAACATGTTACGTTTGGATCATTGTTCATCTCTAGATTGCATTTACTATGTCACACATGACTCATGATCGCTTGGACCGATTTGTGAGATTCATTCTTGAGTGGTTCTTTTGCATTGATATAAACATTCTTGTAAACAAGGTCTATTGTTGACACCTATTCAATGTTCTCTACCTCGTAAATGAATATTGTTGATATCTATCTACCTTTTCTTTCATCTTTTCTCAATAAGATTGATTATGCTTCATGGCATTTGTTTAGGGGGTTTTGCATCTTCTATTATAAAAAACACGTTAGTGGAAATATTTCGATAAATCAGTTTTATATTTGTGTGAGTCCATAAAGGTCTCTCAATATTCTTTAAATAAATGAAACAGCCAATCTTCTTTACTTTCATACTTAAAGTTGTGCATTCAAAGCATTCCTTTTGAAATAGAAATGTACAAATAATCTTTCTTTTAAGTGCATGAAGTAAAAAACATTACCTATGGAGGGATGCAAGTAACTTGATGTTATTTCAAAACATCTATGCTTGCATAATATCTTTCACTATAATTGAATCATGAAACTAACCATAATTAATGAGAATTATGGCAAGCACATACTGAAAATGCAACACAAATTTAAAAATACATAGCTTGTCTATGAGGTATGTCCTTCCTTTGCCTTTGAGAGGATCCATCCTTGATCCTTGATTCTTCCAAAAGTAGCTTGAAAATCCTCGAAAGTCCTTGCATCATGATGCTCCAAGATTCATATGTGAAATACTCTTGCTTTCCCCTTTTTTCTTCATTTTTCTCCTTAGGTACGGTTTTGCCTAACTCATCTTCGATGGATCCTTTCCAACATATGATTATGTCCATGTATTGTGCTTCAAAAAGAGGAGAGAAAGAAAAGAACTTGATAACTCATCTCCTTAGCATGGCTACCAAGCTTGGGCTACTCTGAAGCAAGCTTGAGCATGGAAAGAAAAAGGGAAAGGAGAGAATTAGTACTCAATGGCTATAAAAGATTGTCTATTCGAAGAGAGCATTAAAGAAAAAGCTCCAGATCGCTGCCATTTTAATCTCCTAATGTGGGCTCATTGGGATTCAAGGAATTCCTAGATATGAGGTACTTTGATTGAAAAGAGGCCATAAAAGTCACTATATAGTTGTGTAATTTGAAGAGATAAAGATCTTAGTACTTTTAGCGTTTCCTAAGGATGTGATGTTGCTTGTTCTTATCTCAAATAATATTTTAGAGAGCCCTTAGCTAGAAATCTTCCACATGGCTTCTTTGAGAGCCATCTTTACCTAAGATCACAATATTATCCCTTATGCCAAGAGGTGACTCGATAGTTAAGCCTATATATTGTGCATCCACATATTTGATAGCCATCATTGCCTTGGTACTCTCTCTACCCATGTGTTCCTACACAATGCACACTAGTCAATGTGAATTGTCCATATGGAACCCCTTGGGGGTGGGGGGAGGGGGGGTAATACCTCCTTATGCATCCTTAAAAAGACCTTTTTCTAATATGCACTTTGTGGAAGTACGAATTGCATACCATCAAAAGAAGAGGGCAAATTCCGAGAATGGAAGGATGAAAATATTTCAACATGTCAAACCAACTTACAAACAAATGAAAAGAAATCTAAATTTATTTCATGACATGAACAAGTTGAATCACCAAGGGGTCTCCATGGAAGCTTTCCTAGAGCTATGGTACTAATGTGAAGAACTAGGGAATTCGAAAAGGCACGTAAAAAGGAGAACATATCTACACCTAGAAACAAGCTTGTGATGCGATTCACTTGAACACTTAAAAACTCCCCTTCAGAAAGACAACAAAACCCCCTTTGATGCAAACAACACAATGCTCTTTTGATCATGACTAAGTGGTCTCCCAATGGGGACCAAGTGTGATGAGTTATCATATCATGAAACACTCCCTTTTGGACACATCATGCAGTGGACATACCAGTTCCACAAAAAGGTGAGCAAAGCCCACTTGTAACAATGGAACTAAGGAGTAAGACCCTCACCATGACAGGATTTGTCTCATGATAATCTGAATGGTGTCCTAACCTATATATGCACATGTTCTCTATTCAACAATTATAGCAACACCCCATATGCATCCCAATGGATACCTCAAGATGAAGGCAATACAAATATCTTGGGAGATACCATATACAAGGTATCTCAAATATAGAGATGTAACCTAGGCCTAGCCCATGTGGGCCTCATACCAGTCTATCAATGGACACTTCATACATAAGGTCCTCCATCCTCCATAAATTAAGGAATCCGGCATACAAGGGTCAATTTGCACCAAGTAATGATGGGGCATAATTGTCGGCATATTCCCATCCTAGTCCATGCCTACCTTGACCTATCTAAGAAGTAGTCAAATATACTCAAATGTCTTCCTACCATCTTTCTCTCAATTGAACATTCTTGTACGTGCCCGAGATCCATCACTATCAAGTCACAAACTAACCTCGACTAATACATGATCCCAAAGATGTCTATGGAATCAAAGAGAGCACACCTCATAAATCCAAGGATAACAATCATTCTCAAGTAGCACCATCTTTTAGATATCTCACAAGTCCACCTTGACATATCTACCAACAAAGACTAGACCAACATAGGTATAGGTGATGATTAGTTTCCATACATGTGCAATAGCCAGAATCATCTAGACTCGAATGCACATATTTGTGTGGACCCAAGGCATCTATCCAACAACAATCTCATGATTTGCTATAAAAGAATAGATCATATGCCACTTCGGTGTCAAAATTAAAACCCTAATAAACTCTAATGTCCACCACATGTGGACTAGAACCATGTTTGCTATCCAAATATCCTTCATCATAGAATGACGATACCAATAGCCAAACACAATCTATGATGGTCATGCCATAAACATGGCTCACCCTATAGGGGCATTATCGCATTAATAATCAAACCATCCCATAGCACTACTTTGCTCTTATTAGCCCTCCATCCTTCAAGATGTCCTAACAAAGAGTTCAATCAACACCTATTTTTCTCTCATATAACTACTACATCCCCATCTACTAGTAGTTGCCCACTAGCCCCTTTTGTAGAGTGCATGCACATCATGCAATAACAAAGACCAAAGCATGGTCTCATAAGTGAAAATAATGCAAAAGAATAATGAAGTAAAATCGATGAATGCTTTTGCAATCAAACAAACATAATGTGCAAGTGACGCAATGAATCTAATCATATCAAGTGGATGCATCTCTCCCAAGCGACTTGTTAAGGAAATGAACTCCTCAACCTCATAACAAATATCATTATGTGACTCATAAAGCCATAATCCTCACCTATGTAAATATCATCGATGGATCCTCTATCACACAATAGATCCCATTGATGTCATGGACAAAGGGAACCATCCTAAACCTCAAATTCCATGTGACTTCTATATCTCATGATTCATTCAAAATTTGGAGAAAACAATGCTTTGATTGCGTCCAAAACATGTGAAAACCCTAAGATCGATTGTCTTCTTGCTTGATTCTGACATCCAGAGATCATGTTTCCAATTGATGACATCATTGATAATATTATCAATTGTAATCGCCTTTGATGAACCGCCCTTGAAAACCTATTTAAGGAGGGTTTGGCCACATACGTACTCAGTCTTGCCAATATCAATCTTGGGAGCTCAAGGAGTTGTGATCACCAAGTACTTTTGAAGTCTGAGCTCCAATTCTTGTCTTGTTCCTTGTTCTCGTCCTGTTTAGTCTAGTTCTTGGACATCTAGCCTTGTCCTTTTGTAATCTTGTAGTACGAGATCTTATCTAGTTATTTCTTGTATCTAGTTCATCTCCTTGAAGGGAGTTCTTGTAATCAAGGGATCGTGCTTCGTACCTATGATCCCGGGTTGTGGGATCTCTTGCATCATCTCTAGTTAAGTTATCTATACCTATCAGTCCCAGGTTGTGGGAATTCTTGTATCAGTTATTTATTATTGTATTATTTTCCTACGTGGATAATCTTGTAATTCTGAAATCTTGTCTAGTCTAGTCACAGGGTACAATCTAGAGCTCCCCTGATATTTTTGCTAGCTTCTATCCAAGACCAGGCATCATGGAGAATGCTTATGAACAAATTGTGGCATCACTTCAAAGTCTCCAATAATAAATCTAGGACCTAACTCATAGATAGACACAAGTCAAGATGGAACATCCGGTGCATGTAGGCGCACTCCTCCAAGAATCACAAGAACGGATCGGGAATCTTCAAGCATATAAAGGAAGTATTGAAGTGAATCAACGGCCTAGCTCATCCTTCATGAAGGAACCCAAGATTTGCACACCAGAAAAGTTCGACGGTGATCGTACAAAGTTCCACGGATTTCTTCAAAAAGTTAAATTATACATCCGAATTCAACGTGATAGATACACTGACGAGACATCTAAGGTCGGCTTTATTGGAACCTTGCTCTGTGGGCAAGCATTATCATGGTTAACCCCAATCTTGGAGAAGAACAAGGCAGTACTTCAAGACTATGAGGGGTTTCTTCGAGAACTCACCCCCATATTTGGAAATGGAAACATAAGTCAAGTGGCAGAAAAAAAACTTCAAAACCTACATCAAGGTAACTATCTTGCCTCTACCTATGCATCAAAATTTAGGCGATTGATATGTGATCTCACTTGGCAAAAAGACTATTTCATAAGCCAATTTTGATGGGGTTTAAGAGATGATGTGAAGGACCTTCTGCACATGATGCCAAAGGTTAAGACATTGAATGAATATATCACCCAAGCTATTCAATGTGATAACCGCCTTCTTGAAAGGAAACAAGAAAACCTGCCAACAGAAACCCTTCCAACCCACTCCTAGAGATGATTCTATGCGCGAACCTATGCAGATATATGTAACTAGGTTCCAACCTCTAACAACACAAGAGAAACATTGAAGGAGAGATAACAAATTATGCCTCTATTATGGAAACCCTATACATATTGCAATTAATTTTCCCAACAAGAGAACAAACTCCAAAGTCACAGCCACCCTTGTAGAGCAAGAAAATGAGGAAGATTTGTAAAAGAGACCATATAGCCGGACCATGATCTAAGAAAGGGTCTCATATTTCTAGCTACACCCATAGAAACATGTCTTGCCCCTATTAAGTCAATGATGCCTAAGAAGACCCTTTGCTTACAGCTCTAGTAGATTTAGGAGCCTCCTCATGTTTCATCGATGAAGGAGTTAAGAAACATGGAATTCCAGTACTTCAAAAGAACAAACCAATAGTAGCTATAGTAGTAGATCGACAACCTCTAGCATCTGGGAATATAACCATGGAAACCGCATCATTAAGAGTACACCTTGGTGACCATGATCCCCACATGTTTCTACGTAATATCGAGTCCATTAAATATGGTTATTATTGGAATGCCCTAGTTAAAGAAACATAATCCAGATATTAATTGGGAAAAGAATAAAATCACCCGTTGAGATATCCAAAAGAACCGAACATATGTTGAAGCCAAAGGCTTCATACATGCAATAAGGAATTAGCCGACATATTTGATCTATGCCATACCAACTCAAGAGCCCAAAAAAGATGATTCAATGAAGCTACCCAACCAATATCAAGGTTTTGAAGATGTTTTTGAAAAGGAGAATGCAGATATCCTCCCAAAGCATAGATCTTATGATTGTGCCATAGAACTTCAAGAGGGATCACAACCACCCTTTGGACCAATTTATAGACTATCCCTAGAAAAACTTACAAAATTATGCAAGAATATTGATGAGAATCTAGCCAAGGGGTTTATCAAACACTCAAAGTCTCCTATACGATCCCCTATCCTATTTGTAAAGAAGGACAAGACTCTATAAATGTGCATAGACTATCGTGGGCTGAATGAAGTCACAATAAAGAACAGATAACCTCTACCACTTATCATTAGGGTGAAAAATGACCGAAAAGGGGTTGTTTGCTAATGACAGATTAAGGAAATTGACAAATAGAGTCTTTCCGCGTGTACAAGAATATAACATTGCTATCTCTTTTAACCATATGAAGAAATTCTTTTTTTAATACACAAAGCATATTCTCAAATTTCCAAGAAGGAATTGAATATTGAAGATACATAATATTTTTTAGTTCAAAAAATTTCATGATCATTCAGCGACAGGGTTTACATCAAATCAAAAGCTTCCATGTGTACAAAACCTTTTTCTCTATAAATACTCTCAAAATTTGTAAACGTTGGTTTCTCTCTTTGAACATTCTTCTTCTTCTAAGTTCAAATGGCTTCTTCTTCTCGTCGTCGTTCCAATCGTGTAACCTCATGTGAGGTTTACAACAGAAGAGGGGTTTTTTTGTGGAAACCTCTTTCTGTGAAAGTAAATGAATGGATAACTATGCTTCCTAGCTGCATAGGTGCCCATAAAGTCAAGCGTGCCAAAAGAGACAACACAAGAAACCACTAGAAGGGACGTATTCTCAGTTTCAAATTGAAGAGATGTGGTTGGTTTGTAGGAGGACAACATGTGTACACCGCAAAGCATCTTGTTCTAGAAAATCATATGCACTTCCCTTCCTACTGTAAGTGAAGTTTTACAATGCTCTTCTATTATTCCAGTTGTTTTTGTATAATAAACATATGTTTTTGTACTGCAGATATCTTTGCTTCCAATATTGTGGAATGGCTACCTGTTGAATGTTTAACAGGAACATTCAGAGTTCTTCATAAGGAATATGCAGAACTCATGTATGTAGACAAATCTGTTCAATATTTCAATAGCATAGAGTTATTTGTCCATTGTGCAAATTATCAAGTGCCATCAAGGAGGAGTTCTTATGGAAATCTTGTTCATGTACCTGGTCCTTGCATCTCTTCATTAGATTGGGATGCTCCTGATCATTCAATAGTTTCAAGTTTTCTATTCAAAATTAAATTTGACATACAAAAGGCAATGTTAGCAGGCGGAATTTCGAGAAGGATAAAGATTCAATGGTTTTTGCCTATTCATGTCTTTGTAGCATGCTTTAAAAACATGTTATTACAGAAAACAAAAACAATGTAGTTGAATAGGAGAGTCTCTATTTCAAAGATTGATGATGTTTTAGGTAGGGAATGGGATAGCAAAGAAGTTCAAAAGCTAGGTGACATTATTTTATGTAAAGTTAGTCCCAATTCTCTTTCAATCTCATATCAGATATGTCGACAATCTCTCGTTCTAGGATATGACTATAGAAGGTGGAAAAAAAAGCTTGGACTTTGGATAGCCTTGGACTCAGAGGAGACCTGTTCAGAATTTGAGTTAGAAGTATTGATTCATCCAGATTTTCAATCAAGGAAAATAATTGTCACTGCAAATTGGAATCTCAGAAATGTAAGGGAGCTCCTAGAATACCTTGATGAGGTATCATCACAGTGTAGAATCTCAATTGATGATGCAATAGTTAACATTAGATCAGAGAAATCATTATCTTGCATAAGTTGCCTGCCACCAAGGGTGATTGAGTTACAACCCTTAAGTTGTAACAAGTTAACCGTGACATTCTTACATAATGTATCTTCCTCTAATAGAAGCTTCTATTGATACTTCCATTGAATTTTCTTTGCAGGATGGTGACAAAGAATGTGTGTTAAATTATGAATTTTAAATGTCTATATTCATATTTGCATTGTTTAATTTACTTTCAAGATTTTGATGAGGTTCTTATTGTACAATGATAAGAATATAAACCAAGACATTCTTAGATATTTTTTAGGTCCTCTATTTCATATTTCCATTGATTTTTATTTGCAGGAGTGAATTGATGACTTCAATTATTCCCCTTCATCTAAACTCATATTGGCATTTTTTTGTTTAATCTTAATATTCTAATGAGGTTCCAACTAAGAAAAAATTATACAAGAACTTGCATAAGTTAATTCTAGATGAACAAGAGATCTAGAATTCAATATCTAATTTCAATTTAATTATTATAGTCTATCAAAGGTGCACATTAGTCTCAATTAAAATATTTGATTCTATCCATCTTTTATGTCCTCAAGTAATGCAAGAGAAAATATCTTGGTACACATAACAAGTAATATAAGAGGGGGTGGAGAACCTGGTGCAAATTCCAATCCAAGGTTTGATATTTCAAAATATGAAGAGCATGACTTAAGGCATAAAATAGAGGAGACGAGATTAGAGAAGAAGACCGATGCAAGTGACTAGTGCAATCTGAACTTGTCGGATGGCCCTTATCGCTTAGATGGGTCGTGTTAGCAAACTATCGCGAGAGACTTCAACAAGTGACCTTGCGTAACGATTTGACTCATGAGTATAAAAACAACTAGCAACAGCTCATCTCATGCAAGGTTGCTAAAACGGGATCCTATGTTGAAATGGATAATACGACCGATGCAAGCGATAGGGGAAGTCCAAAATTCTCTGATTCCCCATGTCCCTTGTATCGGTCGTGTCCTCTTAATTCTTTATATTCTTCTGTATCTTCTACAATTTAAACTCTCCAACAGGAATGAAGTAAGAAACCCACAATGCAGTCATATTTGTGACAAGAGCAAATTTAATTGGACCATGCAATGAACTTTTGTTTAACTCTCAAGAGGTTCAATACAACTGTATATTTCTCAAGGCATATAAACATTGTAAAGGAAAATAAATATGGTTACAATGACCATCTTCCAGATGAAGATTGGCATAAGTACATACAATTTTTACATAAATAAATCTTCCAACCTATGTTGGTTTTACAATAGATTTCAATCTTAGGCTAAAAAATGATTCAACCCTTTCTATCCTTTTTGGAGCCCTCTTTTCTCTGTTGCTTGTGTCCCTTTTTGGAGCTTTCAGCTTGACTCTTTTTCTTGGTCCCATGCTTTAATGGTGAGTGAAGAGGAAGCCCTTTCTTTTTTTCTTCAGACTTTTTTTTATCAGGTGGAGGGGGTGGAGGTGACTCTGGATCATAGGGGCAGATTGCATGTTTCATGATGCCATTTATTGCTCTCTCTCTGATCAAGATGATCCATGCATCTGGGTAGTCTGGTAAATTCAATTTAGGACTGTAAAACCTTCTTTCCAAGAATCTTACAGCATTTGTAATCACTCTCCAGCCACATGATGTTGCGCCTTTCTACAATGGCACATGAATTTGTATGTATCCAAATTGCTTTTGTTCATTCAATTTAGCAATTCCACAAAAATTCTGATCAATATGCATCTTGAGAAGCTTTGCAGCACTGCATTGTGAAGTAAAAAATCAGAATGGATGGCACGGCTCTGAAATAGAGAACAACAAAATGTATAGCAACTTACACTTTGCAATTCCCATGTTGTGATTGAAGAGAATTGAGGAAAAGAGCTTGATAAACATTGAAGTCAACAATAATCAGACTCCAATAGCCCCTGTCAATGAGTTGCATGTAAATATACTTTCTTAAATGAAACAAATATCTTTCCAAAATGAAGATGAATACTTACTTTTCAATATATGGATAGATAACACATTCTACCTCTTCTGTAAAATTCTGTAGAAAGGACTTGGCATCTCCATGTTTAAGCAAAAAACACTCTGTCACCAAAGGATCTAAAATAAAAACTTTTCTTTGAACCGCTTCCTCACATTGTTGAAGAAGATTCCTACAAATCAAGAAATAAAAATTCAGTTAAGGAACTAGAAAATTAAGCAATACAAAAGCAATTTATGGCCTCTAGATAATACCTGAGTGAAATGTTGACCACACTATCTGATATTTCAACATGAAACTCCCTCAACATTTTGTTGTTTTCAGGTCTAATGTGAAGAAACCATTCTTTCTGCCATGGCATTACAACATTACCTATTATCTGCCCATCTCCTTTCTTAAGGAGCTCTTTATTTGCTTTCTGTAACTTTTGAATCTGGTTTAAGATCACACTTTCCTCTGTAAATAATCCTTGCTTTTTCCTCTCCTCCTAACTATTTGCTGCAATTCTAGTTTCATGATCATGAGTGACCTGAGGGTTGATCTCATCAATGACAATTGTTGTTTTGGGTGCTCGGGTTGGAGGTATATTTAAAATATCGAAGAATGTTTTATCATGGTGATCAATAGGAACCAGAGATCTATCAAATTTATATCTTATTCTTGAAACAATAACATAATCCTTCCCCATTAGTGTTACCCTATGAGAATGAGCAGCACATAAATATGCATCATTCATAAAATCAATAGCAAAGTCCTCTGTACCTTCTTGCAGGCATAGCAGTGCTTGAGTTTGCCAGCTCACATTGATAAAGGATGAGGTCTTCATTAAAGAACAGAGGTTGCCTGTGATCTGCTTCACAACTCTCATAAATGGAAGTCTAGGAATCAACAATCCCACAGACTTTTGAGCTCTTCTAATTTCCCTCAAGGACTTTACATGGTACTTGACCCTTTTCTTTGAAGGCTTGTCTGATACATTGCCTTGAACCTTCTAGGGATTTTGCTCCTGGACATTTTGCTCCTAGGCATTTTCTTCCTAGGCATTTTGGTCGTGACCCTCAGGGTACAACTTCCTTGTTGTCTTTTTAGTCCTAGCCATACTCTGCACAAAATGAGAGTCTTTAGGCAAGGAATTAGGAAGGAAAGGAAACTTACTCTCAAAAATTTTGATCAAGGACTCTTTCCACTGTCATATACACGACCGATCCAAGCGATAAGAGTCATTCGAGAATGCCCGGATGTCCCTTATCGCTTGCATCGGTCGTCCTTGAATTCATCATCAAATATCAATCAATACTAGTTCAAATATATCTTACAATGCAAAATACTCAAATATCACTAAGAAAAACATAATTTGCAAGCTATGATCAATGACTCTTTCCATTGTTAGAGACACAACCGATCCAAGCGATAAGAGTCATCCGGAAATGCCCCGATGTCCCTTATCGCTTGCATCGGTCGTCCATGAATTCATCATCAAATATCAATAAATACAAGTTCAAATATAGCTTACAATGCATAATACTCAAGCATCACTAAGAAAAACATAATTTGCAAGCTATGATCAAGGACTGGATGCCATTTAAGAAACATGACCAATCCAAGCGATTAGGGTTATCCACAAATCTCGGATGTACCCTCATCGCTTGGATCGGTGGTGTCCATATTACCTAACGCAGAGAGCGCTCTCTATAGGAAATGTGAAGAAGCAGCTTAAAAACTTGGTGGCAATGGAACTTCGACGCTTAGAAAGGGTTGACAGAAAAAATGAAAGAAATGAATAGGGAAGCTTAAATAGGTCCCAGAACTGTGTTGACCATTGGTGCCACATGGCATGTCACAATTGGTCCATGTCAGATAGCCATTGCGAATTCCAATGTCTTTTGCCGTGTGGCATGATTTGATTGGTCCATATCATCTATCCGTTGAATCACCCAACATACCTTTGCCACATGGAACTCACTGATTGGTCCACATCATTCTATCGTTACTTCCTCCCTCCTTGCCTATAAATAGCTCATCAAGGAGGAAGATGAGGTCAAGGTATGTTGTTTAATATATTCTTATGAATTTAAGGTTTTGTCCAAGATCTCCATTTTTAGTGAGAAATCGACCACGACCGATGCAAGAGATAAGGCCCATCATATATTTTTCGTTTGGCCTTATCGATTGCATCGGTCGTGTTTGGACTTGAAAAGGAAGATGAGGTCAAGGTATGCAGTAAAATATATTCTCATGATTTTTAGGCTAAGGAGATGAGATATGACCATCAATTTTCTCCCACGTCTTGATTTAGACTGTGAGAAATCGATCACGACCGATGCAAGCGATAAGGCCCATTGGATATTTTTCGTTGGGCCTTATCGCTTGCATCAGTCGTGTTTGGACTTGAGGAAGATGACATCAAGGTATACAGTTAATTATATTCTCAAGAACTTAAGGCTAAGGACATGAGATGGGACCGATGCAATATGTCTAGCTTGTATCGGATTTGTCAAAGATCTCCATAAGAAGTGTGAGAAATCGATCAGGACCGATGCAAGCGATAAGGCCCATCACATATTTTCCATTGGGCCTTATTGCTTGTATCGATCGTGTCTAGGAGTTGCATGCAGCATTGATAATAGATATTTGGCTTTGAAAGAATTCACCTCATTCAGCAAATATAACATGTTTCTAGGTAGCTTGCAAAGAGATATTGATGACGACCGATGCAAGCGATAACGACCGTCTGAATTTCTCTAAAGGCCCTAATCGCTTGCATCAATCATGTCTCTTGCTTTATGTCTAATTGTTTCAAGTTACTTTTCATGACTCCTAAAGTGTGATTGCACTTCATCTGACCTTGTTTTTCATTTTTACCACAATTAACTATATTGGATGAAGACAATTACCTTGGTAGAGGCAAGGGAATAAGAAAAGCCATAGAAGAGAAAGGAAACGCAAAGATGGATATTCATTATATTATCCACTATCTTCCAAACTTGAACTCAGACACTTTTTGTGTTATTCACAAGCACTATAGTGAGGAGCCAGACTTTGCATTGTTCTCCTTGAGGACTCTATCAAAATACATGGGTTTTACTCCAATACCCTTTAATGCTTTCAAAGTTTTGCTGCTTGAAAGAGCAGCTACATTCAGAATTTGTGGATATGCCCCAAGACTCAATGCTTCAAGGGCAGGGTACTTTCTTTGTTATTCAAGCTATGCAATGGCTACAGGGGTGTCATATTTAAAAAGCATTGCTCGATACAGGAGAAAAGAGTTCCTCAGATATAGAGGTGATTTGCGAGAGCCAAGCTCTTTAAAGAGGCTCAAGGAATGACTTCATTTTTTCAAATTCTATTTCTCAACAAATATACATATACAGAAATTGCCCAATGTGATATAAGACATTGCAAATTTTTTTGGTGTAACTGATCCATGGCCTAATATTAATTGTTATTGATCCATGATCTGTTCTCTGGTCAAAGTCATCTAATGGTAATAGACATATTTCTTTTCAAAGCTTAATAAATCATGAAATGTACATACATGAAATCTTTATTTCTCAAAGAAATAAAAGACATTGCAAATATTAAAGCTGTATTTGAAATGTAGTCTTTTTCATTTTGTGATATTGATACATGATGATTTTGTCTGGTGATAGTCATATTCTTCTTATTATATTTGGCATGAGGTCCTCTGTAATTGTCTTCTAAAGAACCAATCAAAAAGCTCTCTGAAGGCATTGCTCTTTGTTACTCCTCCTCCTTTCCTTGTACACGTAAAGAAGCTTTTCCTTGCTCGATAATGAGATTTTTCCATGCCTTGGGTGTCCCACATGGCAAGTGGTTCTTTTTCTGCAAAGAATGCACCATGCACAAGAAGAATATGCTAGAAGAGTAGAAGAATCTCATTAGATCCAAAATAAATAAATTGAATAAAATATCTTTGGAAATCACCAAGTAGTATGTTATGTCTTTGGCACCCCATGCCACTATGATGGTTTCTATAAGCTCTGTGGTCACCTTTCTGAAATCTGTCACATAACTTTTTGTTGTTACCTGCTGCCTCATGATCTTAAAAAGATTATCTAGTTTGACCCACACCTCCATTCTCTTTTTTGTTATTTCTTGTTTGCTTCTTACATTGGTCGTGACCTCACAAAATGTTTTCCAACAATTCCACATGGCATTTAGTTGCTTGTCATCATGGTTGCTAAAGAATCTCCTTGATTTTGCACCTCCCATTGAGACATGCTGTGGTACATCACCTGTATTTTGTGAAAGCTTTGGATCTTTTCTTAGATGAACATCACCACCATGAAATCCCATTTCTGAAAGAAGACATTCACATTTCTTTATGCACTCATCTGCAAGAGTTGTAGGCTTGATAGAATATGCATAATCCAAGTGAAGATGGACCAACTTGTCAATGATTCTTAACTCTGCATGTAGTGTACATATGTGTACATTTGTCAATGCTATTGGAAGTATGGGATCCCAAATCATTGAAGAAGATGAGTAGTTATGAAGAATAACATTTTGTCTAGAAGGAGCCTCTTCAACCTCAACTCTAGCAATCCATCCATTTGTGTCTAGGCTTTGCATGTAGTACAAGCAAGGGTACTTAGAATTTGCTCCCCCACTTATACCAAACATGCATTTGAGTGTCTTTAGATCTCCACTCAAAATGCCACTCAACTTGAAAGTTCCCGTAGTCTTTGAAATTCAACAATTCTCCTACATGATGCCTTTGGGTAACATTTGGAATGTTGGTCTGTGAGAATAACCATTTAAGTGTTTTATGGCTCTCAGATGGAACTTGAGCATAGCCAACCCACCATAACTCCATTTTTTATTGTACTTTGAGAGACGGAGTATCCATTTTCCCAAGGCTATAGTCCAAGGCTTTGTTCTTGAGTGCACTACTTATTCTCTCCATTTTTTTATGTTTTTTAAGCTCAGCTTCATCAAGTTTGATAACAAATTTCAATAGACCAAGACATTCATGTTCTTTTATATTATGGAACTGAACCATGTATGTTTGAAGTTTTATAATATCTATCCATATGTTGTTAAATGGAGTGTAAGTGAAATGTAACTTTTGTTTTCCTAATTTGTAAGGCATGTTACCATGAATATGATTATATTCACCAAATACTGATGTGGTCTTTTTATTCAAGCAGAGCCAAAACTTTCCTACATGATGGGGTCTAGGCAATCCAAAACTTCTAACTTTGTTAAATTTTAAAACTTCACACCAAACTTTTGAAATTGCTCTATAAACTTTCCTACTCACTCCAACGCTATCACAAATCTTCTGAATTTGAGATGGTTCTAGTAATAGATTCATTTCTATCATGAGTTTTTGGAAAACAAACCGTTTCAAGCATGTATTTTCATTCTGTTTCAATATTCTTAAAACATCATTTTGACTCAAAATTTCATTACAGAAATGTACCCGCTCAAGACTGCTCGACATATTGAAACCTAGCACATTTGTCACATGATCTCTAACAATTTTCATTCTTTTCTTTTTCTTGCCAGATTTTTCAATCAAATCTAAAAAAGGTTTTACTCGTTTTGACCGCATTCTCAAACCTATAGGAGTCTCTTTCATTTTTTTAAAAGACTCAAAGTGAGAAGAAAAAGTGGATAATTTGCTTTCTAGCTCCCTTATATGTAAATCCTTCTGATGTAGTGTGTTTTGTAGATAGTTTATGTATTGTACATATTTCCTTGAAATATCCCAGAGCCTTGAACAATAGCCTCATAAACCATCCTCACCATCTCCTACAAATCTAATTAGATCATGAAGATTATGAAAAGGGGGATACCTTCCAGTTTGTGGATCAATTGGATAAACAGATCCATTTGTCCATATGTCAATATGTTTCTTGCCTTCCTTTCACAATCCATCCACTTCAGGAGGATGAAGAGCCCTTTGGAATACTGTTCTTGTCGTCGCAGACTCCAGACTAACTGCAATGTTGATATGGAACTTTTCACAATGATTTGGATTGTTTGAAAGTTCAACGAGAGTATTTGGGTTAATGTTCTCCATGGTCTGCTATCAAAAGTGATCGGCCAGTGTCTAAAATGACATGAAAGAGAGAAATAGGCCTGCTATGAAAAGTAGAGTAGAAAAGTGCAAAATGTCATCAGCACACATTATATAGGTCCATGAACAAGAGGAAAACTCAAATTTTGGTCAATGCTAGATGAGCACAAACTTCGAGGCATAAGATATCACACAAACTTTTCATGATTATCATACCAGTTCTCTCTCTTCAAAATTTGCATAAGATACATTTTAAATGAACTTACATGGAGTTTCTTAAAGGATTTGACAACTTTAATCAAGATTAAGCACAACTAATTGAAATCCTTACACGGCTCTTTTTGGGCCGTTTTTTGCCTTCATGATCAAACCTCTTGGAACACCTTGGAAGAGCAGAGTTCTTCACAAAGATTTACCTTCAAGGAGCTTACACTCTTGTTAAGATCAAAGAAGAAGATGAATGGAAGACAACATTTCAAACAAGGTATGTGGATTTTGAATATGTAGTTATGCCATTTGGTCTAGCTATCTTTCAACATATGATGAATGATATCTTTTGAGAATATTTAGATGATTGAAAAAGATCAAAAGGACTTAGTTCTTCCAACTATTGAGATTCACATTCACCAGTGCTCCAATTCTAGTTTGTCTTGATTCTAGCAAGCCCTTCTTCGTACAGAGAGATGCATCAAACTTCGCCCTTGAGGCCATTTTATCCCAATATGGAGATGGATACCTACATCCAGTTGCATATCATTCAAGGAAATTTTCCCCTTCATAAATTAATTATGAAATCCATGATAAAGAACATCTTGCCATAGTGGACGCGTTTGATACCTAGCGTCACCATCTAGAAGGAGCAACTCATAAAGTTATTGTGTATACAAATCACAAGAACTTAGAGTATTTTATGATCACCTGAATCCTCAATAGAAAGCAATCTCGATAGAGTAACTTTTTATCTAGGTTCTACTTAGTCATTACACATTGTCCAGGACGCCAGCAATGTCAAGCAATGTCAATCAAATGCCTTGTTAAGAAGATCTTACATTGCAAAGAAAGGTGAATAGGTCTTTGATCAACAAGAGAGATTACTCAAGCCCAAGCATCTCCAATTAACAGCTATCTCTTCAAGCCATCATGAACATTCAACCTTGAATCATTTGATATGTGACACTCTACCACAAAATGAATTGTTTTGTAACATTCAGCAAAAAACTCAAGAAGGAAAAGTCCAAGAAATAAATGAGTTTCAAGAAAAGGATGTGTTACTATTCTATAAGAACCTATTGTATGTCCTTCCAAGAAAGCCCAGCACCAAGTACTTCAACATCATCATGATAACCTTGCAGCAAGGTATTTTGGAGCGAATAAAACAATAGAGTGGATATCAAGGGATTTTTGGTGGCCTCAAATGTGGAAGGAATTCAAAGAATATATCCGAACCTGTGACACGTGTAATAGATCTAAGATACCATGACATAAACCTCATGGCCTCTTGCAACCTTTACCTTTTCCAAAAAGGCCACGGGCTTCATTATCTATGGATTTCATCATACATCTACCAAAGTCACATACGTATGATGACATTCTTGTTGAAGTGGAAAAATTTACAAAGGTGGCACCAAGGTAGGATCAAAACTCGAACCATATAACTTTTTGTATGTATGATATGTACAGTACATACCAAACTATACCCTACATGTTCAATGTGTTTTTAAATTACTGTAACATTTTCATATTTTTTCCCTCGATTCAAGCATGGCCCAACTCTTATTTGTCATAATTCATTGTTTAATGTTGATATTAGTGTTTAGATAACTTGATTCTTGAATATGCAACATAAAATATCTGTATACTTTTATCATTTATGACTTGTCCAATTATGGGACAACGTACCGAACCTCAAGGTTCGGTTTGGATCTCAAACCATATGCAAACCGTACGTACCAAACCTAACATACCGTTCCATCTTGGATGGCACACTTCATTCGAACTACCAAGGCAATTATAGGTGCATCCATTGCTAGAATTTTTCTTAGATACATCTTTTGGCTTCATGGATTGCTTAATGATATTGTTGGTGATCTCTGCACTAATACAAAGGAACCCAATACCCTCTAACACCTACCACAAAGTATATTCAGCAGAAACATGTTCAAAGGTCCCAATCTAGGGGGTCTCACAACAAATACACCCTATGATCCTCCTTGGGGGAATCCTCCCATAACCTATTTCCTATGGATGCAAAGATTGGTAGTCATACCACCTCATTAATCATCCACCCATTCCTCAACTTCTTGCAGTGTCCTATGAGAGAGATATCAAACCCACCAAAAAGGGGTATGAAAAGTGTACATATCTGGAAAGACCCACACTCTTGATCTAGGATTGGGTCTCATCCATATCTTCAATTGTAGGTCTATCCATATGCCTTAGGATCGAAAAATAACCCCAAAGAATATTCCTCTCGTCCATGAGATATCAATCACTCATGTGACTCTTGGCCACATCATATGGCATGAGGTAGAGGAATATCTACCCTACAGCCTTCATCCATAGGGAGGTGCTAAAAATCTCTTTCACCCCACCAAAACATGCATTGAATTATTGGAATTTTATAGCCCAGTGTTGACATTCAAGGATCACCCCAAAACATGAGTACCTATCCTTTTCCTCTCTCCCTCACATTAGAAGGGGTTTTTTGCTCTACCCAAAAATCACTATGGGCAGCCTATGAAGCTCTTAATCTTTTACAGGTTGTAATATGAGTCTTTCTATGGCCCATAGTGATGAAAGGATGCTTAAACAAATAATGGATAAGACATATTGTAACCTACTCATAAAAGTAGTGCTATATTTCAAGGGAAAAAAAAACTTTAGAATTGATGGCCATATTGAAACTACTTAGACGAACATTCTTCTTGATATGTGCATTCATTTAATCATTTTCGAAAACCCAAGGAATATATTACAACAAGTATGAGCTTGATGTAGCATTATTTTTTCAATAATTCTCTTCATCTATGAAGTCATTTATGATACATTGGATTAGTTTACATATGAAATCCATGGTGTTTCATATGGACTTAGTGTGGTACTTCCACTATATTTTCGCAAGACCACTTGAGCAAAATCCCTAGGTTAGATTGGATTCTTTAGAAGATAATGAGAATCTCAAGCGTGCATTAATTGATAGAAGGCAAGCCCACAGCTTGGGATCCTTGAAGGAAGAGAAGATTAGTCAATAAGATTCAAGAAGATCCCATGACAAAGGATCATAGTTATATACAAGGTATCTCTGGTTCGCATGAAAATATGAACTATACACTTAGAATCTCCTTCAAGAGTATACATCTCAACTCTAGAAAACAAGACCAGTGATGAAAAGAGTAAAGCCAAAGGGTTAGAGTTGGTTGTACTCTACCCCATGGTGTGCTTGCTCAAACTCTACCCCATGGTGTGCTTGCACATGACTTCTTCCCCAAGCTTGATGCTCTACAATTCCTAAGGATATATGTTGGAAGGTTTGAGAAATATGGTGGAAAACTCCTCGATTCATTCCTTTTACAAGGAAATTTTCAAGAGCTAGTAATCACACGCCAAGGTAGGATTGATTAGTGCTAAACATTACGCATGCAAAGGGTCATTCTACTAGTTGTGGTGCAATTTGAACGCAACAGTCATCTCAAGATCTCTCTTGAAACTTTGCATTTGGATAAATAAGTAGTGCTAGTGCATTCCTTTTAGCGATGGACTTAACATGTTCATGATACCAGTATGGAGAAGGATGAGGATAAATGTCAAGTTCTTGTTCATAGAAGTCTTGTTTTTACCAAAAATTGCCAATGGCATTGAACGATGGCCTTAAATTCCATCATTTTATGATTGACCTTGGATACAGAGGCAATGCAAAAGGTTTCCCTATAGCTCTAGAATTCCTTGGGGCACTCAACCCCATTGAAAAGAAGCACATTAACATCATCAATGAGCATCTTGAGCACAACCTATTTCTAAAATTGGGTAAGAGAATCACATTTTATTTTCCCTCATTGAACATGGACATTCACCATGCACGTAAGACCATTGGTAACAATAAAATAAAAGAGAGGGAAAAGAAACAAACCTTGATTGATACAACATTTAAGATCTAGAGAAGAGTACAACTTAGCGTTAGTATTAATCCTAGTTGAGTTCCTCCCCCACAACGTAAAAACCACTTTAGTGGACTAAGAACCCACGACTAAATCCTTGAGGGATTGAAGAATGAAATCCCAATCTAATCTGTCAAAGGATTGATCAAGTTAAATTTTTCGAATTTAAGGTTTGGATTGGCTTATGTGGCTAGTTCCAACACTTACTTCATATCGATGCTGGCCTCTCAGATTGCCCTCCCTTTGATGAAACCTTTGTGGTCCTTAATAACCCACAATTGAAGGTGATTTGTAAATGGATTCACGCACGCTTTTGCAATGTCCTTCTATCGCACATGGAGCATGATTATTGGTCTCTACATAGTTCTTACTATCTTTCTTTACACTGAGTGAATCTTTAAAGATTGAATAACTTGTCAGTCAGGTCATAAGGACTCAGACTCTTCTCCTTAGGAAGGTACTCAATAAGGTACTCAGACTCTTCTCCATATGAATCCTAAGATTCAAGAGATAGGCCATGTGCTCTCCTTCTAGTAGTTATAGGGGAGGAGATGTTGGGATTTTCTTTAACATGATTGATAAGAAAAATTGATGGTTCTCTTTCTCAATTGCACACTCGATCATCGCCTAGTTGACTATATAGGGAAAGAACTCTTTCTTGTATATTTTTGATAATGGAAGCTCCCAAGATGAGTATTCCATCAACAAAGAATAGAACCTTGAGCGCAAGAGCTCCATAATAAGCTCAATAAGAAAGACGCACCTTGACCAAACGCCAAGTGGATTATAGGGCCCTCTTGACCGAGATGGACATAAAGAGGAGAGAAGACATGAAAGAGAAGAATGATCATCCTCTCCTTCAATGATTGGGTTCTCACGGATCCATGAAGAGTGGTCATCGTAAACCAACGGATGAAAGAAAAGAAGATAGTCTATCTTCAAGAGGTTTGATGGAGGGGATGAACCTCTAGGTGTTGGGTGGCAAAGCACTTTGCTTGGGAAGGTCTCTTGGTGAAATTGAGGATACTTGACATAAGGCTTTCCGAATAGGACACATACATATCCAAAAAAAAAATAAAACATAGAAAGAAAGGAATGTGGCGCTATAATCAAACAAGAAACGTAATTGTGCTTTTCATAAAACGTTAGCTATATTACAGGAAAAGAGATCATCATTACATTGCCTTGATGCGATTCTTTCCGCGTGACAATCACTCAGAGGAAGTAAAAGCCTTCGACGATAGACTGCATTGATGCAATTCTTTCCACGTGACAATCAATCAAAAGAGAATCGCAAATCACGGAATACAAACTTGACAATATTATTACATTTAAAGACGTTTGAATTTTGATTTGTAGCAAGTCAAGCAATTTTAATTAACGTGAAATGTCATCAATGATAGACTCATGGCAAGTCAAAGACCTTTTACTTAACATGAAATAAACGACTGTCACACACACACACACACACAAAAAAAAAAATCAACTCCACTAAGCTCCGCCAAAGCAGGAAAGATGACTGATCAGTTGCCTCCTCAGCTGTGAGCGCGTCTATCTAGCAAACCCAGTCATCCAGATCGACTGATGATCGCACAGCTTGATGGTTATTATTGATACATGTCGCAGAGAGCACAGTTCCGTGAAGTTGAATATCACTGCTGATTGACTGAACTCGCACTTCTTCTCTATGAGGTGCATAAAGCCAAAGCACTGTTTACAACGCAAAACGCCGTTGTCGTTAGCAACCTTCTCGTTGAGGTAGAGTTGGGAGGTATTAGGCGGAGTTCCGCACGTAGCTTCAAGATGCGTTCTATCCGGCAGAAGTCTTATATTACGGCAGGAATGACTAAAGTTGCCACCCACAAAGAGACACTGCTGCCAATCAAACAATCAACAGAAGATTGGAATAGAGTATATGTTGTTGGGTCTCTCTCTCTGTCTCTCTCATGCACACACGCACAAAGTAACGCAAACGCTCATCTGCACACGTAGACTTTCTACCTTCGTTGGGAGGAACAGACGAGCCGGCGTCCGGTGTCTCACACACACACATCACACACAGGCACTTCGAACCATTCAAATGGCCTATTTTTTACCATAGTTACCTCTGTGTTAGCGTGAGTACTGAGGTTAACCATGGAAATAATGAGAATCAAGAACGCAGCCTTGCTGATTGAAGCCATGGGAATTGTGAAGAAGCCGAAGAAGCTGCGAAGCTGCTGCGCACTACAAATAGAACGAGAGGAGTACGTAGCAAGGACGGATTAGGACCGCTCTGGCAGCGCACAGTCTCTCAATGTCAAGTTTATATTGGGTTGAACCTCGTAAATGAGGAGCTCATCTAAGCATCCGACGTCGAGAAAATCGCTGCAAATACACATAATTTCACGACAAACTCTCCACCAATAGAAAAAATTGACTTTCCTCTTGATCTTTTTCAATAATTGGAAGAACTAAGTCCTCTTGATCGTTTTCAATAATTGGATGATCATGGTATGAGAGCTCTACGCAAGCATCCATGGAGACCCTGAATGGCTCCTAAGCCCAAGGAAAAGATGATTGTGGAAGCCTTTATTTTGCTTAACTCCTCGGAATCGGTACAATTGGATCACTTGGATCCCATAATTATCCCTCGAGGAATCCTTTCTTTGTACATGTACTAGCTCATATGTTCCCGGCAAACGCACCAAAATGTAAGTGTCTTGAGCCCAAGGAAAAGATGATTATCCACGGCTTTATTTTGTTCAAATCCCTCGGAATCGGTCCACTTGGATTACCTAGAGCCCACAATTGTTTCCCAACGGATTTTTCTTATGTCTATGCACTAGCTCATATGCTTCCCGGCAAACGGACCAAAATGAAAGGCTCCTAAGCCCAGGGAAAAAGTGGCTCGCACCCACTTATAGTGTGCTTGATTTCCTTGAGATTGGCCTCTTTGTCCTCCTCTAAGTTCTTGAGAATACTTAAATAAAGATGCCGAGAAGAAAAAACGAAAAGATACAAACTTGATATCGACTCCCAAGGTGGACCTTGGCAAACATTCTCTCTTTACACTTCCTATCTACTTACTCTCCTTGTCCCTCCCCTCTGTTCCACTTGCCCACTCTAGCACCCACAGCTCAACTCACACCCTTATCTCTCTCCCTCTCTCTCTCTCTCTTTCTCAAAAATACACGATCATGTCTGTAGTTCATTGAAAGTATGCACTCACCATTGAAACCTCCGCCTTAAATATTTTGAATCAAAGCTTTATGAAGGCGTGAGCTAAGAACTTAGTCTAAAACTATTTTCATCTCAAAGTCATGTCGCATTGAGGACCGAAATGGGGTATTTACAAAGGAACACACACGGAATCATAGAAATTGTAGGCTTGAAGAGATAACTCCAAGCACATATCACTGAAGCTATCAAAAGTGGTTGTTGATCGTGGGCAATTTTAGAGTTCGATTCTTACTTACTTTGGCTCTTGCTGTTAGGATACTAGATATCTCTTTCCGTATAGGAGTTGGACATGCTCCTTAGCATTCGTTCTAAGGTCTAGAGACCTCTTGATCTCTCAATTCACCACTCGGTGGCACCACAGAATATATAACATGGATTGCTTTCGAATTTGCAAGTTGTGAAGAACCTCATAATTACTAGTAGCCACGAAGACCTCGAGCTTAGGCTATGTCAGGTTTCAGTACCATAAGGTTCTAGGAAGATTTGCCTCTAAGCAGAAAGATCATTTATGGGAGTACAAATCTCCATGCCTTAAGAGGGTAAATAAAGTGCAATTGCATATGAAAACAAAGAGTCAATGTGTTCGAAAACACATGAGGTTTGCTCGCTGTCCTCTGGGACCGCTCTTAAAACTGAGTTAGAACTAACTGTGTTCCTCACATGTACTATGTCAACATAAACACTCATCGACCCATCAATCCATTTCCCTTGTGATGCCCTTCCTTTCCATACCACAGCTCCTGCTCATCCGAGCCTGCTTCCTCTCCATCTCTCCTGTCCTGCGACCTTTTTCCTTCTCTCCCCGCCACCACCTTATTAACCTGTCGATAAAGCTCAGAGAGCGCACGAGAGAGAGCTCCTCTCCCCCCTTTTTACTGCATTCGAGATGTCAAGCAGTACGTGAATCTCCATCAGAAAAAAACCTTTCTATCCTTGTTCTGCAACCCTTTGACATATTTCTGTGTGTAGATGCATCTGTTCAACTCCTAAACTCCATCCAAAATAATTAGCAAGGTCTGATATGTCGGAGGCGCTTCCTCTTTGCTAGCTTAAGTGCAGTCTGAGAGCATTAGTGACATCAACATCAATCTATAACTTGTTGCAGCAGCCTTGGAAAATATCAGTTCCATAACAGCTCAATTATCTTTGTAAAAACCTCCATAGTTAAGCATGCTAACTTTTATGCTCAGTTTAAGTAGATGCATGGTAGCATCGCTTTCATTTTTTTATCTCCATAATTTCACAGTTTGACTTCACATCCACGTTGCCCAAAAACTCTCTTCCAAGCGAGTCCTTTATTTTATTTCCCCATCGATCTGTACTGTTTCATTCTACAACTGAGTTAAAATGCAGTTCGTACATCTCCTCCGGGAATTAGTGACCTCCATAATCCTGCACTTGCGGTTCGTCTCTGATACAACTGTGAGGAGCAAGGCAGTGGACTACCATCTCATCTGCATATATTTGAGAATGATCACTTTGCATAGTCATTTCGTCTCCATGTGATTCCTCGTGAGGATTAATCAACGAGTCATGAAGATGATGATGTTTTGAGTCACTACACAAGGACAGCTCCGAAAAGAATTGCCTTCGTCATCTTGCTGTCCGATAATCCCCTCCCTTGTTTTCCCTGTTAGTAGCAACGACCGTCTGCCCTTTTCCTGAATCATCACAGAAGGTGAAGCCCCGCTGAAAAGTTCCCCGTAGCAGCATGAAACACTAGATCCCCTCGAGAGAGAGTCCTCCTCTCTCTGCTGTTGCCATTTTCTAGGCTTCCTCCCAGATCGAGTACATTCCTGATCATCTGTATCAGCCGCCAACTTTCCCCCCCGTATCCCCCTCTTAATGTCCTCTTGACAAAAACTTCCGAAAACAGCCTTCTGTCTCCTTGATAGGCCTCTCTCCCCCATTCACCCGTTGCCACACATATCGAGGGAGCATTATCAAATCCTTTACATATGATATCACTATGCAATTTTAGCCCCAGATCAGCAGCTCTTACATCACCACATGCATTCAGTACACAAGCATAAGCAATAGTATTCAAGGGAGCCCAATTATTTTGCATCTCTTCGTAGCAGTCAAGAATCAATTCATTGTACCCATGATCTGAGTAACCTGCCATAAGCGTTGTCCACATTTACAGTACATGTCAAGAATTGCACCACCAAGGAGTAGTTCTGCCTCCATACCCTTCATCACAATGTCTGCATGTATCTCTTGACCTTTACCTAAGAGTGTTTCACCGCCACAAGATTTTAAGCCCAAAACAAATGTGACGACACTCAAAGGCCTTCCTTCATGTTGAATTAACTCAAAAAAGTGGAGAGCCTCCTTACTAGATTTCTGTTCTACAGAACCAAGCTTGCATGACAATAGGCATTCAATACATAAACAAGAAATGCAAGAATCTGAATGGGCTCTCCCCCAAACTGCATCTGCTCAACACAAATGATTGCATCCTAAACATGCTCATATTTTCCATAATCTGAACTCCAAACACCAAGGGCATTCCCCTCTGAACAAGATGTAGCCATCTAGTTTGCAAATATCTTTCATCCAATCGATTAACTCCTCAAATACCTGCAATCAAACATAATTCCCTGGCCAAATAGAACCACATTAGTGCATAAAAATCAACCATTTTGTGGGCTAACATACTCCCCTCTTCTTATTTGCGAAGTCGTCCTCGACGAGCCAAATTGTTCCTGCGCCCAAATCATCCAACATGTGCTGATCACTCAATCAAATACAAATCTTTACCTTGCATGACCATACTCTTCTTCCTCAATGTAGTACCTGAAATCATACTCATACAATCATTTGTTAGTACCAAAATCCAATCATTTCACTCACCATCTTCGTCCATCTTGATGTATCTTCATCGCCATGTCCACCTGTCTCCAAACTTCATTAAAACATTAGAACTTTTCTTCATCAAATCACAATATGTACAACCAAAATGAAAAGACAATTATATCCTTTATCCACATCACACATATATACTCAGCACACACATCATGATCCGCGTCACACATGCATTCTCGTCACACACAACATACATACATGCAAACAGAAGACATGTCCACATTCGCTCTCGTCACTCTTCTCAACTACTCATTCAACACGTCACAAATCTTTGTTCCACATGCATACTCAACACACTTTCCACACACACCATCAAAAACCATTTCCGAGTTCTGTTTTCGATACTTTTCCCGGTCACACGATCGTTTTGCTGATCCCTTTGTCTCATTTCTAACCGAGTTCTCTTGCCAATTTCCCATTTCCTTCCCACCTAGGGTTTTCTATTCCCACTTACCTTTTCATCTACTCTGTGCTCTTTTGTTCATCAATCAGATCCTATACTTGGTCGCCACCACCTCTCCTAAATTGATGGACACACGACAAAGATCACTCAAGCCTAACACGAGCTCACCTCGACAGGACCACTCATCATCAACGCGATTCAGGACTTCTCAAGTTGTCATACCACCTAAGAGCCAAACTGAACACTTCTGGAAGGTTCGCAAACAAACAATGCAACTAGCACGATTGGATTCCTCAAGTCCAAGCTTTCCATAGACACATCGCAACCAAAACCCTAGCCGAGCTTAAGCTTCAATTTGACATGTTTCATCAGGAGCCCACACATAACCCAAATCCCCACAACACAAACACATATATTCCCATCCGAGCATCATGCTCTCTCACCTCTCTTATGTCCCCCCTCGAGCGAGCAATTCTTCTCATTCATTTTTTCCACATTTTTTTCTCTCTTTTTTCATCATTTTTTTTCACATATTTACTCATACTTGCCGGCCTACGCCGAAGCTGGATGCGACTCGTGGACTCGACCACCCGATCAATTTTGTTCCACCCATCTACCAACCCAACGCAACGCACGACACACAGACAGCTAGCCCTATGTGAAACCGACGTCGGTTCGTGGCTTTGACCACCCGGCCAAAGTGGGTCCACCCACCTATCGGCCCACATAGGCGCGTAGCCACACTCACACATACACAAACATATATTTTTCTCATTTTCTTTTCATTCCCGCATCTCGAGAATTAGGAGACAAAAGAAAGGATCTTTTCCCAACCATCCCAATCACGACACACACACATAAACTCCCCGTGGACATCCCGATGAGACATATCTCGTCTTTGCTACCACTCAAGCCAAAATCTAGCCACTAATGCCATGGTCAACCCGTCCTCGCAAAACCCGCACATACTAACCACTTCGTCGACCTGAAACCTCTGAAAGTGTCACTTCAGTCCTAAGTGTACAACAGACTTGGTCCATCCGTCCTCACATCTCAGACTCGTAATCCGCAAAGCAAACCCTAATCAAACTCAAGCCGTCCTAACCGGCATCCATCATATCATCTTTTTCTTTTTCATCTCCATCCTGTGCCTCGCAGAGATTCCACATGATTCGACAGCTTGCTGATATTGTCCTCTAGCCAGGGGATACGGTCTGGAAGGCCACCATTCATTACTACACCTCTTAATGCCTCGAGCTTCAAAGCTAAATCCCTTATCCCTTCTTCTTTTCGCTCATCACTGCCTTGGAGTCAAAAAATCTCATCATCCACTTGATGGAACCGAACCCACATTCTCTTCTTCTCCTCTTCTAAATGGCTCATCTTTCTTTCTATTTCCAAAGGAACCTCCTCGCTCCTCTCGACTTGGCCAGACAACTTTTCAACCTCTTCTCGAATCGACCTCTCCTCCCAGATTCTACTCATATTTTCTACTTTCAGATCATCCACTTTTTTCGACAACTCCTTCGCCTTTTCTAACTCCACGCCTATCGCCTCTAACTTGTCCAACATCACTTCTAGCTCTTCCTCTATTCTACCTACTTTCGGATCTTCTACTCGTTCTCGGGTCTCATCGTCTTTCTGATTCGTCCACCTATCGAGCTTGCTACTCAGCCTTGCATTCTCTTTCTCTACCCGTCTCACTTTCTCATGGCTCTCTGCTTGGGCACTTTTCATCCCTTCTAACTCTAGGTGGAACTCCTCACATGCCTTACCCGCTTGATCACTGTATCGATGGATTATGCTTTGTACCTTCTCAATTTCATGCTCCATTTGTTCGACTCTCCTCATTAGGTCATCCTCATCTCTTGAGAGCTCTTCTTCGATCGCAACTCCAAAGCAGTCGGCTACCATCAAGCCGGATCTCAAGTCCCAGACCACGTTTTCACTCTCGGGCTTCACAAGATCTTTCCTCCAGCTTTTGTTTACTCTTTTTCTTTCCTTGTTTTCGTTTTTCAACACTCGTACTTGCTTTTCCCAAGTTCCTAGGACCTCGGCCATTTTCACTTGATTTTCCTCTAATTTCGCTATTTTGATCCTCTCGTTATCTCGCTCCACATGCAACCAATTGACTTGACATTCCAAGCTTTTCACAAGTTCTATCAAGTCTCGATCATGAGATCGAGTGTCCTTGCTTCCACTTGCTCTCGTAGTCTCCGTCGATGAAGTAACTCCACCTTTGTCAACTTCCACATACAAGGAGGATAAGCACCTATCTGGTTCATTCGTTGCGACCTTTAGGTCAATTACCTCTTTTGAGCCACACACGTGCTTGCATAGTCTCTTTTTCCCGTAGTCCGCACATGTGGGGACAAAATCCAACGGGGTGCATACACGAGGGCAATATTTGGCTATATGCCCAATCTGCTCGCAACACCAGCATCTCACATAATTTGATATCGGGCCAAATCGCCACCCTCGGTTCGCATGATCTCTCATAGTCGAATGAGAATATATGCATCTCCTATTTTGTCCAGAATTCATTTGCCTCATGTTGGTCTTCTCCAAACCACATGCTGGCTATTGTTGAGCCATTTCTTTCATGAAGGTTGAAGCAGATTTGGGATCAACTTGGCTGTGCCACACGATTGGGGCACCAACCAAACTCGTAGCACTCTCGATGAGATGTGCTAAGCCAATTCCCGGCAGACGCACCAAAATGAATGGCTCCTAAGCCCAAGGAAAAGATGATTGTGGAAGCCTTTATTTTGCTTAACCCCTCGGAATCGGTCCAATTGGATCACTTGGATCCCATAATTATCCCTCGAGGAATCCTTCCTTTGTATATGTACTAGCTCATATGTTCCCGGCAAACGCACCAAAATGTAAGTGTCTTGAGCCCAAGGAAAAGATGATTATCCACGGCTTTATTTTGTTCAAATCCCTCGGAATCGGTCCACTTGGATTACCTAGAGCCCACAATTGTTTCTCAATGGATTTTTCTTATGTCTATGCACTAGCTCATATGCTTCCCGGCAAGCGCACCAAAATGAAAGGCTCCTAAGCCCAGGGAAAAAGTGGCTCGCACCCACTTATAGTGTGCTCGATTTCCTTGAGATTGGCCTCTTTGTCCTCCTCTAAGTTCTTGAGAATACTTAAATAAAGATGCCGAGAAGAAAGAACGAAAAGATACAAACCTGATATCGACTCCCAAGGTGGACCTTGGCAAACATTCTCTCTTTACACTTCCTATCTACTTACTCTCCTTGTCCCTCCCCTCTGTTCCACTTGCCCACTCTAGCACCCACAGCTCAACTCACACCCTTATCTCTCTCCCTCTCTCTCTCTCTTTCTCAAAAATACACGATCATGTCTGTAGTTCATTGAAAGTATGCACTCACCATTGAAACCTCCGCCTTAAATATTTTGAATCAAAGCTTTATGAAGGCGTGAGCTAAGAACTTAGTCTAAAACTATTTTCATCTCAAAGTCATGTCGCATTGAGGACCGAAATGGGGTATTTACAAAGGAACACACACGGACTCATAGAAATTGTAGGCTTGAAGAGATAACTCCAAGCACATATCACTGAAGCTATCAAAAGTGGTTGTTGATCGTGGGCAGTTTTAGAGTTCCATTCTTACTTACTTTGGCTCTTGCTGTTAGGATACTAGATATCTCTTTCCGTATAGGAGTTGGACATGCTCCTTAGCATTCGTTCTAAGGTCTAGAGACCTCTTGATCTCTCAATTTACCACTCGGTGGCAACACAGAATATATAACATGGATTGCTTTTGAATTTGCAAGTTGTGAAGAACCTCATAATTACTAGTAGCCACGAAGACCTCGAGCTTAGGCTGTGTCAGGTTTCAGTACCATAAGGTTCTAGGAAGATTTGCCTCTAAGCAGAAAGATCATTTATGGGAGTACAAATCTCCATGCCTTAAGAGGGTAAATAAAGTGCAATTGCATCTGAAAACAAAGAGTCAATGTATTCGAAAACACATGAGGTTTGCTCGCTGTCCTCTGGGACCGCTCTTAAAACTGAGTTAGAACTATCTGTGTTCCTCACATGTACTATGTCAACATAAACACTCATCGACCCATCAATCCATTTCCCTTGTGATGCCCTTCCTTTCCATACCACAGCTCCTGCTCATCCGAGCCTGCTTCCTCTCGATCTCTCCTGTCCTGCGATCTTTTTCCTTCTCTCCCCGCCACCACCTTATTAACCTGTCGATAAAGCTCAGAGAGCGCACGAGAGAGAGCTCCTCTCCCCCCTTTTTACTGCATTCGAGATGTCAAGCAGTACCTGAATCTCCATCAGAAAAAAACCTTTCTATCCTTGTTCTGCAACCCTTTGACATATTTCTGTGTGTAGATGCATCTGTTCAACTCCTAAACTCCATCCAAAATAATTAGCAAGGTCTGATATGTTGGAGGCGCTTCCTCTTTGCTAGCTTAAGTGCAGTCTGAGAGCATTAGTGACATCAACATCAATCTATAACTTGTTGCAGCAGCCTTGGAAAATATCAGTTCCATAACAGCTCGATTATCTTTGTAAAAACCTCCATAGTTAAGCATGCTAACTTTTATGCTCAGTTTAAGTAGATGCGTGGTAGCATCGCTTTCATTCTTTTATCTCCATAATTTCACAGTTTGACTTCACATCCACGTTGCCCAAAACCTCTCTTCCAAGCGAGTCCTTTATTTTGTTTCCCCATTCATCTGTACTGTTTCATTCTACAACTGAGTTAAAATGCAGTTCGTACATCTCCTCCGTGAATTAGTGACCTCCATAATCCTGCACTTGCGGTTCGTCTCTGATACAAGTGTGAGGAGCAAGGCAGTGGACTACCATCTCATCTGCATATATTTGAGAATGATCACTTTGCATAGTCATTTCATCTCCATGTGATTCCTCGTGAGGATTAATCAACGAGTCATGAAGATGATAATGTTTTGAGTCAGTGCACAAGGACAGGTCTGAAAAGAATTGCCTTCGTCATCTTGCTGTCCGATAATCCCCTCCCTTGTTTTCCCTGTTAGTAGCATGGACCGTCTGCCCTTTTCTTGAATCATCACAGAAGGTGAAGCCCCGTTGAAAAGTTCCGCGTAGCAGCATGAAACACTAGATCCCCTCGAGAGAGAGTCCTCCTCTCTCTGCTGTTGCTATTTTCCAGGCTTCCTCCCAGATCGAGTACATTCCCGATCATCTGTATCAGCCGCCAACTTTCCCCCCCGTATCCCCCTCTTAATGTCCTCTTGACAAAAAATTCCGAAAACAGCCTTCTGTCTCCTTGATAGGCCTCTCTCCCCCATTCACCCGTTGCCACACATATCGAGGGAGCATTATCAAATCCTTTACATATGATATCACTATGCAATTTTAGCCCCAGATCAGCAGCTCTTACATCACCACATGCATTCAGTACACAAGCGTAAGCAATAGTATTCAAGGGAACCCAATTATTTTGCATCTCTTCGTAGCAGTCAAGAATCAATTCATTGTACCCATGATCTGAGTAACATGCCATAAGCGTTGTCCACATTTACAGTACATGTCAAGAATTGCACCACCAAGGAGTAGTTCTGCCTCCATACCCTTCATCACAATGTCTGCATGTATCTCTTGACCTTTACCTAAGAGTGTTTCACCGCCACAAGATTTTAAGCCCAAAACAAATGTGACGACACTCAAAGGCCTTCCTTCATGTTGAATTAACTCAAAAAAGTGGAGAGCCTCCTTACTAGATTTCTGTTCTACATAACCAAGCTTGCATGACAATAGGCATTCAATACATAAACAAGAAATGCAAGAATTTGAATGGGCTCTCCCCCAAACTGCATCTGCTCAACAGAAATGATTGCATCCTAAACATGCTCATATTTTCCATAATCTGAACTCCAAACACCAAGGGCATTCCCCTCTGAACAAGATGTAGCCATGTAGTTTGCAAATATCTTTCATCCAATCGATTAACTCCTCAAATACCTGCAATCAAACATAATTCCCTGGCCAAATAGAACCACATTAGTGCATAAAAATCAACCATTTTGTGGGCTAACAGACCCCTTGGTGATTCACCTTGTTCATGAAATCAAATAAATTTAGATTTCTTCTCATTTCTTTGTAAGTGGTCTCACATGTAGATAAAGTGAAGGATGGCTATGTTTGTAGGTTGAAGAAAGCATTTTATGGTCTCAAGAAAGCCCCAATGGAGAACCTAGAGGAGGTTGTATACATGGACCAACCATGAGGGCTTGAAGATAAAGTCAAGGATGGCTATTTTTGTAGGTTGAAGAAAGCATTTTATGGTCTCAAGAAAGCCCCAAGGGCTTAGAATCAAAGACTTGTGGAATATCTAGTTAGTAGTGGATACAATCAATGCAAGCAGATACATCATTGTTTTTCAAGAAGGAAGGTGAACTATCTCTCTACTTGTGTGTATATGTAGATGACGTAATCATTACAGGAAATCATGAAGAAGGTATCAAGGACACCAAAAGGAACCTTGAGAGGGATTTTAAATTCTCAGACCTTGGAGATCTAAGGTACTCTCTAGGTATTGAAGTAATATAAAAAGACAATGGCATTTGTCTTATGTATAGGGAGTACATTTTGGATGTTTTGAAGAAGTGTGGACTGACACAATGTGAATCATTATGTAATCTTAGGGAGGTAAATATAAAATTGAATTCAATGGAAGGTAATGAAGTATAGGATTGACTTCTATATAGGTCTATGGTTGGATCATTAAACTATGCCACTATTACAAGATCAGCTCTAGCATATATAGTTGGTGCGTTTTCTCAATTCATGCATATAGCTAGAGTTTCACATTTACTTCCAACAAAGAGAGTACTCAGATGTCTCAAAGGGTATAATCAATGAAGGTCTATTTTATCCATTTGAAGATGAATTGCATGTAAAATCCCATACAAATGTTGATTGGGCTAGATCCAAAGAGGATAGAAGAAGCACAACTGGATATGTAGCAATGCTTGGCAAGAAAGTCATCTCTTCAATGGCAAAGAAGCAACCCAAATTGCCCTCTCATCCACTGAAGCTGAATATAGGCATTATCTCAAGTGACTTGTGAGCTTATGTGGCTCAAGAAGCTAACGTTTGAGTCAAACTTGTATGTTAATCAATTTCCAATCTTATGTGACAATATGAGTAGTGTGTACCTATCTGCCAATCCAATCTTCTATGCTGGAAGTAAACACATAGAGGTACAATATCATTACATCAGAGAGAAGGTGCTTCCTAAAGAAGTTCATGTGCAATATATAAGTACTAAGGACCAATGTGCTGACATGTTCATCAAAGCTCTCGACTCAATGAGTTATCAAGCTTATAACCATTTAATTAAATATTATATTTCAACTATGATGTATTCTTCATAGGAGACTTCTTTTAGGGAACTAGTCACTATGATAGAAAATACCCCAATTAGCAAATCCTCTTTCTTCCATCATTATTCATGAGGGCATCCTCTCTGTTCTTGATGAATATTCTACCCTTTAGCATGTATGAAATATTTTTACACGGAATATTTTGCCCCATCAACCTAAAAACACAATCACTTTTATGGTTCTATAAAAAAAGAAATTGTCTTCCTACGACTATTGCACGAGCCATTTCCAAGATTGCTAAATATTCCAACTCATATATGCATAGGCGTAAAAGCATATGTTTTCCTCGCTTCTAAATTCATTTCCTATTACGTTATATTCTTTGCTTTCTTCCTCAAGTAATTTTCTCCTACTACAAGGATGTCAATATGGTACTTCCCTTGTTTTAGGTAAATTAATCGTTGGCTTAGTCCATTCAATAGCTAAAATAAGGAAGTATAACATTTCCTCTTCTACTAGTTTTCTTTTCCTTGAATAATTGAAAATTTATATACACTTTGATACTTTTCCATTATTTTAAATCTCCATTTGTTTTGTTGGATGCTTATATAGGAATAATGTTGGCCTATCAAAATTTCATGAGCTTGTTTGAATAGCTCTTTCCTCTCATTTTAATCTACATAAGACAATAAAAATCCTATTGAATCTTGATAATATAAGCTTATTGAAATAGTGTAGTATTTTCTTGTTTCATGTCAACATTTTGATGTCTTAGATATGTCACTATGTTGTGGCCCATATGCAAACCTATCACTATCTTCTCTAGAGATTTTGGCATGGTTTATAGGTTGAATGGATAACCAATTCCATGCCCGATACTACATCCATAGATAAATTTTCTATTTTTTGTCTCAACAGATGGTCTACTCTTATATGATTATTTCCTTTCTTGATTACTACCCTAAATTCAAACATATCAACAATAGGAATCATCTGACAAGCCTACTTATGCTACAAGTTGTGTTTGCTAGATGAGTTTGTGTGAATGATCTACAAAGAACTTGAAATTACTTTCTATCAAATAGTGGTTGTACTTTTGAATGACAAAGATCATGCTTAAGCCATCTCTTTCTATTTTTGTATTGTTTCTGATAGGATAAATTAACCATATGCTAGGATAGCAAATGGGAAAATACAATTTCTCCTTTTTAATATATTATAAAAGTACATGCCCAATCACATAATGGGATGTATCAACATGCACATCGGAGAGCTTGTTCCATTCTACCACTTTCAAGATGAAGGTTGTGTTCAACATTCTACTGAGTTTACTGAATGTATTTTTACAATGTATATGAAATACATATAAGAGCTTGATGATGATAGGTGCATAAGAATAAAACTTCTATAGCAATAAAAATATCCCATAAAAACTTAAATCTCCTTTATGTTCTTTGGTCAAGATCAATTTCTGATCACTACTATTTTATCCTTCTTCTTGGATATCGCATTCTTGGAGATAGTCTGACCAAAATTGTGCACATGAAAGATCTATGTCTAAGGATATCAATATTAAGGTTTCTCATTACTTTTCTTGGCCCATACATGTTGCATGCAATTTTCAATGTATGTTGTTGTATTATTAAGGCCAAAAGTTCTTTATGGGCCATCCACATTTTGAAAGGGACTCTATGCTTTGGGACTTTTTTTTCTCATTTTACAATGCAAAGAAAAAAGTTTAGAATGATTCCATAACCTTCTATCTTGAGTGATTCCCATCCCCTTTCGTGATTTAATCTTTATCTTTCGATTCTCTTTTTTTCTAATCCGTGATATTTATGTTAAAAAATCTATTTCTTATGGTTATGAACTTTTGATATTAATATCTCAACTTCAATTCATATTTTCACGTCCACTCTTGCACACAACTTATGCAAACACATGCAATATCTAAAGATACTATTCATCCCACCACCAATATTTCATTAAAAGATGTTAGGTTTTGAGGTGATGGTGAAACATTTCTAAGAGTTTTTAAGAGGACGTAGCCCACCAGTGCTCCACACTTTTGGCTTTCACACTTTCCTTTGGAGAAGTGGAAACTTGGGCATGGTTTATCTAAATTTGTGGTTTTCAACCACGTTTAGGGATTCCAACTTTTCATAATTATAATGTGCCATAAAATTGCTTTTGAAGCACTAGTTGTAATTGCTTTTTCCTTAGAGAATCAAGTATATCTCGGTTGAGCTAAAAGAAACCTAGTGTGGCCACATCGACTTGTGAAGTTAAGTATAGGGTAGTATTCATAGATACAATGGATTGTAAATTTCCAACATGCCTATTGATGGATCTATGCATGGAGGTTGATGGACCTAGACATGTTCTCACTAATAGTCAGAGTGCATTGATAGTTGCAAGATTTAATCTTGTGTTTCATGCATGCATGAATCACATTGAAGTTCATTATCATTATGTCATAGAGCAGCTTCATGCTAGGGATATTTATTTGGTATATGTGCCTACACAAGATGATATGCCACACATATGCACTAGGGTTCTTCCACAGGAAATGTTTGAGTCTTTTTGCAAAACTTTAGGCTCATGACCTTGTGAGGGCTGATTTGTCACTCCTCGTGTGTTCACATCATTTGCTGCAGGGGGTTCTGTTACACTTACATCTCCCTTGAGTGGCTTTGGTGTGAACCGTTTCCCTATACATGGGTTTTTACTCTAAACTTGGCTAGAGTATTTTTCTCCTCGTGTAACCACATATACATGATATAATCATATGTGGTGGCACTTTGTACTTAGGGATTTACTTATAGCTCTCACTTCACTCATTCTCATACTACTTATCATGGATTTATATAGAGCTCTTTCAGCCATCAACTTTTCTTAGTGTAGCGATCTCCTTCTTCGCTCTTATGTGGACTTCTATTCATGCTTCCTCACTCACTCCTATATCTAACACATAATACAATAGTTATATTATTGATTCTTGATAATATAAGCATCTTGAAATAATGTAGTATTGTCTTGTTTTATTTAAAGTTTTTGATTTCCTTGATATCTCACTACGTTGTGGCCCATATATCAACATTAACACTATACTCTCTAGAAACTTTTGTATGGTTTCTAGGGTGAATAGGTCAGAATCGTGCATACCATATACTACACCCATTGGTCATACTCAAAAGACAACCTACTCCTAAATGAGTATTTTGTTTCTTGAATACTACCTCAAAGTAAAATACTATCAACAATAGCAATTATATGACAAGCCTACCCATGTTGCAAGCTATGTTTGCTAAATGCAATTTAATGATCATATACGAAGAACTTGGAGTTACTGCCTAAAAATTAGTTCTTGGACTTCTTAATGACAAAGAACATGACTAGGCCTTTTCTTCCCTTTCTTGTATTGTTTCTCATAGCAACAATCAACCATATGCTAGCATAGGAAATAGGGAGATCCCACATTTCCCTTTTAATATTTTGTAAAAGTACATATTGAATCACATACTTGGATGCATCTACATGCACATGGGAGAGCTTGTCCCATTCTACAACCTTCAAGATGGGGGTTGTGTTCAACATTCTACTTAGTTTACTAAATATCTTTTTGCACTCTCTCATTTGATTTAAATTGTATAATCAATCCATATAAAAGCTTGATGATGATAGAAACATAAGATGAAGCCTTCTATAGTAGCCAAAATATCCCATGAACGCTTAAATCTCCTTGATTTCCTTAGGTCAAGGTCAATGTGGGATCATTATGATTTTATCTGTCTTAGTGGAAATCCCATTCTTGGAGACAATGTCCCAATAATGGTGACTCGCCTCACCAAAAGATGCATTTATCAAGTCTCATCTATATTTGATAAATACTAAGTTTTAAGAAGACCTTTTGTAACTATAGAACGTGAAAGGATCACTATTTTAAATACGCAAGTAATTTACATGTATCTCCATTCTTCTCCTCAAAAACTCTTCAAAGACATGACACATGAAATAGTGGAAATTATTTGGGAACTTTTTAGACTAATAGAAGCACTAAATGCCTTTGGAGGTTCTTTTTTGACTCATGGCTTCTTCAAGGTTAATGTTCATATGAGTTCTTGGACTAGAGTTTGATATTACTCAGTATATTTACAATCGCTGTGGATGCTCTTGCGTATCATATTAGAGAATATTAGTTGTAAAGTGATTTAACATGTATGATGGCATTGAGGTATTCACCTTATGATTAATGCCACTTGGATATGACTTTACTATCAAAAACTGTTTGGCTCTTGGTTGGTACTTTCATCTTCTTGTTTTCTTGTAAATGCATGATCTAAGTTGGAGCATCAATACAAAGACTATTTGTAACTTTCATAGGGTTAATATTATGACATAGGTTCAATAATTTATTCTTGTGATTGTCATTGTCATTGGAATTAGTGTATGGTCATTCTTAGTTATGGCTTTATGGTTCCACGATCCATTGTATAAGGGAGAGCTTACCACAATTTTGGAATATTATAAGATTAAGAATTGTTCCAGTGTATCCCTGATGCTAATATGTTACGTTTGGATCATTGTTTATCTCTAGATTGCATGTACTTGGTCACACATGACTCATGATCGCTTGGACCAATTTGTGAGATTCATTCTTGAGTGGTTCTTTTGCATTGATATAAACATGAAATTTTTTGTTCTTCTTGTAAACAAGGTCTATTGTTGACACCTATTCAATGTTCTCTACCTCGTAAATGAATATTGTTGATATCTATCTACCTTTTCTTTCATCTTTTCTCAATAAGTTTGATTATGACTCATGGCTTTTGTTTAGGGGTTTTTGCATCTTCTATTATAAGAAACATGTTAGTCGAAATATTTCGATAAACCAATTTTATATTTTTGTTAGTCCATAAAGGTCTCTGAATATTCTTTAAATAAATGAAATAGTCAATCTTCTTTACTTTTATACTTAAAGTTGTGCATTCGAAGCATTCCTTTTGAAACAGAAATGTACAAACATTCTTTCTTTTAAGTGCATGAAGTAAAAAACATTACCTATGGAGGGATGCAAGTAACTTGATGTTAGTTCAAAACATCTATGCTTGCCTAATATCGTTCACTATAATTGAATCATGAATCTAACCATAATTAATGAGAATTATGGCAAGCACATACTAAAAATGCAACACGAATTTTAAAATACATAGCTCGTCTATGAGGTATGTCCTTCCTTTGCCTTTGAGAAGATCCATCCTTGATCCTTGAGTCTTCCAAAAGTAGCTTGAAAATCCTCGAAGTCCTTGCATCATGATGCTCCAAGATTCATATGTGCAATACTCTTGCTTTCCCCTTTATGATTATGTCCATGTATTGTGCTTCAAAAAGAGAAGGAGAGAAAGAAAACAGCTTGATAACTCCTCTCCTTAGCATGGCTACCAAGCTTGGGCTACTCTGAAGCAAACTTGAGCATGAAAAGAAAAAGGGAAAGGAGAGAATTAGTATTCAATGGCTATAAAAGATTGTCTATTCGAAGAGAGCATTAAAGAAAAAGCTCGAGATCCCTGTCATTTTAATCTCCTAATGTGGGCTCATTGGGATTCAAGGAATTCCCAGATATGAGGTACTTTGATTGAAAAGAGGCCATATAAGTCACTATATAGTTGTTGTGTAATTTGAAGAGATAGAGATCTTAATACTTTTAGCGTTTCCTAAGGATGTGATGTTGCTTGTTCTTATCTTAAATAATATTTTAGAGAGCCCTTAGCTAGAAATCTTCCACATGGCTTCTTTGAGAGCCATCTTTTCCTAATATCACAATATTATCCCTTATGCCAAAAGGTAACTCGATAGTTAAGCCTATATATTGTGCATCCACATATTTGATAGCCATCATTGCCTTGGTAGTCTCTCTGCCCATGTGTTCCTACACAATGCACACTAGTCAATGTGAATTGTCCATATGGAACCCCTTAATGCATCCTTAAAAAGACCTTTTTCTAATACGCACTTTGTGGAAGTATGAAGTGCAGGGCAAATTCCGAGAATGGAAGGATGAAAATATTTCAACATGTCAAACCAACTTACAAACAAATAAAAAGAAATCTAAATTTATTTCATGACATGAACAAGTTGAATCACCAAGGGGTCTCCATGGAAGCTTTCCTAGAGCTATGGTACTAATGTGAAGAACTAGGGAATTCAAAAAGGCACGTAAAAAGGAGAACATATCTACACCTAGAAACAAGCTTGTGATGTGATTCACTTGAACACTTAAAAACTCCCCTTCAGAAAGACAATAGAACCCCCTTTGACGCAAACAAAACACAATGCTCTTTTGAGCATGACTAAGAGGTCTCCCAATGGGAACCAAGTGTGATGAGTTATCATATCACGAACAACTCCCTTTTGGACACATCATGCAATGGACATACCAGTTCCACAAAAAGGTGAGCAAAGCCCACTTGTAACAATGGAACTAAGGAGTAAGACCCTCACCATGACAGGATTTTTCTTATGATAATCCGAATGGTCTCCTAACCTATATATGCACATGTTCTCTATTCAACAATTATAGCAACACCCCATATGCACCCCAATGGATACCTCAAGATGAAGGCAATACACATATCTTGGGAGATACCATATACAAGGTATCTCAAATATAGACATGTAACCTAGGCCTAGCCCATGTGGGCCTCATACCAGTCTATCAATGGACACTTCATACATAAGGTCCTCCATCCTCCATAATTGAGAAATCCGGCATACAAGGGTCAATTTGCACCAAGTAATGATGGGGCATAATTGTTGGCATATTCCCATCCTAGTCCATGCCTACCTTGACCTATCTCAGAAGCAGTCAAATATACTCAAATATTGTCCTACCATCTTTCTCTCAATTGAACGTTCTTATACGTGCCCGAGATCCATCACTATCAAGCCACAAACTAACCTCGACTATTACATGATTCCAAAGATAGCAATCATATAGCAATCCCCTGCAAGAGAAAGCTACACGATCTCTATGGAATCAAAGAGATCACACCTCATAAATCCAAGGATAACATTCATTCTCAAGTAGCACCATCTTTTAGATATCTCACAAGTCCACCTCGACATATCTACCAACAAAGAGTAGACCAACATAGGTATAGGTGATGATTAGTTTCCATACATGTGCAATAGCCAGAATCATCTAGACTCGAATGCACATATTTGTGTGGACCCAAGGCATCTATCCAACAGAAAGCTCATGATTCGCTATAAAAAAATAGATCATATGCCACTTCGGTGTCAAAATTAAAACCCTAATAAACTATAATGTCCACCACATGTGGACTAGAACCATGTTTGCTATCCAAATATCCTTCATCATAGAATGACGATACCAATAGCCAAACACACTCTATGATGGTCATGCCATAAATATGGCTCACCCTATAGGTGCCCATTATCGCATTAATAATCAAACCAACCCATAGCACTACTTTGCTCTTATTAGCCCTCCATCCTTCAAGATCTCCTAACAAAGAGTTCAATCAACACCTATTTTTGTCTCATATAGCTACTACATCCCCATCTACTAGTAGTTACCGACAAGCCCCTTTTGTAGAGTGCATCCACATCATGCAATAACAAAGACCAAAGCATGGTCTCATAAGTGAAAATAATGAAAAAGAATAATGAAGTAAAATTGATGAATGCTCTTGCAATCAAACAAACATAATGTGCAAGTGACACAATGAATCTAATCATATCAAGTGGATGCATCTCTCCCAAGCGACTTGTAAAGGAAATGAACTCCTGAACCTCATAACAAATATCATTATGTGACTCATAAAGCCATAATCCTCATCACTATGTAAATATCATCGATGGATCCTCTATCACACAATAGATCCCATTGATGTCATGGACAAAGGGAACCATCCTAAACCTCAAATTCGATGTGACTTCTATATCTCATGATTCATTTAAAATTTGTGGAAAACAATGCTTTGATTCTGTCCAAAACATGTGAAAACCCTAAGATCGGTTGTCTTCTTGCTTGATTCTGACATCCAGAGATCATGTTTCGAATTGATGACATCATCGATAATATTATCAATTGTAATCGCCTTTGATGAACCGCCTTTGAAAACCTATTTAAGGAGGGTTTGGCCACATACGTATTCAGTCTTGCCAATATCAATCTAGGGAGCTCAAGGAGTTGTGATCACCAAGTACTTTCGAAGTCTCAGCTCCAATTCTTGTCTTGTTCCTTGTTCTCGTCGTGTTTAGTCTAGTTCTTGGACATCTAGCCTTTGTCAACTTGTAATATTGTAGTACGAGATCTTATCTAGTTATTTTTTGTATCTAGTTCATCTCCCTGAAGGGAGTTCTTGTAATCAAGGGATCGTGCTTCATACCTATGATCCCGGGTTGTGGGATCTCTTGCATCATCACTAGTTAAGTTATCTATACCTATCAGTCCCAGGTTGTGGGAATTCTTGTATCAGTTATTTATTATGGTATTATTTTCCTACGTGGATAATCTTGTAATTCTGAAATCCTGTCTAGTCTAGTCATAGGGTACAATCTAGAGCTCCCCTCATATTTTTGCTAGCTTCTATCCAAGACCACGCATCATGGAGAATGCTTATGAACAAATTGTGGCATCACTTCAAAGTCTCCAATAATAAATCTAGGTCCTAACTCATAGACAGACACAAGTCAAGATGGAACATCCGATGCATGTCAGTGCACTCCTCGAAGAATTACAAGAACAGATCGGGAATCTTCAAGCAAATCAAGGAAGTATTGAAGTGAATCAACGGCCTAGCTAGCTCATGCTTCATGAAGGAACCCAAGATTTGCATGCCAGAAAAGTTCGACGATGATCGTACGAAGTTCCATGGATTTCTTCAAAAAGGTAAATTATACATCCGAATTCAACGTGATAGGTACCCTGACGAGACATCTAAGGTCAGCTTTATTGGCACCTTGCTCTGTGGCCAAGCATTATCATGGTTCACCCCAATCTTGGAGAAGAATAGGGAAGTACTTCAAGACTATGAGAAGTTTCTTCGAGAACTCACCGCCACATTTGGAAATGCAAACATAAGTCAAGTGGCAGTTAAAAAACTTCAAAACCTACATCAAGGTAACTACCTTGCCTCTACCTATGCATCAAAATTTAGGCGATTGATATGTGATCTCACTTGGCAAAAAGACTATTTCATAAGCCAATTTCGATGGGGCTTAAGAGATGATGTGAAGGACCTTCTGCACATGATGCCAAACGTTAAGACATTGAATGAATACATCACCCAAGCTATTCAATGTGATAACCGCCTTCTTGAAACGAAACAAGAAAAACTGCCAACAGAAACCCTTCCAACCCACTCCTAGAGATGATTCTATGCCCGAACCTATGCAGATATATGTAACTAGGTTCCAATCTCTAACACCACAAGAGAAACATAGGACGAGAGATATCAAATTATGCCTCTATTATGGAAACCCTAGACATATTGCAGTTAATTTTCCCAACAAGAGAACAAACTCCAAAGTCGCAACCACCCTTGTACAGCAAGAAAACAAGGAAGATTTGTAAAAGAGACCATATAGCCGGACCATGATATGAGAAAGGGCCTCATATTTCTAGCTACACCCATAGAAACATGTCTTGCACCTATTAAGTCAATCATGCCTAAGAAGACCCTTTGCTTATAGCCCTAGTAGATTCAGGAGCCTCCTCATGTTTCATCGATGAAGGATTACTTAAGGAACATGGAATTCTAGTACGTCAGAAGAACAAACCAATAGTAGCTACAGTAGTAGATGGACAACCTCTAGCATCTAGGAATATAACCATGGAAACCACATCATTAAGAGTACACCTTGGTGACCATGATTCCCACATGTTTCTACGTAATATCGAGTCCATTAAATATGGTTATTATTGGAATGCCCTAGTTAAAGAAACATAATCCAGATATTAATTGGAAAAAGAATAAAATCACCCATCGAGATGATTCAATGAAGCTACCCAACCAATATCAAGGTTTTGAAGATGTTTTTGGAAAGAAGAATGCAGATATCCTCCCAAAGCATAGATGTTATGATTGTGCCATAGAACTTCAAGAGGGATCACAACCACCCTTTGGACGAATCTATAGACTATCCCTAGAGAAACTTACAAAATTATGCAAGAATATTGATGAGAATCTAGCCAAGGGGTTTATCAAACACTCAAAGTCTCCTATAGAAGCCCCTATCCTATTTGTAAAGAAGGACAAGACTCTATGAATGTGCGTAGACTATCGTGGGCTGAATAAAGTCACAATAAAGAACAGATAACCTCTACCACTTATCATTAGGGCGAAAAAAGACCGAAAAGGGGTTGTTTGCTAATGAGAGATTAAGGAAATTGACAAATAGAGTCTTTCCACGTGTACAAGAATATAACATTGCTGTCTCTTTTAACCGTATGAAGAAATTCTTTTTTTAATACAATATTCTTTTAAAGCACCGCTAAAGTGATAAAGAGTCTCGTATTCAGTGTACAATTTTTCGGTTTGATGCAATAAAAGATATTTCGGCACACTACACAAAGCATATTCTCAAATTTCCAAGAAGGAATTGAATATTGAATATACGAAATATTTTTGACTTCAGAAAAGTTCATGATCATTCAGCGACAGGGTTTACATCAAATCAAAAGTTTCCACGTGTACAAAACCTTTTTCTTTATAAATACTGTCTAAATTTGTGAAGGTCGGTTTCTCTCTTTGAACGTTCTTCTTCTTCTAAGTTCAAATGGCTTCTTCTTCTTGTTGTCCTTCCAATCGTGTAACCTCATGTGAGGTTTACAACAGAAGAGGGGATTCTTTGTGGAAACCTCTTTCTGTGAAAGTAAATGAATGGATAACTATGCTTCCTAGCTGCATAGGTGCCCATAAAGTCAAGCGTGCCAAAAGAGACAACACAAAAAACCACTAGAAGGGACGTATTCTGAGTTTCAAATTGAAGAGATGCGGTTGGTTTGCACGAGTACAACATGTGTACACCGCAAAGGATCTTGTTCTAGAAAATCATCTGCACTTCCCTTCCTACTATAAGTGAAGTTTTACAATGCTCTTCTATCATTCCAGTTGTTTTTGTATAATAAAACATATGTTTTTGTGTTGCAGATATCTTTGCTTCCAATATTGTGGAATGGCTACCTATTGAATGCTTAACAGGAACATTCAGAGTTCTTCATAAGGAATATGCAAAAATCATGTATGCAGACAAATTTGTTCAATTTTTCAATAGCATAGAGTTATTTATCCATTATGCAAATTATCAAGTGCCATCAGGGTTATGGAAATCTTGTTCATGTATCTGGTCCTTGCATCTCTTCATTAGATTAGGATGCTCCTCATCATTCAATAGTTTCAAGTTTTCTATGCAAAATTGAATTTGACATCCAAAAGGCAATGTCAGCAGGTCGAATTTCGAGAAGGATAAAGATTCAATGGTTTTTACCTATTCATGTCTTTGTAGCATGCTTTAAAAACATGTTATTACAGAAAACAAAAACAATGTGGTTGAATAGGAGAGTCTCTATTCCTTAGATTGATAATGTTTTATGTCGACAATCTCTGGTTCTAGGATATGACTATAGAAGGTGGAAAAAAACACTTGGACTTTGGATAGCCTTGGACTTAGAGGAGAGCTGTCTAGAATTTGAGTTAGAAGTATTGATTCATCCAGATTTTCAATCAAGGAAAACAATTGTCATTGCAAATTGGAATCTCAGAAATGTAAGGGAGCTCCTAGAATACCTTGATGAGGTATCATCACAGTGTAGATTCTCAATTGATGATGCAATAGTTAACATTAGATCAGAGAAATCGTTATCTTGCATAAGTTGCCTACCACCAAGGGTGATTAAGTTCCAACCCTTAAGATTGTAACAAGTTAACCCTGACATTCTTACATAATGTATCTTCCTCTAATAGAAGCTCCTATTGATACTTCCATTGAATTTTCTTTGTAGGATGGTGACAAAGAATGTGTGTTAAATTATGAATTTTAAATGTCTATATTCATATTTTCATTCTTTAATTTACTTTCAAGATTTTGATGAGGTTCTTATTGTACAATGATAAGAATATAAACCAAGACATTCTTAGATATTTTTTAGGTCCTTTATTTCATATTTCCATTGATTTTTATTTGCAGGAGTGAATTGGTGACTTCAATTATTCCCCTTCATCTAAACTCATATTGGCATTTTTTTGTTTAATCTTAACATTCTGATGAGGTTCCAACTAAGAGAAAATTATACAAGAACTTGCATAAGTTAATTCTAGATGAACAAGAGATCTAGAATTCAATATATAATTTCAATTTAATTATTATAGTCTATCAAAGCTTCACATTAGTCTCAATTAAATTATTTGATTCTATCCATCTTTTATGTCCTCAAGTAATGCAAGAGAAAATATCATGGTACACATAACAAGTAATATAAGAGGGGTGGAGAACCTGGTGCAAATTCCAATCCAAGGTTTGATATTTCAAAATATGAAGAGCATGACTTAAGGCATAAAACAGAGGAGACGAGATTAGAGAAGACGACCGATGCAAGTGACTAGTGCAATTTGAACTTGTTGGATGGCCCTTATCGCTTAGATCGGTCATCTTAGCAAACTACCGCGAGAGACTTCAACAAGTGACCTTGTGTATCTCATGCAAGGTTGCTAAAAGGGGATCCTATGTTGAAATGGATAATACGACCGATGCAAGCGATAGGGAAATCCAAAATTCTCTGATTCTCCATATTGCTTATATCGGTCGTGCCCTCTTCTTTATATTTTTCTGTATCTTCTCCAATTTAAACTTTCCAATAGGAATGAAGTAAGAAACCCACAATGCAGTCATATTTGTGACAGGACCAAATTTAATTGGACCATGCAATGAACTTTTGTTTAACTCTCAAGAGGTTCAATACAATTGTATATTTCTCAAGGCATATAAATATTGTAAAGGCAAATAAATATGGTTACAATGACCATCTTCCAGATGAAGATTGGCATAAGTACATACAATATTTACATAAATAAATCTTCCAACCTATGTTGGTTTTACAATAGATTTCAATCTTAGGCTAAAAAATGATTCAACCCTTTCTATCCTTTTTGGAGCCCTCTTTTTTCTGTTGCTTGTGTCCCTTTTTGGAGCTTTCAGCTTGACTCTTTTTCTTGGTCCCATGCTTTAATGGTGAGTGAAGAGGAAGCCCGTTCTTTTTTTCTTCAGACTTTTTTTTTATCACGTGGAGGGGGTGGAGGTGACTCTGGATCATAGGGGCAGATTGAATGTTTCATGATGCCATTTATTGCTCTCTCTCTGATCAAGATGATCCATGCATCTAGGTAGTCTGATAAATTCAATTTAGGACTGTAAAACCTTCTTTCCAAGAATGTTACAGCATTTGCAATCACTCTCCAGCGACATGATGTTGCATCTTTCTGCAATGGCACATGAATTTGTATGTATCCAAATTTCTTTTGTTCATTCAATTTAGCAATTCCACGAAAATTCTGATCAATATGCATCTTGAGAAGCTTTGCAGCACTGCATTGTAAAGTAAAAATCAGAATGGATGGCATGGCTCTAAAATAGAGAACAACAAAATGTATAGCAACTTAGACTTTGCAATTCCCATGTTGTGATTGAAGAGAATTGAGGAAAAGAGCTTGATATGCATTGAAGTCAACAATAATCAGACTCCAATGGCCCCTATCAATGAGTTGCATGTAAATATACTTTCTTAAATGAAACAAATATCTTTCCAAAATGAAGATGAATACTTACTTTTCAATATATGGGTAGATAACACATTCTACCTCTTCTGTAAAATTCTGTAGAAATTAGGACTTGGCATCTCCATGTTTAAGGAAAAAACACTATGTCACTAGAGGATCTAAAATAAATACTTTTCTTTGAACCGCTTCCTCACATTGTTGAAGAAGAATCCTACAAATCAAGAAATAAAAATTCAGTTAAGGAACTAGAAAATTAAGCAATACAAGAGCACTTTATGGCCTCTAGATAATACCTGAGTGAAATGTTGACCACACTATCTGATATTTCAACATGAAACTCCCTCAACATTTTGTTGTTTTCAGGTCTAATGTCAAGAAACCATTCTTTCTGCCATGGCATTACAACATTAACTATTATCTGCCCATCTCCTTTCTTAAGGAGCTCTTTATTTGCTTTCTATAACTTTTGAATCTAGTTTAAGATGACATTTTCCTCTATAAATAATCCTTGCTTTTTCCTCTCCTCCTAACTATTTGCTGCAATTCTAGTTTCATGATCATGAGTGACCTAAGGGTTGATCTCTTCAATGACAACTGTTGTTTTGGGTGCTCGGGTTGGAGGTATATTTAAAATATCGAAGAATGTTTTATCATGGTGATCAATAGGAACCATATATTTATCAAATTTATATCTTATTCTTGAAACAATAACATAATCCTTCCCCATTAGTGTTACCCTATGAGAATGAGCAGCACATAAATAGGCATCATTCATAAAATCAATAGCAAAGTCCTCTGTAGCTTCTTGTAGGCATAGCAGTGCTTGAGTTTGCCACCTCACATTGATAAAGGATGAGGTTTTCATTAAAGAATAGAGGTTGCCTGTGATCTGCTTGACAACTCTCATAAATGGAAGTCTAGGGATCAACAATCCCACAGACCTTTGAGCTCTTCTAATTTCCCTCAAGGACTTTACATGGTACTTGACCCTTTTCTTTGAAGGCTTGTCTGATACATTGCCTTGAACCTTCTGGGGATTTTTCTCCTGGACATTTTGCTCCTCGGCATTTTGTTCCTAGGCATTTTGGTCCTGACCCTCAGGGTACAACTTCCTTGTTGTCTTTTTTGTCCTAGCCATCCTCTGCACGAAATGAGAGTCTTTAGGCAAGGAATAAGGAAGGAAAGGAAACTTACTCTCAAAAATTTTGATCAAGGACTCTTTCCACTGTCATATACACGACCGATCCAAGCAGTAAGAGTCATTCGAGAATGCCCGGATGTCCCTTATCGCTTGCATCGGTCGTCCTTGAATTCATCATCAAATATCAATCAATACTAGTTCAAATATATCTTACAATCCAAAATACTCAAATATCACTAAGAAAAACATAATTTGCAAGCTATGATCAATGATTCTTTCCACTGTTAGAGACACAACCGATCCAAGCGATAAGAGTCATCCGAAAATGCCCGGATGTCTATTAAACGTCTAAACGCGGGACTAACTGTCAGTAGCGCGTTTAAACATTTATTGGGTTCTTGGGAGTGGAAGGGGTCTGTTAGACAGAGGCCCTATACTTAGTTCCCAAACTAACCACTTACACACAGCAATACACTGATGCTCAAATGCTATCCAGACTCCGTTACACTTACAACCTGACAGCACTCAGCCCAAACTTCCCCAATGTTGACCGAACACACTGCTTCCGCTTATGCAATATCGTGACACAGAGTTACTTGATGAACTCACGATTTGTTAAGATACAGAAGAACTCAATATTCTTAGACACATAGTACTAGGGGGGAAGTCCAGTATGCAACTTAGGAGGACCCTTACTGTAGCTTAACCTTTGCCATATGAGGACAGACTGCAACACCGAAGACAACACAATACGACTCAGAGTTCTCCGAACACTACTGCAACTACACAGATTTCATCCAACACATTACAACACCTTACAAGAAATAGCGACACCACAATACGCTTAATGAACAGAACAATCACAACCGAATACCACAGAACAACTCGCTCAGACAGACAGTCTGATGATCTCATGGAACGTCGTCACTATGAATTACAACTCGAACAAATGTGGAATCAACACAAAAAAAATTAGACAAGATACTCTAAATTAACCAACTCGACACACAGTAATGTCACAGACAAATCACCGAGACAGACAGTCTGGTGATCTCACCGAACGTCCCTAAGCATCTCTTTTTCATTGCTTTATATAAAGATTACAACATATTTGTGTAACAACCGGACTCTATCAAAATACATGGGTTTTACTCCAATACCCTTTAATGCTTTGAGAGTTTTGTTGCCTGAAAGAGCAGCTGCATTCAGAATTTTTGGATATGCCCCACGACTCAATGCTTCAAGGGCAGGGTACTTTCTTTGTTATTCAAGCTATGCAATGGCTACAAGGGTGTCATATTTAAAAAGCATTGCTGGATACAGGAGAAAAGAGTTCCTCAAATATAGAGGTGATTTGCCAGAGCCAAGCTCTTTAAAGAGGCTCAAGGAATGACTTCATTTTTTCAAATTCTATTTCTCAACAAATATACATATACAGAAATTGCCCAATGTGATATAAGACATTGCAAATTTTTTTGGTGTAACTAATTCATGGCCTAATATTAATTGTTATTGATCCATGATCTGTTCTCTGGTCAAAGTCATCTAATGGTAATAGACATATTTCTTTTCAAAGCTTAATACATCATGAAATGTACATACATGAAATCTTTATTTCTCAAAGAAATAAAAGACATTGCAAATATTAAAGCTCTGTTTGAAATGTAGTCTTTTTCATTTTGTGATATTGATGCATGATGATTTTGTCTGGTGATAGTCATATTCTTCTCATTATATTTGGCATGAGCTACTTTGTAATTTTCTTCTAAAGAACCAATCAAAAAGCTCTCTGAAGGCATTGCTCTTTGTTACTCCTCCTCCTTTCCTTGTACACCTAAAGAAGCTTTTCCTTGCTTGATAATGATATTTTTCCATGCCTTGGGTGTCCCACATGGCAAGTGGTTCTTTTTCTGCAAAGAATGCACCATGCACAACAAGAATATGCTAGAAGAGCAGAAGAATCTCATTAGATCTTTATTTCCATTAAAAATAAATAAATTGAATAAAATATCTTTGGAACTCACCAAGTAGTATGTTATGTCTTTGGCACCCCATGCCACTATGATGGTTTCTATAAGCTCTGTGGTCACCTTTCTGAAATACATCACATAACTTTTTGATGTTACCTGCTGCCTCATGATCTTAAAAAGATTATCTAGTTTGACCCACACCTCCATTCTCTTTTTTGTTATTTCTGGTTTGCTTCTTACATCGGTCGTGACCTCACAAAATTTTTTCCAACAATTCCACATGGCATTTAGTTGCTTGTCATCATGGTTGCTGAAGAATCTCCTTGCTTTTGCACCTCCCATTGAGACATCCTGTGGTACATCACCTGTATTTTGTGAAAGCTTTGGATCTTTTCTTAGATGAACATGACCACCATGAAATCCCATTTCTGAAAGATAACATTCTCATTTTTTTATGCACTCATCTGAAAGAGTTGTAGGCTTGATAGAATATGCATAATCCAAGTGAAGATGGACCAACTTGTCAATGATTCTTAACTCTGCATGTAGCGTACATATGTGTACATTTGTCAATGCTATTGGAAGTATGGTATCCCAAATCATTGAAGAAGATGAGTAGTTATGAAGAATAACATTTTGTCTAGAAGGAGCCTCTTCAACCTCAACTCTAGCAATCCATCCATTTGTGTCTGGGCTTTGCATGTAGTACAAGCAAGGGTACTTAGAATTTGCTCCCCCACTTATAGCAAACATACATTTGAGTGTCTTTAGGTCTCCACTCAAATGCCACCCAACTTGAAAGTTCCCGTAGTATTTGACATTCAACAATTCTCCTGCATGATGCCTTTGGATAACATTTGGAATGTTTGTTTGTGAGAATAACCATTTAAGTGTTTTATGGCTCTCAGATGGAACTTTAGCATAGTCAACCCACCCTAACTCCATTTCTGATTGTACTTTGAGAGATGGAGTATCCATTTTCCCAAGGCTATAGTCCAAAGCTTTGTTCATCAGTGCAATACTTATTCTCTCCATTTTTTTATGTTTTTTAAGCTCGGCTTCATCAAATTTGATTACAAATTTCAATAGACCAAGACATTCATGTTCTTTTATATTATGGAACTGAACCATGTATGTTTGAAGCTTTATAATATCTATCCATATGTTGTTAAATGCATTGTAAGTCTAACTTTTGTTTTCCTACTTCGTAAGGCATGTTACCGTGAATATGATTATATTCACCAAATACTGATGTGATCTTTTTATTCAAGCAGAGCCGAAACTTTCCTACATGATGGGGTCTAGGCAATCCAAAACTTCTAACTTTGTTAAATTTTGAAAATTCACACCAAACTTTTGAAATTGCTCTATAACCTTTCCTACTCACTCCGACGCTATCACAAATCTTCTGAATTTGAGATGGTTCTAGTAACAGATTCATTTCAGTCATGAGTTTTTGGAAAACAAACCATTTCAAGCATGTATTTTCATTCAGTTTCAATATTCTCAAAACATCATTTTGACTCAAAATTTCATTACAGAAATGTACGCGCTCAAGACTACTCGACATATTGAAACCTAGCACATTTGTCACATGATCTCTAACAATTTTCATTCTTTTCTTTTTCTTGCCAGATTTTTCAGTCAAATCTAAAAATGGTTTTACTCGTTTTGACCTCATTCTCAAACCTATAGGAGTTTCTTTCATTTTTTTAAAAAGACTCAAAGTGAGAAGAAAAAGTGGATAATTTGCTTTCTAGCTCCCTCATATGTAAATCCTTCTAATGTAGTGTGTTTTGTAGATAGTTTATGTATTGTACATAATTCCTTGAAATATCCCAGAGCCTTGAACAATAGCCTCGTAAACCATCCTCACCATCTCCTACAAATGTAATCAGATCATGAAGATTATGAAAAGTGGGATACCTTCCAGTTTGTGGATCAATTGGATAAACAGATCCATCTGTCCATATGTCGATATGTTTTTTGCCTTCCTTTCGCAATCCATCCACTTCAAGAGGATGAAGAGCCCTTTGGAATACTTTTCTTGTCGTCGCATACTCCAGACTAACTGCAATGTTGATATGGAACTTTTCACAATGATTTTGATTGTTTGAAAGCTCAGCGAGAGTATTTGGGTTAATGTTCTCCATGGTCTGCTATGAAAAGTGATCGGCAAGTGTCTAAAATGACGTGAAAGAGAGAAACAGGCCTATCATACGAGTTTCTCTCTCTTCAAAATTTGCATAAGATACGTTTTAAATGAACTTACACAGAATTTCTTAAAGGATTTGACAACTTTAATCAAGATTAAGCAAAACTAATTGAAATCCTTACACGGCCCTTTTTGGGCCGTTTTTCACCCTAATGATCAAAGCTCTTGGAACTCCTTGGAAAAGAAAAGTTCTTCACAAATATTGACCTTCAAGGAGCTTACACTCTTGTTAAGATCAGAGAAGAAGACCAATGGAAGATAGCATTTCAAACAAGGTATGTGCATTTTGAATATGTAGTTATGCCATTTGGTCCAGCTATCTTTCAACATATGATGAATGATATCTTTTGAGAATATTTAGATGACCTTGTGGTAATATATCTCAATGATTGAAAAAGATCAAAAGGACTTATTTCTTCCAACTATTGAAATTCACATTTACCACTGCTCCAATTCTAGTTCGTCTTGATTCTAGCAAGCCCTTCTTTGTAGAGACAGATGCATCAAACTTCGCCCTTGAGGCCATTTTATCCCAATATGGAGATGGATACCTGCATCCAGTTGCATATCATTCAAGGAAATTTTCCCTTCATAAATTAATCATGAAATCCATGATAAAGAGCATCTTGCCATAGTGGACGCGTTTGATACCTAGCCTCACCATCTAGAAGGAGCAACTCATAAAGTTATTGTGTATACAAATCACAAGAACTTAGAGTATTTTATGATCACCTGAATCCTCAATAGAAAGCAATCTCGATAGAGTAACTTTTTATCTAGGTTCTACTTAGTCATTACATATTGTCCAGGATGCCAGCAATGTCAAGCAATGTCAATCAAATGCCTTGTTAAGAAGATCTTACAGTGCAACGAAAGGTGAAAAGGTCTTTGATCAACAAGAGAATGTATTACTCAAGCCCAAGCATCCCAATTAGCAGCTATCTCTTCAAGCCATCATGAACATTCAACCTTGAATCATTTGATATGTGACACTCTACCACAAAATGAGTTGTTTTGTAACGTTCAGCAGAAAACTTAAGAAGGAAAAGTCCAAGAAATACATGACTCATGATCGCTTGGACCGATTTGTGAGATTCATTCTTGAGTGGTTCTTTTGCATTGATATAAACATGGAATTTTTTGTTCTTCTTGTAAACAAGGTCTATTGTTGACACCTATTCAATGTTCTCTACCTTGTAAATGAATATTGCTGATATCTATCTACCTTTTCTTTCATCTTTTCTCAATAAGTTTGATTATGATTCATGGCTTTTGTTTAGGGGGTTTTGCATCTTCTATTATAAGAAACATGTTAGTGGAAATATTTCAATAAACACCTTTTATATTTGTGTGAGTCCATAAAGGTCTCTCAATATTCTTTAAATAAATGAAACATTCAATCTTCTTTATTTTTATACTTAAAGTTGTGCATTCGAAGCATTCCTTTTGAAACAGAAATGTACAAACATTCTTTCTTTTAAGTGCATGAAGTAAAAAACATTACCTATGGAGGGATGCAAGTAACTTGATGTTATTTCAAAACATCTATGCTTGCCTAATATCTTTCACTATAATTGAATCATGAATCCAACCATAATTAATGAGAATTATGGCAAGCACATACTAAAAATGCAACACAAATTTAGAAATACATAGCTCGTCTATGAGGTATGTTCTTCCTTTGCCTTTGAGAAGATCCATCCTTGATGCTTGATTCTTCCAAAAGTAGCTTGAAAATCCTCGAAAGTCATTGCATCATGATGCTCCAACATTCATATGTGCAATACTCTTGCTTTCCCCTTTTTCCTTCATTTTTCTCCTTAGGTACGGTTTTGCCTAACTCATCTTTGATGGATCCTTTCCAACATATGATTATGTCCATGTATTGTGCTTCAAAAAGAGAAGGAGAGAAAGAAAACAACTTGATAACTCCTCTCCTTAGCATGGCTACCAAGCTTGGGCTACTCTGAAGCAAACTTGAGCATGAAAAGAAAAAGGGAAAGGAGAGAATTAGTATTCAATGGCTATAAAAGATTGTCTATTCGAAAAGAGCATTAAAGAAAAAGCTCCAGATCGCTGCCATTTTAATCTCCTAGTGTGGGCTCATTGGGATTCAAGGAATTCCCATATATGAGGTACTTTGAATGAAAAGAGGCCATATAAGTCACTATATAGTTGTTAAGTAATTTGAAGAGATAGAGATCTTAATACTTTTAGCGTTTCCTAAGGATGTGATGTTGCTTGTTCTTATATCAAATAATATTTTAGAGAGCCCTTAGCTAGAAATCTTCCACATGGCTTCTTTGAGAGCCATCTTTTCCTAAGATCACAATATTATCCCTTATGCCAAGAGGTAACTCGATAGTTACACCTATATATTGTGCATCCACATATTTGATAGTCATCATTGCCTTGGTACTCTCTCTGCCCATGTGTTCCTACACAATGCACACTAGTCAATGTGAATTGTCCATATGGAACCCCTTGGGGGTGGGGGGAGGGGGGTCATACCTCCTAATGCATCCTTAAAAAGACCATGCCTACCTTGACCTATCTAAGAAGTAGGAAAATATACTCAAATATCTTCCTACCATCTTTCTCTCAATTGAACGTTCTTGTACGTGCTCGAGATCCATCACTATCAAGTCACAAACTAACCTCGACTAATACATGATCCGAAAGATAGCAATCCCCTGCAAGAGAAAGCTACACATTGTTGAGATCTCTATGGAATCAAAGAGAGCACACCTCATAAATCCAAGGATAACAATCATTCTCAAGTAGCACCATCTTTTAGATATCTCACAAGTCCACCTTGACATATCTACCAACAAAGACTAGACCAACATAGGTATAGGTGATGATTAGTTTCCATACATGTGCAATAGCAAGAATCATCTAGACTCGAATGCACATATTTCTGTGGACCCAAGGCATCTATCCAACAGAAAGCTCATGATTTGCTAGAAAAAAATAGATCATATGCCACTTCGGTGTCAAAATTAAAACCCTAATAAACTCTAATGTCCACCACATGTGGACTAGAACCATGTTTGCTATCCAAATATCCTTCATCATAGAATGACGATACCAATAGCCAAACACAATCTATGATGGTCATGCCATAAATATGGCTCACCCTATAGGTGCCCATTATCGCATTAATAATCAAACCATCCCATAGCACTACTTTGCTCTTATTAGCCCTCCATCCTTCAAGATCTCCTAACAAAGAGTTCAATCAACACCTATTTTTGTCTCATATAACTACTACATCCCCATCTACTAGTAGTTACCGACTAGCCCCTTTTGTAGAGTGCATCCACATCATGCCATAACAAAGACCAAAGCATGGTCTCATAAGTGAAAATAATGCAAAAGAATAATAAAGTAAAATCGATGAATGCTCTTGCAATCAAACAAACATAATGTGCAAGTGATGCAATGAATCTAATCAGATCAAGTGGATGCATCTCTCCCAAGTGACTTGTTAAGGAAATGAACTCCTCAACCTCATAACAAATATCATTATGTGACTCATAAAGCCATAATCCTCATCACTATGTAAATATCATGGATGGATCCTCTATCACACAATAGATCCCATTGATGTCATGCACAAAGGGAACCATCCTAAACCTCAAATTCCATGTGACTTCTATATCTCATGATTCATTCAAAATTTGTGGAAAACAATGCTCTGATTGCGTCCAAAACATGTGAAAACCCTAAGATCGGTTGTCTTCTTGCTTGATTCTGACATCGAGAGATCATGTTTCGAATTGATGACATCATCGATAATATTATCAATTGTAATCGCCTTTGATGAACTGCCCTTGAAAACCTATTTAAGGAGGGTTTGGCCACATACGTATTCAGTCTTGCCAATATCAATCTTGGGAGCTCAAGGAGTTGTGGTCACCAAGTACTTTCGAAGTCTCAGCTCCAATTCTTGTCTTGTTCCTTGTTCTCGTTCTGTTTAGTCTAGTTCTTAGACATCTAGCCTTTGTCCTCTTGTAATCTTGTAGTACGAGATCTTATCTACTTATTTCTTGTATCTAGTTCATCTCCTTGAAGGGAGTTCTTGTAATCAAGGGATCATGCTTCATACCTATGATCCCGGGTTGTGGGATCTCTTGCATCATCTCTAGTTAAGTTATCTATACCTATCAGTCCCAGGTTGTGGGAATTCTTGTATTTGTTATTTATTATTCTATTATTTTCCTACGTGGATAATCATGTAATTCTGAAATCTTGTCTAGTCTAGTCAGAGGATACAATCTAGAGCTCCCCTGATATTTTTGCTAGCTTCTATCCAAGACCAGGCATCATGGAGAATGCTTATGAACAAATTGTGGCATCACTTCAAAGTCTCCAATAATAAATCTAGGACCTAACTCATAGACAGACACAATTCGAGATGGAACATCCGGTGCATGTAGGCACACTCCTCCAAGAATTACAAGAACAGATCGGGAATCTTCAAGCAAATCAAGGAAGTATTGAAGTGAATCAATGGCCTAGCTCATGCTTCATGAAGGAACCCAAGATTTGCACGCCAGAAAAGTTCGACGGTGATCGTATGAAGTTCCACGGTTTCTTCAAAAAGTTAAATTATACATCCGAATTCAACGTGATAGATACCCTGACGAGACATCTAAGGTCGGCTTTATTGGAACGTTGCTCTGTGTCCAAGCATTATCATGGTTCACCCCAATCTTCGAGAAGAACAGGGCAGTTCTTCAAGACTATGAGGGGTTTCTTCGAGAACTCACCACCACATTTGGAAATGCAAACATAAGTCAAGTGGCAGTAAAAAAACTTCAAAACCTACATCAAGGTAACTACCTTGCCTCTACCTATGCATCAAAATTTAGGCGATTGCTATGTGATCTCACTTGGCAAAAAGACTATTTCATAAGTCAATTTTGATGGGGTTTAAGAGATGAATTGAAGTACCTTCTGCACATGATGCCAAAGGTTAAGACATTGAATGAATACATCACCCAAGCTATTCAATGTGATAACCACTTTCTTAAAAGCAAACAAGAAAAACTGCCAATAGAAACCCTTCCAACCCACTCCTAGAGGTGATTCTATGCCCGAACCTATGCAGATATATGTAACTAGGTTACAACCTCTAACACCACAAGAGAAACATAGGAGGAGAGATAACAAATTATGCCTCTATTATGGAAACCCTAGACATATTGCAGTTAATTTTCCCAACAAGAGAACAAACTCCAAAGTCGCAGCCACCCTTGTAGAGCAAGAAAACGAGGAAGATTTGTAAAAGAGACCATATAGCCGGACCATGATATAAGAAAGGGTCTCATATTTCTAGCTACACCCATAGAAACATGTCTTGCCCCTATTAAGTCAATCATGTCTAAGAAGACCCTTTGCTTACAGCCCTAGTAGATTCAGGAGCCTCCTCATGTTTCATCGATGAAGGATTAGTTAAGAAACATGGAATTCCAGTACTTTAGAAGAACAAACCAATAGTAGCTACAGTAGTAGATGGACAACCTCTAGGATCTGGGAATATAACCATGGAAACCACATCATTAAGAGTACACCTTGGCCACCATGATTCCCACATGTTTCTACGTAATATCGAGTCCATTAAATATGGTTATTATTGGAATGCCCTAGTTAAAAAAACATAATCCAGATATTAATTGGGAAAAGAATAAAATCACCCGTCGAGATATCCAAAAGAACCGGACATATGTCGAAGCCAAAGGCTTCATACGTGTAGTAAGGAAGTAGCCGACATATTTGATCTATGCCATACCAACTCAAGAGCCCAAAAAAGATGATTCAATGAAGCTACCCAACCAATATCAAGGTTTTGAAGATGTTTTTGAAAAGACGAATGCAGATATCTTCCCAAAGCACAGATCTTCTGATTGTGCCATAGAACTTCAAGAGGGATCACAACCACCCTTTGGACCAATCTATAGACTATCCGTAGAGAAACTTACAAAATTATGCAAGAATATTGATGAGAATCTAGCCAAGGGGTTTATCAAACACTCAAAGTCTCCTTTAGGATCCCCTATCCTATTTGTAAAGAAGGACAAGACTCTATGAATGTGCGTAGACTATCGTGGGCTGAATAAAGTCACAATAAAGAACAGATAACCTCTACCACTTATTATTAGGGCGAAAAACGACCGAAAAGGGGTTGTTTGCTAATGAGAGATTAAGGAAATTGACAAATAGAGTCTTTCGACGTGTACAAGAATATAACATTGTTGTCTCTTTTAACCGTATGAAGTAAATTCTTTTTTTAATACAATATTCTTTTAAAGCGCCGCTAAAGTGATAAAGAGTCTCGTATTCAGTGTACAATTTTTCGGTTTGATGCAATAAAAGATATTTCGTCACACTACACAAAGCATATCATCAAATTTCCAAGAAGGAATTGATTTTTGAAGATACGAAATATTTTTGAGTTCAGAAAATTTCATGATCATTCAGCGATAGGGTTTACAGGGTTTCCACGTGTACAAAACCTTTTTCTCTATAAATACTGTCAAAATTTGTGAACGTTGGTTTCTCTCTTTGAACATTCTTTTTCTTCTAAGTTCAAATGGCTTCTTCTTCTCGTCGTCCTTCCAATCGTGTAACCTCATGTGAGGTTTACAACAGAAGAGGGGATTCTTTGTGGAAACCTCTTTCTGTGAAAGTAAATGAATGGATAACTATGCTTCCTAGCTGTAGAGGTGCCCATAAAGTCAAGCGTGCCAAAAGAGACAACACAAGAAACCACTAGAAGGGACGTATTCTCAGTTTCAAATTGAAGAGATGCGGTTGGTTTGCACGAGTACAACATGTGTACACCGCAAAGGATCTTCTTCTAGAAAATCATCTACACTTCCCTTCCTACTGTAATTGAAGTTTTACAATGCTCTTCTATCATTCCAGCTGTTCTTGTATAATAAAACATATGTTTTTGTACTACAGATATCTTTCCTTCCAATATTGTGGAATGGCTACCTGTTGAATTTTTAACAGTAACATTCAGAGTTCTTCATGAGGAATATGCAGAACACATGTATGCAGACAACTCTGTTCAATTTTTCAATAGCATAGAGTTATTTGTCCATTATGCAAATTATCAAGTTATTTCTTACATAATGTATTTTAGGCTAAGGATATGAGCTGGGACCGATGCAATATCTCTAGCTTGTATCGTATTTGTCCAAGATCTTCATTAGAAGTGTCAGAAATCGATCATGACCCATGCAAGCGATAAGGCCCATCAAATATTTTCCATTGGGCCTTATCGCTTGTATCGGTCGTGTCTAGGAGTTGCATGCAGCATTGATAATAGATATCTGGATTTGTAAGATTTCACGTCATTCAGCAAATATAACATGTTTCTAGGTAGTTTGCAAAGAGATATTGATGACGACCTATGCAAGGGATAACGACCGTCTAAATTTCTCTAAAGACCCTAATCGCTTGCATCAATCATGTCTCTTACTTTATGTCTAATTGTTTCAAGTTACTTTTCATGACTCCTAAAGTGTGCTTGCACTTCATCTTACCTTGTTTTTCATTTTTACCACAGTTAACTATTTTGGTTGAAGACAATTACCTTGGCAGGGGCAAGGGAACAAGAAAAGCCATAGAAGAGAAAGGAAACGCAAAGGTGGATATTCATTCTATTATCTACTATCTTCCAAACTTGAACCCATACACTTTTTGTGTTATTCACAAGCACTATAGTGAGGAGCCAGAATTTGCATTGTTCTACTTGAGGACTCTATCAAAATACATGGGTTTTACTCCAATACCCTTTAATGCTTTCAGAGTTCTGCTCCCTGAAAGAGCAACTACATTCAGAATTTTTGGATATGCCCCAGGACTCAATGCTTCAAGGGCAGGGTACTTTCTTTGTTATTCAAGCTATGCAATGGCTACAGGGGTGTCATATTTAAAAAGCATTGTTGGATATAGGAGAAAAGAGTTCCTCAGATATAGAGGTGATTTGCCAAAGCCAAGCTCTTTAAAGAGCCTCAAGGAATGACTTCATTTTTTCAAATTCTATTTCTCAATAAATATACATATACTGAAATTGCCCAATGTGATATAAGACATTGCATATTTTTTGGTGTAAGTGATCCATATCCTAATATTAATTGTTATTGATCCATGATCTATTCTCTGGTCAAAGTCATCTGATGGTAATGGACATATTTCTTTTCAAAGCTTAATACATCATGAAATGTACATACATAAAATCTTTATTTCTAAAAGAAAAAAAAGACATCGCAAATATTAAAGCTCTGTTTGAAATGTAGTCTTTTTCATTTTGTGATATTGATACATGATGATTTTGTCTGGTGATACTCATATTCTTCTGATATATATTTGGCATGAGGTCCTTTGTAATTGTGTTCTAAAGAACCAATAAAAAATCTCTTTGAAGGCATTGCTCTTTGTTACTCCTCCTCCTTTCCTTGTACACCTAAAGAAGCTTGTCCTTGCTTGATAATGAGATTTTTCCATGCCTTGGGTGTCCCACATGGCAAGTTGTTCTTTTTCTGCAAAGAATGCACCATGCACAAGAAGAATATGCTAGAAGAGTAGAAGAATCTCATTAGATCTTTATTTCATTTAAAAATAAATAAATTGAATAAAATATCTTTGGAACTCACCAAGTAGTATGTTATGTCTTTGGCACCCCATGCCACTATGATGGTTTCTATAAGCTCTGTGGTCACCTTTCTGAAATCTGTCACATAACTTTTTGATGTTACCTGCTGCCTCATGATCTTAAAAAGATTATCTAGTTTTACCCACACCTCCATTCTCTTTTTTGTTATTTCTGGTTTGCTTCTTACATTGGTCGTGACCTCACAAAATTTTTTCCAGCAATTCCACATGGCATTTAGTTGCTTGTCATCATGGTTGCTGAAGAATCTCCTTGCTTTTGCACCTCCCATTGAGACATCCTGTGGTACATCACCTGTATTTTGTGAAAGCTTTGGATCTTTTCTTAGATGAACATCACCACCATGAAATCCCATTTCTGAAAGAAGACATTTACATTTTTTTATGCACTCATCTGCAAGAGTTGTAGGCTTGATAGAATATGCATAATCCAAGTGAAGATGGACCAACTTGTCAATGATTCTTAACTCTGCATGTAGCGTACATATGTGTACATTTTTCAATGCTATTGGAAGTATGGGATCCCAAATCATTGAAGAAGATGAGTAGTTATGAAGAATAACATTTTGTCTAGAAGGAGCCTCTTCAACCTCAACTCTAGCAATCCATCTATTTGTGCCTGGGCTTTGCATCTAGTACAAGCAAGGGTACTTAGAATTTTCTCCCCCACTTATACCAAACATGCATTTGAGTGTCTTTCTCCACTCAAATTCCACTCAACTTGAAAGTTCTCGTAGTCTTTAACATTCAACAATTCTCCTGCATGATGCCTTTGGAGGGGATTTAGAATGTTTGTCTGTGAGAATAACCATTTAAGTGTTTTATGGCTCTCACATGGAAGTTGAGCATAGCCAACCCACCATAACTGCATTTCCCAAGGCTATAGTCCAAAGCTTTGTTCATCAGTGCAATACTTATTCTCTCCATTTTTTGATGTTTTTTAAGCTCAGATTCATCAAGTTTGATTACAAATTTCAATAGACCAAGACATTCATGTTCTTTTATATTATGGAACTGAACCATGTATGTTTGAGGCTTTATAATATCTATCTATATGTTGTTAAATGCATTGTAACTGAAATGTAACTTTTGTTTTCCTACTTCGTAAGGCATGTTACCGTGAATATGTTTATATTCACCAAGTACTGATGTGATCTTTTTATTTAAGCAGAGCCGAAACTTTCCTACATGATGGGGTCTAGGCAATCCAAAACTTCTAACTTTGTTAAAGTTTAAAAATTCACACCAAACTTTTGAAATTGCTCTAGGATTGGGTCTCATCCATATCTTCAATTGTAGGTCTATCCATATGCCTTAGGACCAAAAAATATCCCCAAAGAATATTCCTCTCGTCCATGAGATATCAATCACTCTTGTGACTCTTGGCCACATCATATGGCATGAGGTAGAGGAATATCTACCCTATAGCCTTCATCCATAGGGAGGTGCTAAAAATCTCTTTCACCCCACCATTACATGCATTGAAATATTAGAGTTTTATAGCCCAGTGTTGACATTCAAGGATCACCCCAAAACATGAGTACCTATCCTTTTCCTCTCTCCCTCACATTAGAAGGGGTTTTTTCCTCTACCCAAAAATCACTATGGGCAGCCTATGAAGCTCTTAATCTTTTACAGGTTGCAATATGAGTCTTTCTATGGCCCATACTGATGAAAGGATGCTTAAACAAAAAATGGATAAGACATATTGTAACCTACTCATAAAAGTAGTGCTACATTTTAAGGAAAAAAAACTTTAGAATTGATGGCCATATTGAAACTACTTAGATGGACATTCTTCTTGATATGTGCATTCATTTAATCATTTTCGAAAACCCAAGGAATATATTACAACAAGTATGAGCTTGATATAGCATTCTTTTTCAATATTTCTCTTCATCTATGAAGTCATTTATGATACATTGGATTAGTTTACATATGAAATCCATGGTGTTTCATATGGACTTAGTGTGGTACTTTCACTATATTTTCTCAAGACCACTAGAGCAAAATCCCTAGGTTAGATTGGATTCTTTAGAAGATAATGAGAATCGCAAGCGTGCATTAATTGATAGAAGGTAAGCCCATAGCTTGGGATCCTTGAAGGAAGAGAAGATTATTCAATAAGATTCAAGAAGATCCCATGACAAAGGATCATAGTTATAAACAAGGTATCTCTGGTTCGCATGAAAATATGAACCATACGCTTAGAATCTCCTTCAAGATTATACATCTCAAGTCTAGAAAACAAGACCAGTGATGAAAAGAGTAAAGCCAAAGGGTTACAGTTGGTTGTACTCTACCCCATGGTGTGCTTGCTCAAACTCTACCCCATGGCGTGCTTGCACATGACTTCTTCCCCAAGCTTGATGCTCTACAATTCCTAAGGATATATGTTGGAGGGTTTGAAAGATATGGTGGAAAACTCCTCGAATCATTCCTTTTACAAGGAAATTTTCAAGAGCTAGCAATCACAGGCCAAGGTAGGATTGATTAGTGCTAAAAATTATGCATGCCTATGGATGCAAAGATTGGTAGTCATACGGCCACCTCATTCATCCACCCATTCCTCAACTTGTTTGTGCAGTGTCCTATGAGAGAGATATCAAGCCCACCACAAAGGGGTATGGAAAGTGTACATATGTGGAAAGACCCACACTCTTGATATAGGATTGGGTCTCATCCATATCTTCAATTGTAGGTCTATCCATATGCCTTAGGTCCGTAAAATATCCCCAAAGAATATTCCTCTCGTCCATGAGATATCAATCACTCATGTGACTCTTGGCCACATCATATGGCATGAGGTAGAGGAATATCTACCCTACAGCCTTCATCCATAGGGAGGTGCTAAAAATCTCTTTCACCCCACCAAGACATGCATTGAATTATTGGAATTTTATAGCCCAGTGTTGACATTCAAGGATCACCCCAAAACATGAGTATCTATCCTTTTCCACTCTCCCTCACATTAGAAGGGGTTTTTTGCTCTACCCAAAAATCACTATGGGCAGCCTATGAAGCTCTTAATCTTTTACAGGCTGTAATATGAGTCTTTCTATGGCCCATACTGATAAAAGGATGCTTAAACAAATAATGGATAAGACATATTGTAACCTACTCATAAAATTAGTGCTATATTTCAAGGAAAAAAAAGTTTAGAATTGATGGCCATATTGAAACTACTTAGACGAACATCCTTCTTGATATGTGCATTCATTTAATCATTTTCGAAAACCCAAGGAATATATTACAACAAGTATGAGCTTGATATAGGATTCAATATTTCTCTTCATCTATGAAGTCATTTATGATACATTGGATTAGTTTACATATGAAATCCATGGTGTTTCATATGGACTTAGTGTGGTACTTTCACTATATTTTCTCAAAACCACTAGAGCAAAATCCCTAGGTTAGATTGGATTCTTTAGAAGATAATGAGAATCGCAAGCATGCATTAATTGATAGAAGGCAAGCGCACAGCTTGGGATCCTTGAAGGAAGAGAAGATTAGTCAATAAGATACAAGAAGATCCCATGACAAAGGATCATAGTTATATACAAGGTATCTTTGGTTCGCATGAAAATATGAACTATACGCTTAGAATCTCCTTCAAGATTATACATCTCAACTCTAGAAAACAAGACGAGTGATGAAAAGAGTAAATCCAAAGGGTTAGAGTTGGTTGTGCTCTACCCCATGGTGTGCTTGCTCAAACTCTACCCCATGGTGTGCTTGCACATGACTTCTTCCCCAAGCTTGATGCTCTACAATTCCTAAGGATATATGTTGGAAGGTTTGAAAAATATGGTGGAAAACTCCTCGATTCATTCCTTTTACAAGGAAATTTTCAAGAGCTAGTAATCACAGGCCAATGTAGGATTGATTAGTGCTAAACATTATGCATGCAAAGGGTCATTCTACTAGTTTTGGTGCAATTTGAACGCAACAGTCATCTGAAGATCTCTCTTGAAACTTTGCATTTGCATAAATAAGTAGTGCTAGTGCATTCCTTATAGCGATGGACTTAACATGTTCATGATACCAGTATGCAGAAGGATGAGAATAAATGTCAAGTTCTTGTTCATAGAAGTCTTGTTTTTACCAAGAATTGCCAATGGCATTGAATGATGGCCTTAAATTCCATCATTTTATGATTGACCTTGGATACAGAGGCAATGCAAAAGGTTTCCCTACAGCTCTAGAATTCCTCGGGGCACTCAACCCCATTGATAAGAAGCACATTAACATCATCAATGAGCATCTTGAGCACAACCTATTTCTAAAATTGGGTAAGAGAATCACATTTCATTTTCCCTCATTGAACATGGACATTCACCATGCACGTGAGACCATTGGTAACAATAAAATAAAAGAGAGGGAAAAGCAAGAAACCTTGACTGATACAACATTTAAGATCTAGAGAAGAGTACAACTTAGTGTTAGTATTAATCCTAGTTGAGTTCCTCCCCCACAACGTAAAAAACCACTTTAGTGGACTAAGAACCCACGACTAAATCCTTGAGGGATTGAAGAATGAGATCCCAATCTAATATGTGAAAGGATTGATCAAGTTAAATATTCAGAATTTAAGGTTTGGATTGGCTTATGTGGCTAATTCCCGACACTTACTTCATATCGATGCTGGCCTTTGAGATTGCCCTCCCTTTGATGAAACCTTTGTGGTCCTTAATAACCCACAATTGAAGGTGATTTGTAAATGGATTTACGCACGCTTTTGCAATGTCCTTCTATTCCACATGGAGCATGATTATTGGTCTCTACATAGTTCTTACTATCTTTCTTTACAATCAGTGAATCTTTAAAGATTGAATAACTTGTCAGTCAGGTCATAAGGACTCAGACTCTTCTCCTTAGGAAGGTACTCAATAAGCTCAACACGTTCACACCTAGAAAACAATTCATGGAGGCATTGAGGAAATTTAGGAGGGTCCATATCAATCCTTAGATGCAAGAGATAGGCCATGTGCTCTCCTTCTAGTAGTTATAGGGGAGGAGATGTTGGGATTTTCTTTAACATGATTGATAAGAAAAATTGATGGTACTCTTTCTCAATTGCACACTCGATTATCGCCTAGTTGACTATATAGGGAAAGAACTCTTTGTTGTATATTTTTCTTGAGGACTTTGCCCATTTAGGAGGCGTCTTGTTTGAAATCGAAGATACAAAGGGTTTTGATAATGGAAGCTCCCAAGATGAGTATCCATCAACAAAGAATAGAACCTTGAGCGCAAGAGCTCCATAATAAGCTCAATAAGAAAGACGCACCTTGACCAAACGCCAAGTGGATTATAGGGCCCTCTTGACCGAGATGGACATAAAGAGGAGAGAAGACATGAAAGAGAAGAATGATCATCCTCTCCTTCAATGACTGGGTTCTCACGGATCCATGAAGAGTGCTCATCGTAAACCAACGGATGAAAGAAAAGAAGATAGTCTATCTTCAAGAGGTTTGATGGAGGGGATGAACCTCTAGGTGTTGGGTGGCAAAGAACTTTGCTTGGGAAGGTCTCTTGGTGAAATTGAGGATACTTGACATAAGGCTTTCCGAATAGGACACATACATATCCAAAAAAAATTAATAAAACATAGAAGGAAAGGAATGTGGCGCTATAATCAAACAAGACACGTAATTGTGCTTATCATAAAACGTAATTGTGCTTATCATAAAACGTTACACACTTTCCGCGTGACAATCACTCAGAGGAAGTAAGTAAAAGCCTTCGACGTTAGACTGCATTGATGCAATTCTTTCCACGTGACAATCAATCAAAAGATATTTGAATAGACGATGTTAACGATTTACGGAGAATCGCAAATCACGGAATACAAACTTGACAATATTATTACATTTAAAGACGTTTGAATTTTGATTTATTAGAATCACATTCAATATCAGAAAACCCCACGCATAGCAGCTAGTTAAAATCAAAATTTGTACATGTGAACTTCTCCATCTCGTCAATCATAGATTCGCCCACGGCAAGTCAAGCAATTTTAATTAACATGAAATGTCATCAATGATAGACTCATGGAAAGTCAAAGACCTTTTACTTAACATGAATGAATGAAACATAGGTAGAATGTCCTTTTTCTACATCAGGGATGAAAAACCAGATTACGTAAAGGATGTAACAGAAAACCTAACAACGGAAATAAACAACTGTCACACACACACACACACCAAAAAAAAAAAAATCAACTCCACTAAGCTCCGCCAAAGCAGGAAAGATGACTGATCAGTTGCCTCCTCCGCTGTGCCGCGGTTGTTCATAACGCAGTCATCCAGATCGACTGATGATCGCACAGCTTGATGGTTATTATTGATGCATGTCGCAGAAAGCACAGTTCCGTGAAGTTGAATATCACTGCATGATTGACTGAACTCGCACTTCTTCTCTATGAGGTGCATAAAGCCAAAGCACTGTTTACAACGCAAAACGCCGTTGTCGTTAGCAACCTTCTCGTAGCTTCAAGATGCATTCTATCCGGCAGAAGTCTTATATTACGGCAGGAATGACTAAAGTTGCCACCCACAAAGAGACACTGCTGCCAATCAAACAATGAACAGAAGATTGGAATAGAGTATATGCTGTTGGGTCTCTCTCTCTCATGCACACACACACAAAGTAACGCAAACGCTCATCTGCACACGCAGACTTTCTACCTTCGTTGGGAGGAACAGACGAGCCGGCGTCCGGTGTCTCACACACACACATCACACACAGGCACTTCCAACCATTCAAATGGCCTATTTTTTACTATACTCACCTCTGCGTTAGCGTGAGTACTGAGGTTAACCATGGAAATAATGAGAATCAAGAACGCAGCCTTGCTGATTGAAGCCATGGGAATTGTGAAGAAGCCGAAGAAGCTGCGAAGCTGCTGCGCACTACAAATAGAACGAGAGGAGTACGTTGCAAGGAGGGATTAGGACCGCTCTGGCAGCGCACAGTCTCTCAATGTCAAGTTTATATTGGGTTGAACCTCGTAAATAAGGAGCTCATCTGAGCATCCGACATCGAGAAAATCGCTGCAAATACACATAATTTCACGACAAACTCTCCACCAGTAGAAAAATTTACTTTCCTCTTGATCTTTTTCAATAATTGGAAGAACTAAGTCCTCTTGATCGTTTTCAATAATTGGATGATCATGGTATGAGAGCTCTACGCAAGCATTCATGGAGACCCCTTGGTGATTCACCTTGTTCATGACATCAAATAAATTTAGATTTCTTCTCATTTCTTTGTAAGTGGTCTCATATGTAGATAAAGTGAAGGATGGCTATGTTTGTAGGTTGAAGAAAACATTTTTATGGTCTCAAGAAAGCCCCAATGGAGAACCTAGAGGAGGTTGTATACATGGACCAACCATCAGGGCTTGAAGATAAAGTCAAGGATGGCTATTTTTGTAGGTTGAAGAAAGCATTTTATGGTCTCAAGAAAGCCCCAAGGGCTTAGAATCAAAGACTTGTGGAATATCTAATCAGTAGTGGATACAATCAATGCAAGCAGATATATCATTGTTTTTCAAGAAGGAAGGTGAACTATCTCTCTACTTGTGTGTATATGTAGATGACGTAATCATTACAGGAAATCATGAAGAAGGTATCAAGGACATCAAAAGGAACCTTGAGAGGGATTTTAAATTCTCAGACGTTGGAGATCTAAGGTACTCTCTAGGTATTGAAGTAATATAAAAAGACAATGGCATTTGGCTTATGTATAGGGAGTACGTTTTGGATGTTTTGAAGAAGTGTGGAGTTACACAATGTGAATCATTATGCAATCTTAGGGACGTAAATATAAAATTGAATTCGATGGAAGGTAATGAAGTATAGGATGCACTTCTATATAGGTCTATGGTTGGATCATTAAACTATGCCACTATTACAAGATCAGCTCTAGCATATATACTTGGTGCATTTTCTCAATTCATGCATATAGCTAGAGTTTCACATTTACTTCCAACAAAGAGAGTACTCAGATGTCTCAAGGGTATACTCAATGAAGGTCTATTTTATCCATTTGAAGGTGAATTGCATGTAAAATCCCATACAAATGTTGATTGGGCTAGATCCAAAGAGGATAGAAGAAGCACAAGTGGATATGTAGCAATGCTTGGCAAGAAAGTCATCTCTTCGATGGCAAAGAAGCAACCCAAATTGCCCTCTCATCCACTGAAGCTGAATATAGGCATTATCTCAAGTGACTTGTGAGCTTCTATGGCTCAAGAAGCTAACGTTTGAGTCAAACTTGTAGGTTAATCAATTTCCAATCTTATGTGACAATATGAGTAGTGTGTACCTATCTGCCAATCCAATCTTCTATGCTAGAAGCAAACGCATAGAGGTACAATATCATTACATCAGAGAGAAGGTGCTTCCTAAAGAAGTCCATGTGCAATATATAACTACTAAGGACCAATGTGCTGACATGTTCATCAAAGCTCTCGACTGAATGAGTTATCAAAGTTCAAGAAAGGCAAATCCCAATTGAAAAAATGGCTAGTACATGCACGATTGTTTTTGGCTATCTAAGCTTATAACCATTTAATTAAATATTATATTTCAACTATGATGTATTCTTCATAGGAGACTTTTTTTAGGGAACTAATCACTATGATAGAAAATACCTCAATTAGCAAATCCTCTTTCTTCCATCATTATTCATGAGGGCATCCTCTCTCTTCTAGATGAATATTCTACCCTTTAGCATGTATGAAATATTTTTACAAGGAATATTTGACCCATGAACCTAAAAACACAATCAATTTCATGGTTCTATAAAAAAAGAAATTGTCTTCCTACGACTGTTGCACGAGCCATTTCAAAGATTGCTAAATATTCCAACTCATTTATGCATAGGCACAAAAGCATATGTTTTCCTCGCTTCTAAATTTATTTCCTATTACGTTATATTATTTGCTTTCTTCCTCAAGTAATTTTCTCCTACTACAATTTCAAGCAATAAAAATATCCCATAAAAACTTAAATCTCCTTTATGTTCTTTGGTCAAGATCAATTTCTGATCACTACTATTTTATCCTTCTTCTTGGATATCGCATTCTTGGAGATAATTTGACGAAAATTGCGCACATGAAAGATCTATGTCTAAGGATATCAATATTAAGGTTTCTCATTACTTTTCTTGGCCCATACATGTTGCATTCAATTTTCAATGTATGTTGTTGTATTATTAAGGCCAAAAGTTTTTTATGGGCCATCCACATTTTGAAAGGGACTCTTATAACACTTTGTACTTAGGGATTTACTTATAGCTCTCGCTTCACTCATTCTCATACTACTTATCATGCATTTATATAGAGCTCTTCCACCCATCAACTTTTCTTAGTGTAGCGATCTCCTTCTTCGCTCTTATGTGTACTTCTATTCATGCTTCCTCACTCATTCATACATCCAACACATAATACAATAATTCTATTATTGATTCTTGATAATATAAGCATCTTGAAATAATGTAGTATTGCCTTGTTTCATTTAAAGTTTTTGATTTACTTGATATCTCACTACGTTGTGGCCCATATATCAACATTAACACTATCCTCTCTAGAAACTTTTGTATGGTTTCTAGGGTGAATAGGTCAGAATCGTGCATACCATATACTACAACCATTGGTCATTTTTCATTTTTTAGTCACAAAAGACAACCTACTCCTAAATGAGTATTTTGTTTCTTGAATACTACCTCAAAATAAAATACTATCAACAATAGGAATTATATGACAAGCCTACCCATGTTGCGAGGTGTGTTTACTAAATGCAATTTAATGATCATATACAAAGAAGTTGGAGTTACTGCCTAAAAATTAGTTCTTGGACTTCTTAATGACAAAGAACATGACTAGGCCTTTTCTTCCCTTTCTTGTATTGTTTCTCATAGCAACAATCAACCATATGCTAGCATAGGAAATAGGGAGATCCCACATTTCCCTTTTAATATTTTGTAAAAGTACATATTGAATCACATACTTGGATGCATCTACATGCACATGGGAGAGCTTGTTCCATTCTACAACCTTCAAGATGGGGGTTGTGTTCAACATTCTACTTCGTTTACTAAATACCTTTTTGCACTCTCTCATTTGATTTAAATTGTATAATCAATCCATATAAAAGCTTGATGATGATAGAAACATAAGATAAAGCCTTCTATAGTAGCCAAAATATCCCATGAACGCTTATATCTCCTTGATTTCCTTAGCTCAAGGTCAATGTGGGATCATTATGATTTTATCTGTCTTAGTGGAAATCGCATTCTTGGAGACAATGTACCAATAATGGTGACTCGCCTCACCAAAAGATGCATGTATCAAGTCTCATCTATATTTGATAAATACTAAGTTTTTAGAAGACCTTTTGTAACTATAGAATGTGAAAGGATCACTATTTTAAATACGCAAGTAATTTATATGTATCTCCATTCTTCTCCTCAAAAACTCTTCAAAGACATGAGACATGAAATAGTGGAAATTATTGGGGAACTTTTTAGACTAATAGAAGCACTAAATGCCTTTGGAGGATCTTTTTTGACTCATGGCTTCTTTAAGGTTAATGTGCATATGAGTTCTTGGACTAGAGCTTGATATTACTCAGTATATTTACAATCGTTGTGGATGATCTTGCGTATGATTTTAGAGAATATTAGTTGTCAAGTGATTTAACATGTATGATGGCATTGAGGTATTCACCCGACTTTATGCTATCCCTTCTTGAATTTAATCATTTTTTTCTAGTGGTTGTATACTCACATTGTCTTCACCTTATGATTAATGCCACTTGGATATGACTTTACTATCAAAAACTGTTTTGCTCTTGGTTGGTACTTTCATCTTCTTGTTTTCTTGTAAATGCATGATCTAAGTTGGAGCATCAATACAAAGACTATTTGTAACCTTCATAGGGTTAATATTATGACATAGGTTCAATAATTTATTCTTGTGATTGTCATTGTCAATGGAATTAGTGTATGGTCATTCTTAGTTATGGCTTTATGGTTCCACGATCCATTGTATAAGGGAGAGCTTACCACAATTTTGGAATATTATCAGATTAAGAAGTGTTCTAGTGTATCCTTGATGCTAATATGTTACGTTTGGATCATTGTTTATCTCTAGATTGCATGTACTTGGTCACACATGACTCATGATGGCTTGGACCGATTTGTGAGATTCATTCTTGAGTGGTTCTTTTGCATTGATATCAACATGAAATTTTTTGTTCTTCTTGTAAACAAGGTCTATTGTTGACACCTATTCAATGTTCTCTACCTTGTAAATGAATATTGTTGATATCTATCCACCTTTTCTTTCATCTTTTCTCAATAAGTTTGATTATGATTCATGGCTTTTGTTTAGGGGGTTTTGCATCTTCTATTATAAGAAACATGTTAGTGGAAATCTTTCGATAAACCATATTTATATTTGTGTGAGTCCATAAAGGTCTCTCAATATTCTTTAAATAAATGAAACAATCAATCTTCTTTACTTTTATACTTAAAGTTGTGCATTCGAAGCATTCCTTTTGAAACAGAAATGTACAAACATTCTTTCTTTTAAGTGCATGAAGTAAAAAACATTACCTATGGAGGGATGCAAGTAACTTGATGTTATTTCAAAACATCTATGCTTGCCTAATATCTTTCACTATAATTGAATCATGAATCTAACCATAATTAATGAGAATTATGGCAAGCACATACTGAAAATGCAACACAAATTTAAAAATACATAGCTCGTCTATGAGGTATGTCCTTCATTTGCCTTTGAGAAGATCCATCCTTGATCCTTGATTCTTCCAAAAGTAGCTTGAAAATCCTCGAAAGTCCTTGCATCATGATGCTTCAAGATTCATATGTGCAATACTCTTGCTTTCCCCTTTTTTCTTCATTTTTCTCCTTAGGTACGGTTTTGCCTAACTCATCTTTGATGGATCCTTTCCAACATATGATTATGTCCATGTATTGTGCTTCAAAAAGAGAAGGAGAGAAAGAAAACAACTTGATAACTCCTCTCCTTAGCATGGCTACCAACCTTGGGCTACTCTGAAGCAAACTTGAGCATGAAAAGAAAAAGGGAAAGGAGAGAATTAGTATTCAATGGCTATAAAAGATTGTCTATTCGAAGAGAGCATTAAAGAAAAAGCTCGAGATCGCTTCCATTTTAATCTCCTAATGTGGGCTCATTGGGATTCAAGGAATTCCCAGATATGAGGTACTTTGATTGAAAAGAGGCCATATAAGTCACTATATAGTTGTTGTGTAATTTGAAGAGATAGAGATCTTAATACTTTTGGCGTTTCCTAAGGATGTGATGTTGCTTGTTCTTATCTCAAATAATATTTTAGAGAACCCTTAGCTAGAAATCTTCCACATGGCTTCTTTGAGAGCCATCATTTCCTAAGATCACAATATTATCCCTCATGCCAAGAGGTAACTCGATAGTTAAGCCTATATATTGTGCATCCACATATTTGATAGCCATCATTGCCTTGGTACTCTCTTTGCCCATGTGTTCCTACACAATGCACACTAGTCAATGTGAATTGTCCATATGGAACCCCTTGGGGGTGGGGGGAGGGGGGTCATACCTCCTAATGCATCCTTAAAAAGACCTTTTTCTAATATGCACTTTGTGGAAGTACGAAGTGCATACCATCAAAAGAAGAGGGCAAATTCCGAGAATGGAAGGATGAAAATATTTCAACATGTCAAACCAACTTACAAACAAATGAAAAGAAATCTAAATTTATTTCATGACATGAACAAGTTGAATCACCAAGGGGTCTCCATGGAAGCTTTTCTAGAGCTATGGTACTAATGTGAAGAACTAGGGAATTCGAAAAGGCACGTAAAAAGGAGAATATATCTACATCTAGAAACAAGCTTGTGATGGGATTCACTTGAACACTTAAAACCTCCCCTTTAGAAAGACAACAAAACCCCCTTTGACGCAAACAACACAATGCTCTTTTGAGCATGACTAAGAGGTCTCCCAATGCATGAGTTATCATACCACGAACAACTCCCTTTTGGAGAGATCATGCAATGGACATACCAGTTCCACAAAATGGTGAGCAAAGCCCACTTGTAACAATGGAACTAAGGATTAAGACACTCACCATGACAGGATTTGTCTCATGATAATCCGAATGGTCTCCTAACCTATATATGCACATGTTCTCTATTCAACAATTATAGCAACACCCCATATGCATCCCAATGGATACCTCAAGATGAAGGCAATACACATATCTTGGGAGATACCATATACAAGGTATCTCAAATATAGACATGTAACCTAGGCCTAGCCCATGTGGGCCACATACCAGTCTATCAATGGAAACTTCATACATAAGGTCCTCCATCCTCCATAAATTAAGGAATCCGGCATACAAGGGTCAATTTGCACCAAGTAATGATGGGGCATAATTGTCGGCATATTCCCATCCTAGTCCATGCCTACCTTGACCTATCTGAGAAGTAGTCAAATATACTCAAATATCTTCCTACCATCTTTCTCTCAATTGAACGTTCTTGTACGTGCCCGAGATCCATCACTATCAAGTCACAAACTAACCTCGACTAATACATGATCCCAAAGATAGCAATCAGATAGCAATCCCCTACAAGAGAAAGCTACACATTGTTGAGATCTCTATGGAATCAAAGAGAGCACACCTCATAAATCCAAGGATAACAATCATTCTCAAGTAGCACCATCTTTTAGATATCTCACAAGTCCACCTCGACATATCTACCAACAAAGACTAGACCAACATAGGCATAGGTGATGATTAGTTTCCATACATGTGCAATAGCTAGAATCATCTAGACTCGAATGCACATATTTGTGTGGACCCAAGGCATCTATCCAACAGAAAGCTCATGATTTGCTATAAAAAAATAGATTATATGCCACTTCGGTGTCAAAATTAAAACCCTAATAAACTCTAATGTCCACCACATGTGGACTAGAACCATGTTTGCTATCCAAATATCCTTCATCATAGAATGACGATACCAATAGCCAAACACAATCTATGATGGCCATGCCATAAATATGGCTCACCCTATAGGTGCCCATTATCGCATTAATAATCAAACCATCTCATAGCACTACTTTTCTCTTATTAGCCCTCCATCGTTCAAGATCTCCTAACAAAGAGTTCAATCAACACCTATTTTTGTCTCATATAACTACTACATCCCCATCTACTAGTAGTTACCGACTAGCCCCTTTTGTAGAGTGCATCCACATCATGCAATAACAAAGACCAAAGCATGGTCTCATAAGTGAAAATAATGCAAAAGAATAATGAGGTAAAATCGATGAATGCTCTTGCAATCAAACAAACATAAAGTGCAAGTGATGCAATGAATCTAATCATATCAAGTGGATGCATCTCTCCCAAGCGACTTGTTAAGGAAATGAACTCCTAAACCTCATAACAAATATCATTATGTGACTCATAAAGCCATAATCCTCATCACTATGTAAATATCATCGATGGATCCTCTATCACACAATAGATCCCATTGATGTCATGGACAAAGGGAACCATCCTAAACCTCAAATTCCATGTGACTTCTATATCTCATGATTCATTCAAAATTTGTGGAAAACAATGCTTTGATTGCGTCCCAAACATGTGAAAACCCTAAGATCGGTTGTCTTCTTGCTTGATTCTAACATCCAGAGATCATGTTTTGAATTGATGACATCATCGATAATATTATCAATTGTAATAGACTTTGATGAACCGCCCTTGAAAACCTATTTAAGGAGGGTTTGGCCACATACGTATTCAGTCTTTCCAATATCAATCTTGGGAGTTCAAGGAGTTGTGATCACCAAGTACTTTCGAAGTCTCAGCTCCAATTCTTGTCTTGTTCCTTGTTCTCGTCCTATTTAGTCTAGTTCTTGGACATCTAGCCTTTATCCTCTTGTAATCTTGTAGTACGAGATCTTATCTAGTTATTTCTTGTATCTAGTTCATGTCCTTGAGGGAGTTCTTGTAATCAAGGGATCGTGCTTCATACCTATGATCCCGGGTTGTGGGATCTCTTGCATCATCTCTAGTTAAGTTATCTATACCTATCAGTCCCAGGTTGTGGGAATTCTTGTATGTGTTATTTATTATTGTATTATTTTCCTTCATGGAAAATCTTGTAATTATGAAATCTTGTCTAGTCTAGTCATAGGGTACAATCTAGAGCTCCCCTGATATTTTTGCTAGCTTCTATCCAAGACTAGGCATCATGGAGAATGCTTATGAACAAATTGTGGCATCACTTCAAAGTCTCCAATAATAAATCTAGGACCTAACTCATAGACAGACACAAGCCGAGATGGAACATCTGGTGCATGTAGGCACACTCCTCCAAGAATTACAAGAACGGATCGGGAATCTTCAAGCAAATCAAGGAAGTATTGAAGTGAATCAACGGCCTAGCTCATGCTTCATGAAGGAACCCAAGATTTGCATGCCAAAAAAGTTCAACGGTGATCGTACGAAGTTCCACGGATTTCTTCAAAAAGTTAAATTATACATCCGATTTCAACGTGATAGATACCCTGACGAGACATCTAAGGTCGGCTTTATTGGAACCTTGCTCTGTGGCCAAGCATTATCATGGTTCAACCCAATCTTGGAGAAGAAGAGGGCAGTACTTCAAGGCTATGAAGGGTTTCTTTGATAACTCATTGCCACATTTGGAAATGCAAACATAAGTCAAGTGGCAGTAAAAGAACTTCAAAACCTACATCAAGGTAACTACCTTGCCTCTACCTATGCATCAAAATTTAGGCGATTGATATGTGATCTCACTTGGCAAAAAGACTATTTCATAAGCCAATTTTGATGGGGTTTAAGAGATGATGTGAAGGAGCGTCTGCACATGATGCCAAAGGTTAAGACATTGAATGAATACATCACCCAAGCTATTCAATGTGATAACCGCCTTCTTGAAAGGAAACAAGAGAAACTGCCAACAGAAACCCTTCCAACCCACTCCTAGAGATGATTCTATGCCCGAACCTATGCAGATATATGTAACTAGGTTTCAACCTCTAACACCACAAGAGAAACATAGGAGGAGAGATAACAAATTATGCCTCTATTATGGAAACCCTAGACATATTGCAGTTAATTTTCCTAACAAGAGAACAAACTCCAAAGTCGCAGCCACCCTTGTAGAGCAAGAAAACGAGGAAGATTTGTAAAAGAGAACATATAGCCGGACCATGATATAAGAAAGGGTCTCATATTTCTAGCTACACCCATAGAAACATGTCTTTCCCCTATTAAGTCAATCATGCCTAAGAAGACCCTTTGCTTACAGCCCTAGTAGATTCAGGAGCCTCCTCATGTTTCATCGATGAAGGATTAGTTAAGAAACATGGAATTCCAGTACTTTAGAACAACAAACCAATAGTAGCTACAGTAGTAGATGGACAACCTCTAGCATCTGGGAATATAACCATGGAAACCCTATCATTAAGAGTACACCTTGGTGACCATGATTCCCACATGTTTCTACGTAATATCGAGTCCATTAAATATGGTTATTATTGGAATGCCCTAGTTAAAGAAACATAATCCAGATATTAATTGGGAAAAGAATAAAATCACCCGTCGAGATATCCAGAAGAACCGGACATATGTCGAAGCCAAACGCTTCATACATGCAGTAAGGAAGTAGCCGACATATTTGATCTATGCCATACCAACTCAAGAGCCCAAAAAAGATGATTCAATTAAGCTACCCAACCAATATGAAGGTTTTGAAGATGTTTTTGAAAAGAAGAATGCAGATATCCTCCCAAAGCATAGATCTTATGATTGTGCCATAGAACTTCAAGATGGATCACAACCACCCTTTGGACCAATCTATAGACTATCCCTAGAGAAACTTACAAAATTATGCAAGAATATTGATGAGAATCTAGACAAGGGGTTTATTAAACACTCAAAGTCTCCTATAGGAGCCCCTATCCTATTTGTAAAGAAGGACAAGACTCTATGAATGTGTGTAGAGTATCGTGGGCTGAATAAAGTCACAATAAAGAACATATAACCTCTACCACTTATCATTAGGGCAAAAAACGACCAAAAAGGGGTTGTTTGCTAATGAGAGATTAAGGAAATTGACAAATAGAGTCTTTCCACGTGTACAAGAATATAACATTGCTTTCTCTTTTAACCGTATGAAGAAATCCTTTTATTAATACAATATTCTTTTAAAGTGCCGCTAAAGTGATAAAGAGTCTCGTATTCAGTGTACAATTTTTCGGTTTGATGCAATAAAAGATATTTCGTCACACTACACAAAGCATATTCTCAAATTTCCAAGAAGGAATTGATTTTTGAAGATACGAAATATCTTTGAGCTCAAAAAATTTCATGATCATTCAGCGACAGGGTTTACATCAAATCAAAAGTTTCCACGTGTACAAAACCTTTTTCTCTATAAATACTGTCAAGATTTGTGAACGTCGGTTTCTCTCTTTGAACATTCTTCTTCTTCTAAGTTCAAATGGCTTCTTCTTCTCGTCATCCTTCCAATCCTGTAACCTCGTGTGAGGTTTACAACAGAAGAGGGGATTCTTTGTGGAAACCTCTTTGTGTGAAAGTAAGTGAATGGATAACTATGCTTCCTAGCTGTAGAGGTGCCCATAAAGTCAAGGGTGCCAAAAGAGACAACACAAGAAACCACTAGAAGGGTCATATTCTCAGTTTCAAATTGAAGAGATGCGGTTGGTTTGCACGAGTACAACATGTGTACACCACAAAGGATCTTGTTCTAGAAAATCATCTGCACTTCCCTTCCTACTATAATTGAAGTTTTACAATGCTCTTCTATCATTCCAGTTGTTTTTGTATAATAAAAGATATGGTTTTTTACTGCAGATATCTTTCCTTCCAATATTGTGGAATGGCTATCTGTTGAATGTTTAACAGGAACATTCAGAGTTCTTCATAAGGAATATGCAGAACTCATGTATGCAGACAAATCTGTTCAATTTTTCAATAGCATAGAGTTATTTTTCCATTATGCAAATTATCAAGTTATTTCTTACATAATGTATTTTAGGCTAAGGACATGAGGTGGGACCAATGCAATATCTCTAGCTTGTATCGGATTTGTCCAAGATCTCCATTAGAAGTGTCAGAAATCGATCACGACCAATGCAAGCGATAAGGCCCATCAAATATTTTCCATTGGGCCTTATCGCTCGTATCGATCGTGTCTAGGAGTTGCATGTAGCATTGATAAAAGATATCTGGCTTTGTAAGAATTCACCTCATTCAGCAAATATAACATGCTCCTAGGTAGTTTGAAAGAGATATTGATGACAACCGATGCAAGCGATAACGAACGTCTGAATTTCTCTAAAGACCCTAATCGCTTGCATCAATCATGTCTCTTGCTTTATGTCTAATTGTTTCAAGTTACTTTTCATGACTCCTAAAGTGTGCTTGCACTTCATCTGACCTTGTTTTTCATTTTTACCACAGTTAACTATATTGGATGAAGACAATTACCTTGGCAGGGGCAATGGAACAAGAAAAGCCATAGAAGAGAAAGGAAACGCAAAGGTGGATATTCATTCTATTATCCACTATCTTCCAAACTTGAACCCAGAAACTTTTTGTGTTATTCACAAGCACTATAGTGAGGAGCCAGACTTTGCATTGTTCTCCTTGAGGACTCTATCAAAATACATGGGTTTTACTCCAATACCCTTGAATCCTTTAAGAGTTTTGCTGCCTGAAAGAGCAGCTGCATTCAGAATTTTTGGATATGCCCGAGGACTCAATGCTTCAAGGGCACGGTACTTTCTTTGTTATTCAAGCTATGCAATGGCTAGAGGGGTGTCATTTTTAAAAAGCATTGTTGGATACAGGAGAAAAGAGTTCCTCAGATATAGAGGTGATTTGCCAGAGCCAAGCTCTTTAAAGAGGCTCAAGGAATGACTTCATTTTTTCAAATTCTATTTCTCAACAAATATACATATACAGAAATTGCCCAATGTGATATAAGACAGTGCAAATTTTTTTGGTGTAACTGATCCATAGCCTAATATTAATTGTTATTGATCCATGATTTGTTCTCTGGTCAAAGTCATGTGATGGTAATAGACATATTTCTTTTCAAAGCTTAATACATCATGAAATGTACATACATAAAATCTTTATTTCTCAAAGAAATAAAAGACATTGCAAATATTAAAGCTCTGTTTGAAATGTAGTCTTTTTCATTTTGTGATATTGATACATGATGATTTTGTCTGGTGATACTCATATTCTTCTGATTATATTTGGCATGAGGTCCTTTGTAATTGTCTTCTAAAGAACCAATCAAAAAGCTCTCTGAAGGCATTGCTCTTTGTTACTACTCCTCCTTTCCTTGTACACCTAAAGAAGCTTGTCCTTGCTTGATAATGAGATTTTTCCATGCCTTGGGTGTCCCACATGGCAAGTGGTTCTTTTTCTACAAAGAATGCACCATGCACAAGAAGAATATGCTAGAAGAGCAGAAGAATCTCATTAGATCTTTATTTCAATTAAAAATAAATAAATTGAATAAAATATCTTTGGAACTCACCAAGTAGTATGTTATGTCTTTGGCACCCCATGCCACTATGATGGTTTCTATAAGCTCTGTGGTCACCTTTCTGAAATCTGTCACATAACTTTCTGTTGTTACCTACTGCCTCATGATCTTAAAAAGATTATCTAGTTTGACCCACATCTCCATTCTCTTTGTTGTTATTTCTGGTTTCCTTCTTACATTGGTCGTGAGCTCACAAAATTTTTTCCAACAATTCCACATGGCATTTAGTTGCTTGTCATCATGGTTGCTGAACAATCTCCTTGCTTTTGCACCTCCCATTGAGACATCCTGTGGTACATCACCTGTATTTTGTGAAAGCTTTGGATCTTTTCTTAGATGAACATCACCACCATGAAATCCCATTTTTGAAAGAAGACATTCACAATTTTTTATGCACTCATCTGCAAGAGTTGTAGGCTTGATAGAATATGCATAATCCAAGTGAAGATGGACCAACTTGTCAATGATTCTTAACTCTGCATGTAGTGTACATATGTGTACATTTTTCAATGCTATTGGAAGTATGGAATCCCAAATCATTGAAGAAGATGAGTAGTTATGAAGAATAACATTTTGTCTAGAAGGAGCCTCTTCAACCTCAACTCTAGCAATCCATCCATTTGTGCCTGGGCTTTGCATCTAGTACAAGCAAGGGTACTTAGAATTTGCTCCCCCACTTATACCAAACATGCATTTGAGTGTCTTTCTCCACTCAAATGCCACTCAACTTGAAAGTTCCCGTAGTCTTTAACATTCAACAATTATCCTGCATGATGCCTTTCGATAACATTTGGAATGTTTGTCTGTGAGAATAACCATTTAAGTGTTTTATGGCTCTCACATGGAACTTGAGCATAGCCAACCCACCATAACTGCATTTCTGATTGTACTTTGAGAGATGGAGTATCCATTTTCCCAAGGCTATAGTCCAAAGCTTTTTTCTTCAGTGCACTACTTATTCTCTCCATTTTTTGATGTTTTTTAAGCTCAGCTTCATCAAGTTTGATAACAAATTTCAATAGACCAAGACATTCATGTTCTTTTATATTATGGAACTGAACCATGTATGTTTGAAGTTTTATAATATCTATCCATATGTTGTTAAATGCATTGTAAGTGAAATGTAACTTTTGTTTTCCTAATTTGTAAGGCATGTTACCGTGAATATGATTATATTCACCAAATACTGATGTGATCTTTTTATTCAAGCAGAGCCGAAACTTTCCTACATGATGGGGTCTAGGCAATCCAAAACTTCTAACTTTGTTAAATTTTAAAAATTCACACCAAACTTTTGAAATTGCTCTATAACCTTTCCTACTCACTCCGACGCTATCAAAAATCTTCTGAATTTGAGATGGTTCTAGTAAAAGATTCATTTCTCTCATGAGTTTTTGGAAAACAAACCGTTTCAAGCATGTATTTTCATTCAGTTTCAATATTCTTAAAACATCATTTTGACTCAAAATTTCATTATAGAAATGTACACGCTCAAGACTGCTCGACATATTGAAACCTAGCACATTTTTCACATGATCTCTAACAATTTTCATTCTTTTCTTTTTCTTGCCAAATTTTTCAGTCAAATCTAAAAAAGGTTTTACTCGTTTTGACCGCATTCTCAAACCTATAGGATTTTCTTTCATTTTCTTAAAAGACTCAAAGTGAGAATAAAAAGTGGATAATTTGCTTTCTAGCTCCCTTATATGTAAATCCTTTTGATGTAGTGTGTTTTGTAGATAGTTTATGTATTGTACATAATTCCTTGAAATATCCCAGAGCCTTGAACAATAGCCTCGTAAACCATCCTCACCATCTCCTACAAATCTAATCAGATCATGAAGATTATGAAAAGGGGGATATCTTCCAGTTTGTGGATCAATGGGATAAACAGATCCATCTGTCTATATGTCGATATGTTTATTGCCTTCCTTTCACAATCCAACTACTTCAGGAGGATGAAGAGCCCTTTGGAATACTTTTCTTGTCGTCACATACTCCAGACTAACTGCAATGTTGATATGGAACTTTTCACAATGATTTCAATTGTTTGAAAGCTCAGCGCGAGTATTTGGGTTAATGTTCTCCATGGTCTGCTATGAAAAGTGATCGGCAAGTGTCTAAAATGACGTGAAAGAGAGAAACATGCCTACTATGAAAAGTAGAGTTAAAAAGTGCAAAACGTCATCAGCACACATTATATAGGTTCGTGAACAAGAGGAAAATTCGAATTTCGATCAGCGCTAGATGAGCACAAACTTCGAGGCATAATATATCACACAAAGTTGTCATGATTATCATACGAGTTTCTCTCTCTTCAAAATTTGCATAAGATATGTTTTAAATGAACTTACACGGAATTTCTTAAAGGATTTTACAACATTAATCAAGATTAAGCACAACTAATTGAAATCCTTACACGGCCCTTTTTGGGCCGTTTTTTGCCCTAATGATCAAAGCTCTTGGAATGCCTTGGAAAGGCAAAGTTCTTCACAAAGATTGACCTTCAAGGAGCTTACACTCTTGTTAAGATCAGAGAAGAAGACGAATGGAACACAGCATTTCAAACAAGGTATGTGCATTTTGAATATGTAGTTATGCCATTTGGTCCAGCTATCTTTCAACATATGATGAATGATATCTTTCGAGAATATTTAGATGACTTTGTGGTAATATATCTCAATGATTGAAAAAGATCAAAAGGACTTAGTTCTTCCAACTATTGAAATTCACATTCACCACTGCTCCAATTCTAGTTCGTCTTGATTCTAGCAAGCCCTTCTTCATAGAGACAGATGCATCAAACTTTGCCCTTGAGGCCATTTTATCCCAATATGGAGATGGATACCTGCATCCAGTTGCATATCATTCAAGGAAGTTTTCCCCTTCATAAATTAATTATGAAATCCATGATAAAGAACATCTTGCCATAGTGGACACGTTTGATACCTAGCGTCACCATCTAGAAGGAGCAACACATAAATTTATTGTGTATACAAATCACAAGAACTTGGAGTATTTTATGATCACCTGAATCCTCAATAGAAAGCAATCTCGATAGAGTAACTTTTTATCTAGGTTCTACTTAGTCATTACATATTGTCCAGGATGCCAGCAATGCCAAGCAATGTCAATCAAATGCCTTGTTAAGAAGATCTTACATTTCAAAGAAAGGTAAAATAGGTCTTTGATCAACAAGAGAGTGTATTACTCAAGCCCAAGCATCTCCAATTAGCAGCTATCTCTTCAAGCCATCATGAACATTCAACCTTGAATCATTTGATATCTGACACTCTACCACAAAATGAATTGTTTTGTAACGTTCAGCAGAAAACTCAAGAAGGAAAAGTCCAAGAAATAAATGAATTTCAAGAAAAGGATGTGTTACTATTCTATAAGAACCTATTGTATGTCCTTTCAAGAAAGCCGAGCACCAAGTACTTCAACAACATCATGATAACCTTGCAGCAAGACATTTTGGAGTGAATAAAACAATAGAGCGGATATCAAGGGATTTTTGGTCACCTCGAATGTGGAAGGAATTCAAAGAATATATCCGAACCTATGACACTTGTAATAGATCTAAGATACCATGACATAAACCTCATGGCCTCTTGCAACCTTTACCTTTTCCAGAAAGGCCATGGGCTTCATTATCTATAGATTTCATCATACATCTACCAAAGTCACATACGTATGATGACATTCTTGTTGTAGTGGATAAACTTACAAAGATGGCACCAAGGTAGGATCAAAACTCGAACAGTATAGTTTTTTGTATGTATGGTATGTACAGTACATACCAAACTATACCGTACATGTTCAATGTGTTTTTATATTAATGTAACATTTTCATATTTTTTCCCTCGATTCAAGCATGGCCCAACTCTTATTTGTCATAATTCATTGTTTAATGTTTTGGATGGCACACTTCATTCCAACTACCAAGGCAATCATAGGTGCAACCATTGCTGGACTTTTTCTTAGATACATCTTTTGGCTTCATGGATTGTCTAATGATATTGTTGGTGATCTCTGCACTAATACAAAGGCACCCAATACCCTCTAACACCTACCACAAAGTATATTCAGCAAAAACATGCTCAAAGGTCCCAATCTAGGGGGTCGCACAACAAATACACCCTATGATCCTCCTTGGGGGAATCCTCTCATAACCTATTGCCTATGGATGCAAAGATTGGTAGTCATACCAGCTCATCAATAATCCACCCATTCCTCAACTTGTTTGTGCAGTGTCCTATGAGAGAGATATCAAACCCACCACAAAGGGGTATGAAAAGTGTACATATCTGGAAAGACCCACACTCTTGATCTAGGATTGGGTCTCATCCATATCTTCAATTGTAGGTCTATCCATATGCCTTAGGACCAAAAAATATCCCCAAAGAATATTCCTCTCGTCCATGAGATATCAATCACTCATGTGACTCTTGGCCACATCATATGGCATGAGGTAGAGGAATATCTACCCTACAGCCTTCATCCACAGGGAGGTGCTAAAAATCTCTTTCACCCCACCAAAACATGCATTGAATTATTGGAATTTTATAGCCCAGTGTTGACATTCAAGGATCACCCCAAAACATGAGTACCTATCCTTTTCCTCTCTCCCTCACATTAGACGGGTTTTTTCCTCTACCCAAAAATCACTATGGGCAGCCTATGAAGCTCTTAATCTTTAACAGGTTGTAATATGAGTCTCTCTATGGCCCATACTAATGAAAGGATGCTTAACTAAATAATGGATAAGACATATTGTAACCTACTCATAAAAGTAGTGCTACATTTTAAGGGAAAAAAAAACTTTAGAATTGATGGCCATATTGAAACTACTTAGATGGACATTCTTCTTGATATGTGCATTCATTTAATCATTTTCGAAAACCCAAGGAATATATTACAACAAGTATGATTCATATGCACTTAGTGTGGTACTTTCACTATATTTTCTCAAGACCACTAGAGCAAAATCCCTAGGTTAGATTGGATTCTTTAGAGGATAATGAGAATTGCAAGCGTGCATTAATTGATAGAACGCAAGCCCACAGCTTGGGATCCTTGAAGGAAGAGAAGATTAGTCAAAAAGATTCAAGAAGATCCCATGACAAAGGATCATAGTTATATACAAGGTATCTCTGGTTCGCATGAAAATATGAACTATACGCTTAGAATCTCCTTCAAGATCATACATCTCAACTCTAGAGAACAAGACCAGTGATGAAAAGAGTAAAGCCAAAGGGTTACAGTTGGTTGTACTCTACCCCATGGTGTGCTTGCACATGACTTCTTCCCCCAGCTTGATGCTCTACAATTCCTAAGGATATATGTTGGAAGGTTTGAAAAATATGGTGGAAAACTCCTCGATTCATTCCTTTTACAAGGAAATTTTCAAGAGCTAGTAATCACAGGCTAAGGTAGGATTGATTAGTGCTAAATATTACGCATGCAAAGGGTCATTCTAGTAGTTTTGGTGCAATTTGAACGCAACAGTCATCTCAAGATCTCTCTTGAAACTTTGCATTTGGATAAATAAGTAGTGCTAGTGCATTCCTTTTAGCGATGGACTTAACATGTTCATGATAGCAGTATGGAGAAGGATGAGGATAAATGTCAAGTTCTTGTTCATAAAAGTCTTGTTTTTACCAAAAATTGCCAATGGCATTGAACGATGGCCTTAAATTCCATCATTTTATGATTGACCTTGGATACAGAGGCAATGCAAAAGGTTTCCCTACAGCTCTAGAATTCCTTGGGGCACTCAACCCCATTGATAAGAAGCACATTAACATTATCAATGAGCATCTTGAGCACAACCTATTTCTAAAATTGGGTAAGAGAATCACATTTGATTTTCCCTTATTGAACATGGACATTCACCATGCACGTGAGAGCATTGGTAACAATAAAATAAAAGAGAGGGAGAAGCAAGAAACCTTGACTGATAGAACATTTAAGATCTAGAGAAGAGTACAACTTAGTGTTAGTATTAATCCTAGTTGAGTTCCTCCCCCACAACGTAGAAACCACTTTAGTGACTAAGAACCCACGACTAAATCCTTGAGGGATTGAAGAATGAAATCCCAATCTAATATGTCAAAGGATTGATCAAGTTAAATATTCAGAATTTAAGGTTTGGATTGGCTTATGTGGCTAATTCCAACACTTACTTCATATCCATGCTGGCCTCTGAGACTGCCCTCCCTTTGTGGAAACCTTTGTGGTCCTTAATAACCCACAATTGAAGGGGATTTGTAAATGGATTCACGCACGCTTTTGCAATGTCCTTCTTTCCCACATGGAGCATGATTATTGGTCTCTACATAGTTCTTACTATCTTTCTTCACAATGAGTGAATCTTTAAAGATTGAATAACTTGTCAGTCAGGTCATAAGGACTCAGACTCTTCTCCTTAGGAAGGTACTCAATAAGCTCAACACGTTCACACCTAGAAAACAATTCATGGAGGCATTGAGAAAATTTAGGAGGGTCCATATCAATCCTAAGATGCAAGAGATAGGCCATGTGCTCTCCTTCTAGTAGTTATAGGGGAGGAGATGTTGGGATTTTCTTTGACATGATTGATAAGAAAAATTGATGGTTCTCTTTCTCAATTCCACACTCGATCATCGCCCAGTTGACTATATAGGGAAAGAACTATTTGTTGTATATTTTTCTTGAGGACTTTGCCCATTTAGGAGGTGTCTTGACTGAAATCGAAGATATAAAGGGTTTTGATAATCCAAGCTCCCAAGATGAGTATTCCATCAACAAAGAATAGAACCTTAAGCGCAAGAGCTCCATAATAAGCTCAATAAGAAAGACGCACCTTGACCAAACGCCAAGTGGATTATAGGGCCCTCTTGACGGAGATGGACATAAAGAGGAGAGAAGACATGAAAGAGAAGAATGATCATCCTCTCCTTCAATGATTGGGTTCTCACGGATCCATGAAGAGTGGTCATCGTAAACCAACGGATGAAAGAAAAGAAGATAGTCTATCTTCAAGAGGTTTGATGGAGGGGATGAACCTCCAGGTGTTGGGTGGCAAAGCACTTTGCTTGGGAACGTCTCTTGGTGAAATTAAGGATACTTGACATAAGGCTTTCCAAATAGGACACATACATATCCAAAAAAAAAAAAAACATAGAAGGAAAGGAATGTGGCGCTATAATCAAACAAGAAACGTAATTGTGCTTTTCATAAAACGTTAGCAATATTACAGGAAAAGAGATAATCATTACATTTTCGCAACCACACACACACACACAATTGCCCACGACAAGTCAAGCAATTTTAATTAACGTGAAATGTCATCAATGATAGACTCATGGAAAGTCAAAGACCTTTTACTTAACATGAATGAAACATAGGTAGAATGTCCTTTTTCTACATCAGGGATGAAAAACCATATTACGTAAAAGATGTAACAGAAAACCTAACAACGGAAATAAACAACCGTCACACACACACACACAAAAAAAGAAAAAAAGAAAGTCAACTCCACTAAGCTCCGCCAAAGCAGGAAAGATGACTGATCAGTTGCCTCCTCAGCTGTGCGCGCGTCTATCTAGCAAACCCAGTCAACGCAGTCATCCAGATCGAATGATGATCGCACAGCTTGAAGTTGAATATCACTGCACTGTTTACCTTCCGCACGTAGCTTCAAGATGCATTCTATACGGCAGGAATGACTAAAGTTGCCAATCAAACAATCAACAGAAGATTGGAATAGAGTATATGTTGTTGGGTCTCTCTCTCTCATACACACACGCACAAAGTAACGCAAACGCTCATCTGCACACGCAGACTTTCTACCTTCATTGGGAGGAACGGACGAGCACATCACACACACACATCACACACAGGCACTTCCAACCATTCAAATGGCCTATTTTCTACTATAATACCCTCTGCGTTAGCGTGAGTACTGAGGTTAACCATGGAAATAATGAGAATCAAGAACGCAGCCTTGCTGATTGAAGCCATGGGAATTGTGAAGAAGCCGAAGAAGCTGCGAAGCTGCTGCGCACTACAAATAGAACGAGAGGAGCACGTTGCAAGGAGGGATTAGGACCGCTCTGGCAGCGCACAGTCTCTCAATGTCAAGTTTATATTGGGTTGAACCTCGTAAATGAGGAGCTCATCTGAGTATCCGACGTCGAGAAAATCGTTGCAAATACACATAATTTCACGACAAACTCTCCACCAATAGAAAAAATTTACTTTCCTCTTGATCTTTTTCAATAATTGGAAGAACTAAGTCCTCTTGATCGTTTTCAATAGTTGGATGATCATGGTATCAGAGCTCTACGCAAGCATCCATGGAGACCCCTTGGTGATTCACCTTGTTCATGAGATCAAATAAATTTAGATTTCTTTTCATTTCTTTGTAAGTGGTCTCACATGTAGATAAAGTGAAGGATGGCTATGTTTGTAGGTTGAAGAAAGCATTTTATGGTTTCAAGAAAGCCCCAATGGAGAACCTAGAGGAGGTTGTATACATGGACCAACCATCAGGGCTTGAAGATAAAGTCAAGGATGCCTATTTTTGTAGGTTGAAGAAAGCATTTTATGGTCTCAAGAAAGCCCCAAGGGCTTAGAATCAAAGACTTGTGGAATATCTAATCAGTAGTGGATACAATCAATGCAAGCAGATACATCATTGTTTTTCAAGAAGGAAAGTGAACTATCTCTCTACTTGTGTGTATATGTAGATGCCGTAATCATTACAAGAAATCATGAAGAAGATATCAAGGACATCAAAAGGAACCTTGGGAGGGATTTTAAATTCTCATACCTTGGATATCTAAGGTACTCTCTAGGTATTGAAGTAATATAAAAAGACAATGGCATTTTTCTTATGTACAGGGAGTACGTTTTGGATGTTTTGAGGAAGTGTGGACTTACACAATGTGAACCATTATGTACTTTTAGGGAGGTAAATATAAAATTGAATTCAATGGAAGGTAATAAAGTATAGGATCCACTTCTATATAGGTCTATGGTTGGATCATTAAACTATGCCACTATTACTAGATCAGCTCTAGCATATATAGTTGGTGCGTTTTCTCAATTCATGCATATAGCTAGAGTTTCACATTTACTTCCAACAAAGAGAGTACTCAAATGTCTCAAGGTTATATTCAATAAAGGTCTATTTTATCCATTTCAAGATGAATTGCATGTAAAATCCTATACAAATGTTGATTGGGCTAGATCCAAAGAGGATAGAAGAACCACAAGTGGATATGTAGGAATGCTTGGCAAGAAAGTCATCTCTTCAATGGCAAAGAAGCAACCCAAATTGCCCTCTCATCCACTAAAGCTGAATATAGGCATTAGCACAAGTGACTTGTGAGCTTATGTGGCTCAAGAAGCTAACGTTTGAGTCAAACTTGTAGGTTAATCAATTTCCAATCTTATGTGACAATATGAGTAGTGTGTACCTATCTGCCAATCCAATCTTCTATGCTGGAAGCAAACGCATAGAGGTACAATATCATTACATCAGAGAGAAGGTGCTTCCTAAAGAAGTTCATGTGCAATATATAAGTACTAAGGACCAATGTGCTGACATGTTCATCAAAGCTCTCGACTCAATGAGTTATCAAAGTTCAAGAAAGGCAAATCCCAATTGAAAAAATGGCTAGTACATGCACGATTGTTTTTGGTTATCCAAGCTTATAACCATTTAATTAAATATTATATTTCAACTATGATGTATTCTTAATAGCAGACTTTTTTTAGGGAAGTAATCACTATGATAGAAAATACCCCAATTAGCAAATCCTCTTTCTTCCATCATTATTCATGAGGGCATCCTCTCTCTTATAGATGAATATTCTATCCTTTAGCATGTATGAAATATTTTTACAAGGAATATTTTGCCCCATAAACCCAAAAACACAATCAATTTTATGGTTCTATAAAAAAAGAAATTGTCTTCCTACAACTGTTGCACGAGCCATTTCCAAGATTGCTAAATATTCCAACTCATATATGCATAGGCATAAAAGCATATGTTTTCCTTGCTTCTAAATTCATTTCCTATTACGTTAAACTCTTTGCTTTCTTCCTCAAGTAATTTTCTCCGTGCTACAAGGATGCCAATATGGTACTTCCCTTGTTTTAGGTAAATTAATCGTTGGCTTAGTCCATTCAATAGCTAAAATAAGGAAGTATAACATTTCCTCTTCTACTAGTTTTCTTTTCCTTGAATAATTGAAAATTTATATACACTTTGATACTTTTCCATTATTTTAAATCTCCATTTGTTTTGTTGGATGCTTATATAAGAATAATGTTGGCCTATCAAAATTTCATGAGCTTGTTTGAATAGCTCTTTCCTCTCATTTAAATCTACATAAGACAATAAAAATCCTATTGAATCTTGATAATATAAGCTTATTGAAATAGTGTAGTATTTTCTTGTTTCACGTCAACATTTTGATGTCTTAGATATGTCACTATGTTGTGGCGCATATGCAAACCTATCACTATCTTCTCTAGAAATTTTGGCATGGTTTATAGGTTGAATGGATATCCAATTTCATGCCCAATACTATATCCATAGATAATTTTTCTATTTTTTGTCTCAACAGACGGTCTACTCTTATATGACTATTTCCTTTCTTGAATACTACCCTCAATTCAAACATATCAACAATAGGAATCATCTGACAAGCATACTTATGCTACAAGTTGTGTTTGCTAGATGAGTTTGGATGAATGATCTACAAAGAACTTGAAATTAATTTCTATCAAATAGTGCATGTACTTTTTAATGACAAAGATCATGCTTAAGCCATCTCTTTCTATTTTTGTATTGTTTCTCATAGGATAAATCAACCATATGCTAGGATAGCAAATGGGAAAATACAATTTCTCCTTTTTAATATTTTATAAAAGTACATGCCCAATCACATAATGGGATGTATCAACATGCACATGGGAGAGCTTGCTCCATTCTACCACTTTCAAGATGAAGGTTGTGTTCAACATTCTACTCAGCTTACTGAATGTATTTTTACATTCTTTTATTTTATTGAAATTTTGTATATGAACTACATATAAGAGCTTGATGATGATAGGTGCATAAGAATAAAACTTCTATAGCAATAAAAATATCCCATAAAAACTTAAATCTCCTTTATGTTCTTTGGTCAAGATCAATTTCTGCTCACTACTATTTTATCCTTCTTCTTGGATATCGCATTCTTGGAGATAGTTTGACCAAAATTGCGCACATGAAAGATCTATGTCTAAGGATATCAATATTAAGGTTTGTCATTACTTTTCTTGGCCCATACATGTTGCATGAAATTTTCAATGTATGTTGTTGTATTATTAAGGCCAAAAGTTCTTTAAGGGCCATCCACATTTTGAAAGGAACTCTATGCTTTGGGACCTTTTTTTCTCATTTTACAATCCAAAGAAAAAAGTTTAGAATTATTCCATAACCTTGTATCTTGAGTGATTCCCATCTCCTTTCGTAATTTAATCTTTATCTTTCGATTCTCTTTTTTTCTAATCCTTGATCTTTATGTCAAAAAGTCTATTTCTTATGGTTATGGACTTTTGATATTAATATCTCAACTTCAATTCATATTTTCACGTCCACTTTTGCACACAATTTATGCAAACACATGCAATATCTAAAGATATTATTCATTCCACCACCAATATTTCATTAAAAGATGTTAGGTTTTGAGGTGATGGTGAAACATTTCTAAGAGTTTTTAGGAGGACGTAGCCCACCAGTGCTCCACACTTTTGGCTTTCACACTTTCCTTTGGAGAAGTGGAAACTTGGGCATGGTTTATCTAACTTTGTGTTTTTCAACCACATTTAGGGATTCCAACTTTTCCTAATTATAATGTGCCATAAAATTGCTTTCGAGGCACTAGTTGTAATTGCTTTTTCCTCAGACAATCAAGTATATCTCGGTTGAACTAAAAGAAACCTAGTGTGGCCACATCGACTTGTGAAGTTAATTATAGGGTAGTATTCATATATACAATGGATTGTAAATTTCCAACATGCCTATTGATGGATCTATGCATGGAGGTTGATGGACCTACACATGTTCTCACTAATAGTCAGAGTGCATTGATAGTTGCAAGAAATTTTGTGTTTCATGCATGCATGAATCACATTGAAGTTCATTATCATTATGTCATAGAGCAGCTTCATGCTAGGGATATTTATTTGGTATATGTGCCTACACAAGATGATATGCCAGACATATGCACTAGGGTTCTTCCACTGGGAAGAACCCTAGTGCATATGCCAGACATATGCACTAGGGTTCTTCCACTGGGAAGAACCCTAGTGTTTGAGTTTTTTTGCAAAACTTTAGGCTCATGACCTTGTGAGGGCTGATCTGTCACTCCTCGTGTGTTCACATCATTTGTTGCAGGGGGTTTTGTTACACTTACATCTCCCTTGAGTGGCTTTGGTGTGAACCATTTCCCTATACATGGGTTTTTACTCTAAACTTGGCTAGATTTTTTTTTTCCTCGTGTAAACATATACATGACATAATCATATGTGGTGGCACTTTGTACATAGGGATTTACTTATAGCTCTCGCTTCACTCATTCTCATACTACTTATCATGGATTTATAGAGAGCTCTTCCAGCCATCAACTTTTCTTAGTGTAGCGATCTCCTTCTTCTCTCTTATGTGTACTTCTATTCATGCTTCCTCACTCACTCATACATCCAACACATAATACAATAATTATATTATTGATTCTTGATAATATAAGCATCTTGAAATAATGTAGTATTGTCTTGTTTCATTTAAAGTTTTTGATTTCCTTGATATCTCACTACGTTGTGGCCCATATATCAACATTAACACTGTCCTCTCTAGAAACTTTTGTATGGTTTCTAGGGTGAATTGGTCAGAATCGTGCATACCATATACTACACCCATTGGTCATTTTTCATTTTTTAGTCTCAAAAGACAACCTTCTCCTAAATGAGTATTTTGTTTCTTGAATACTACCTCAAAGTAAACTAGTATCAACAATAGCAATTATATGACAAGCCTACCCATGTTGCGAGGTGTGTTTACTAAATGCAATTTAATGATCATATACAAAGAACTTGGAGTTACTGCCTAAAAATTAGTTCTTGGCCTTCTTAATGACAAAGAACATGACTAGGCCTTTTCTTCCCTTTCTTGTATTGTTTCTCATAGCAACAGTCAACCATATGCTAGCATAGGAAATAGGGAGATCCCACATTTCCTTTTTAATATTTTGTAAAAGTACATATTGAATCACATACTTGGATGCATCTACATGCACATGGGAGAGCTGGTTCCATTCTACAACCTTCAAGATGGGGGTTGTGTTCAACATTCTACTTAGTTTCCTAAATATCTTTTTGCACTCTCTCATTTGATTTAAATTGTATAATCAATCCATATAAAAGCTTGATGATGATAGAAACATAAGATTAAGCCTTCTACAGTAGCCAAAATATCCCATGAACGCTTAAATCTCCTTGATTTCCTTAGGTCAAGTTCAATGTGGGATCATTATGATTTTATCTGTCTTAGTGGAAATCCCATTCTTGGAGACAATGTACCAATAATGGTGACTTGCCTCACCAAAAGATGCATTATCAAGTCTCATCTATATTTTATAAATACTAAGTTTTTAGAAGACCTTTTGTAACTATAGAATGTGAAAGGATCACTATTTTAAATACGCAAGTAATTTACATGTATCTCCATTCTTCGCCTCAAGAACTCTTCAAAGACAAATAGTGGAAATTATTGGGGAACTTTTTAGACTAATAGAAGCACTAAATGCCTTTGGAGGTTCTTTTTTGACTCATGGCTTCTTCGAGGTTAATGTGCATATGAGTTCTTGGACTAGAGCTTGATATTACTCAGTATATTTACAATCGTTGTGGATGTTCTTGCGTATCATATTAGAGAATATTAGTTGTCAAGTGATTTAACATGTATGATGGCATTGAGGTATTCACCCGACTTTATGCTATCCCTTCTTGAATTTAATCATTTTTTTCTAGTGGTTGTATACTCACATTGTCTTCACCTTATGATTAATGCCACTTGGATATGACTTTACTATCAAAAACTATTTGGCTCTTGGTTGGTACTTTCATCTTCTTGTTTTCTTGTAAATGCATGATCTAAGTTGGAGCATCAATACAAAGATTATTTGTAACCTTCATAGGGTTAATATTATGACATAGGTTCAATAATTTATTCTTGTGATTTTCATTGTCATTGGAATTAGTGTATGGTCATTCGTAGTTATGGCTTTATGGTTCAACGATCCATTGTATAAGGGAGAGCTTACCACAATTTTGGAATATCATAAGATTAAGAAGTGTTCGAGTGTATCCTTGATGCTTATATGTTAGGTTTGGATATTTGTTTATCTCTAGATTGCATGTACTTGGTCACACATGACTCATGATCGCTTGGACCGATTTGTGAGATTCATTCTTGAGTGGTTCTTTGCATTGATATAAACATGAAATTTTTTGTTCTTCTTGTAAACAAGGTCTATTGTTGACACCTATTCAATGTTCTCTACCTCGTAAATGAATATTGTTGATATCTATCTACCTTTTCTTTCATCTTTTCTCAATAAGTTTGATTATGATTCATGGCTTTTGTTTAGGGGGTTTTGCATCTTCTATTATAAGAAACATGTTAGTGGAAATATTTCGATAAACCAATTTTATATTTGTGTGAGTCCATAAAGGTCTCTCAATATTCTTTAAATAAATGAAACAGTCAATCTTCTTTACTTTTATACTTAAAGTTGTGCATTCAAGCATTCCTTTTGAAACAGAAATGTACAAACATTCTTTCTTTTAAGTGCATGAAGTAAAAAACATTACCTATGGAGGGATGCAAGTAACTTGATGTTATTTGAAAACATCTATGCTTTCCTAATATCTTTCACTATAATTGAATCATGAATCTAACCATAACTAATGAGAATTAGGGCAAGCACATACTGAAAATGCAACACAAATTTAAAAATACATAGCTCGTCTATGAGGTATGTCCTTCCTTTGCCTTTGCAAAGATCCATCCTTGATCCTTGATTCTTCCAAAAGTAGCTTGAAAATCCTCAAAAGTCCTTGCATCATGATGCTCCAAGATTCATATGTGCAATACTCTTGTTTTCCCCTTTTTTCTTCATTTTTCTCCTTAGGTAGGGTTTTGCCTAACTCATCTTCGATGGATCCTTTCCAACATATGATTATGTCCATGTATTGTGCTTCAAGAAGAGAAGGAGAGAAAGAAAACAACTTGATAACTCCTCTCCTTAGCATGGCTACCAAGCTTGGAGTACTCTGAAGCAAACTTGAGCATGAAAAGAAAAAGGGAAAGGAGAGAATTAGTATTCAATGGCTATAAAAGATTGTCTATTCGAAGAGAGCATTGAAGAAAAAGCTCCAGATCGCTGCCATTTTAATCTCCTAATGTGGGCTCATTGGGATTCAAGGAATTCGCAGATATGAGGTACTTTGATTGAAAAGAGGTCATATAAGTCACTATATAGTTGGTGTGTAATTTGAAGAGATAGAGATCTTAATACTTTTAGCGTTTCATAAGGATGTGATGTTGCTTGTTCTTTTCTCAAATAATATTTTAGAGAGCCCTTAGCTAGAAATCTTCCACATGGCTTCTTTGAGAGCCATCTTTTCCTAAGATCACGATATTATCCCTTATGCCCAGAGGTAACTCGATAGTTAAGCCTATATATTGTGCATCCACATATTTGATAGCCATCATTGCCTTGGTACTCTCTCTGCCCATGTGTTCCTACACAATGCACACTAATCAATGTGAATTGTCCATATGGAACCCCTTGGGGGTGGGGGGAGGGGGGGTCATACCTCCTAATGCATCCTTAAAAACACCTTTTTCTAATATGCACTTTGTGGAAGTACGAAGTGCATACCATCAAAAGAAGAGGGCAAATTCCGAGAATGGAAGGATGAAAATATTTCAACATGTCAAACCAACTTACAAACAAATGAAAAGAAATCTAAATTTATTTCATGACATGAACAAGTTGAATCACCGAGGGGTCTCCATGGAAGCTTTCCTAGAGCTATCGTACTAATGTGAAGAACTAGGGAATTCGAAAAGGCACGTAAAAAGGTGAACATATCTACACCTAGAAACAAGCTTGTGATGCGATTCACTTGAACACTTAAAAACTCCCCTTCAGAAAACAGAACCCCCTTTGACGCAAACAACGCAATGCTCTTCTGAGCATGACTAAGAGGTCTCCCAATGGGAACCAAGTGTGATGAGTTATCATATCACGAACAACTCCCTTTTGGACACATCATGCAATGGACATACTAGTTCCACAAAAAGGTAAGCAAAGCCCACTTGTAACAATGGAACTAAGGAGTAAGACCCTCACCATGACAAGATTTGTCTCATGATAATCCGAATGGTCTCCTAACCTATATATGCACATGTTCTCTATTCAACAATTATAGCAACACCCCATATGCATCCCAATGGATACCTCAAGATGAAGGCAATACACATATCTTGGGAGATACCATATACAAGGTATCTCAAATATAGACATGTAACGTAGGCCTAGCCCATGTGGGACTCATACCAGTCTATCAATGGACACTTCATACATAAGGTCCTCCATCCTCCAGAAATTAAGGAATCCGACATACAAGGGTCAATTTGCACCAAGTAATGATGGGGCATAATTGTCGGCATATTCCCATCCTAGTCCATGCCTACCTTGACCTATCTGAGAAGTAGTCAAATATACTCAAATATCTTCCTACCATCTTTCTCTCAATTGAACGTGCTTGTACGTGCCCGAGATCCATCACTATCAAGTCACAAACTAACCTCGACTAATACATGATCCCAAAGATAGCAATCATATAGCAATCCCCTACAAGAGAAAGCTACACATTGTTGAGATCTCTATGGAATCAAAGAGAGCACACCTCATAAATCCAAGGATAACAATCATTCTCAAGTAGCACCATCTTTTAGATATCTCACAAGTCCACCTCGACATATCTACCAACAAAGACTAGACCAACATAGGTATAGGTGATGACTATTTTCCATACATGTGCAATAGCCAGAATCATCTAGACTCGAATGCACATATTTGTGTGGACCCAAGGCATCTATCCAACAGAAAGCTCATGATTTGCTATAAAAAAATAGATCATATGCCACTTCGGTGTCAAAATTAAAACCCTAATAAACTCTAATGTCCACCATATGTGGACTAGAACCATGTTTGCTATCCAAATATCCTTCATCATAGAATGACAATACCAATAGCCAAACACAATCTATGATGGTCATGCCATAAATATGGCTCACCCTATAGGTGCCCATTATCGCATTAATAATCAAACCATCCCATAGCACTACTTTGCTCTTATTAGCCCTCCATCCTTCAAGATGTCCTAACAAAGAGTTCAATCAACACCTATTTTTGTCTCATATAACTACTACATCCCCATCTACTAGTAGTTACCGACTAGCCCTTTTTGTAGAGTGCATCCACATCATGCAATAACAAAGACCAAAGCATGGTCTCATAAGTGAAAATAATGCAAAAGAATAATGAAGTGAAATCGATGAATGCTCTTGCAATCAAACAAACATAATGTGCAAGTGACGTAATGAATCTAATCATATCAAGTGGATGCATCTCTCCCAAGAGACTTGTTAAGGAAATGAACTCCTCAACCTCATAACAAATATCATTATGTGACTCATAAAGCCATAATCCTCATCACTATGTAAATATCATCGATAGGTCCTCTATCACACAATAGATCCCATTGATGTCATGGACAAAGGGAACCATCGTAAACCTCAAATTCCATGTGACTTCTATACCTCATGATTCATTCAAAATTTGGAGAAAAGAATGCTTTGATTGCGTCCAAAACATGTGAAAACCCTAAGATCGGTTGTCTTCTTGCTTGATTCAGACATCCAGAGATCATGTTTCAAATTGATGACATCATCGATAATATTATCAATTGTAATCGCCTTTGATGAACCGCACTTGAAAACCTATTTAAGGAGGGTTTGACCACATACGTACTCAGTCTTGCCAATATCAATCTGGGAGCTCAAGGAGTTGTGATCACCAAGTACTTTCAAAGTCTCAGCTCCAATTCTTGTCTTTCCTTTTTCTTGTCCTGTTTAGTCTAGTTCTTGGACATCTAGCCTTGTCCTCTTGTAATCTTGTAGTACGAGATCTTATCTAGTTATTTCTTGTATCTAGTTCATCTCCCTGAAGGGTGTTCTTGTAATCAAGGTATCGTGCTTCATACCTATGATCCCGGGTTGTGGGATCTCTTGCATCATCTCTAGTTATGTTATCTATACCTATCAGTCCCAAGTTGTGGGAATTCTTGTATCAGTTATTTATTATTGTATTATTTTCCTACATGGATAATCTTGTAATTATGAAATCTTGTCTAGTCTAGTCATGGGGTACAACTAGAGCTCCCCTGATATTTATGCTAGCTTCTATCCAAGACAAGGCATCATGGAGAATGTGTATGAACAATTTGTGGCATCACTTCAAAGTCTCCAATAATAAATCTAGGACCTAGCTCATAGACAAACACAAGTGGAGATGGAACATCCGGTGCATGTAGGCGCACTACTCCAAGAATTACAAGAACGGATCGGGAATCTTCAAGCAAATCAAGGAAGTATTGAAGTGAATCAACCGCCTAGAAGGAACCCTAGATTTGCACGCTAGAAAAGTTCGACGATGATCATATGAAGTTCCACGGATTTCTTCAAAAAGTTAAATTATACATCCGAATTCAACATGATAGATACCTTGACGAGACATCTAAGGTCGGCTTTATTGGAACCTTGCTCTGTGGCCAAGCGTTATCATGGTTCACCCCAATCTTGGACAAGAACAGGGCAGTACTTCAAGACTATGAGCGGTTTCTTCGAGAACTCACCGCCACATTTGGAAATGCAAACATAAGTCAAGTGGCAGAAAAAAAACTTCAAAACCTACATCAAGGTAACTACCTTGCCTCTACCTATGCATCAAAATTTAGAAGATTGATATGTGATCTCACTTGGCAAAAAGACTATTTCATAAGCCAATTTCGATGGGGTTTAAGAGATTATGTGAAGGACCTTCTGCACATGATGCCAAAGGTTAAGACATTGAATGAATACATCACCCAAGCTATTCAATGTGATAACCGCCTTCTTGAAAGGAAATAAGAAAAACTGCCAACAGAAACCCTTCCAACCCACTCCTAGAGATGATTCTATGCCCGAACCTATGCAGATATATGTAACTAGGTTCCAACCTCTAACAACACAAGAGAAACATAGGAGGAGAGATAACAAATTATGCCTCTATTATGGAAACCCTAGACATATTGCAGTTAATTTTCCCAACAAGAGAACAAACTCCAAAGTCACAGCCACCCTTGTAGAGCAAGAAAACGAGGAAGATTTGTAAAAGAGACCATATAGGCCGGACCATGATATAAGAAAGGGTCTCATATTTCTAGCTACACCAATAGAAACATGTCTTGCCCCTATTAAGTCAATCATGCCTAAGAAGACCCTTTGCTTACAGCCCTAGTAGATTCAGGAGCCTCCTCATGTTTCATTGATGAAGGATTAGTTAAGAAACATGGATTCTAGTACTTCAGAAGAACAAACCAATAGTAGCTACAGTAGTAGATGGACAACCTCTAGCATCTGGGAATATAACCATGGAAACCACATCATTAAGAGTACACCTTGGTGACCATGATTCCCACATGTTTCTACGTAATATCGAGTCCATTAAATATGGTTATTATTGGAATGCCCTAGTTAAAGAAACATATTCCAGATATTAATTGGGAAAACATTGAAATCACCCATCGAGATATCCAGAAGAACCGGACATATGTCGAAGCCAAAGGCTTCATACATGCAATAAGGAAGTAGCTGACATATTTGATCTATGCCATACCAACTCAAGAGCCCAAAAAAGATGATTCAATGAAGCTACCCAACCAATATCAAGGTTTTGAAGATGTTTTTGAAAAGAAGAATGCAGATATCCTCCCGAAGCATAGATCTTATGATTGTACCGTAGAACTTCAAGAGGGATCACAACCACCCTTTGAACCAATCTATAGACTATCTCTAGAGAAACTTACAAAATTATGCAAGAATATTGATGAGAATCTAGCCAAGGGGTTTATCAAACACTTAAAGTCTCCTATAGGAGCCCCTATCCTATTTGTAAAGAAGGACAAGACTCTATGAATGTGCCTAGACTATCGTGGGCTGAATAAAGTCACAATAAAGAACAAATAACCTCTACCACTTATCATTAGGGCAAAAAACGACCGAAAAGGGGTTGTTTGCTAATGAGAGAGTAAGGAAATTGACAAATAGAGTCTTTCCACGTGTACAAGAATATAACATTGCTGTCTCTTTTAACCGTATGAAGAAATTCTTTTTTTAATACAAATTAAAGTGCCGCTAAAGTGATAAAGAGTCTTGTATTCAGTGTACAATTTTTTGGTTTGATGCAATAAAAGATATTTCGGCACACTACACAAAGCATATTCTCAAATTTCCAAGAAGGAAATTATTTTTGAAGATACGAAATATTTTTGAGTTCAGAAAATTTCATGATCATTTAGCAAAAGGGTTTACATCAAATCAAAAGTTTCCACGTGTACAAAACCTTTTTCTCTATAAATACTGTCAAAATTTGTGAACGTCAGTTTCTCTCTTTGAACATTCTTCTTCTTCTAAGTTCAAATGGCTTCTTCTTCTCGTCGTCCTTCCAATCATGTAACCTCATGTGAGTTTTACAACAGAAGAGGGGATTCTTTGTGGAAACCTCTTTCTATGAAAGTAAATGAATGGATAACTATGCTTCCTAGCCGCAGAGGTGCCCATAAAGTCAAGCGTGCAAAAAGAGACAACACAAGAAACCACTAGAAGCGACATATTCTTAGTTTCAAATTGAAGAGATGCGATTGGTTTGCACGAGTACAACATGTGTACACCGCAAAGGATCTTGTTCTAGAAAATCATCTGGACTTCCCTTCCTACTATAGGTGAAGTTTTACAATGCTCTTCTATCATTCCAATTGTTTTTGTATAATAAAACATATGTTTTTGTACTGCAGATATCTTTGCTTCCAATATTGTGGAATGGCTACCTGTTGAATGTTCAACAGGAACATTCAGAGTTCTTCATAAGGAATATGCAGAACTCATGTATGCAGACAAATCTGTTCAATTTTTCAATAGCGTAGAGCTATTTGTCCATTATGCAAATTATCAAGTGCCATCAGGGAGGAGTTCTTATGGAAATCTTGTTCATGTACCTAGTCCTTGCATCTCTTCATTACATTTGTATGCTCCTGATCATTCAATAGTTTCAAGTTTTCTATGCAAAATTAAATTTGACATCCAAAAGGCAATGTCAGCAGGCCGAATTTCGAGAAGGATAAAGATTCAATGGTTTTTGCCTATTCATGTCTTTGTAGCATGCTTTAAAAATATGTTATTACAGAAAAGAAAAACAATGTGGTTGAATAGGAGAGTCTCTATTTCAGAGATTGATGATGTTTTAGGTAGGGAATGGGATAGCAAAGAAGCTCAAAAGCTAGGTGACATTATTTTATGTAAAGTTAGTCCCAATTCTCTTTCAATCTCATATCAGATATGTCGACAATCTCTGGTTCTAGGATATGACTATAGAAGGTGGAGAAAAAGCTTGGACTTTGGATAGCCTTGGACTCAGAGGAGAGCTGTCCAGAATTTGAGTTAGAAGTATTGAGTCATCCATATTTTCAATCAAGGAAAATAATTGTCACTGCAAATTGGAATCTCAAAAATATAAGGGAGCTCCTAGAATACCTTGATGGGGTATCATCACAGTGTAGATTCTCAATTGATGATGCAATAGTTAACATTAGATCAAAGAAATCATTATCTTGCATAAGTTTCCTGCCACCAAGGGTGATTAAGTTCCAACCCTTAAGATTATAACAAGTTAACCCTGACATTCTTACATAATGTATCTTCCTCTAATAGAAGCTTCTAGTGATACTTCCATTGAATTTTCTTTGCAGGATGGTGACAAAGAATGTGTGTTAAATTATGAATTTTAAATGTCTATATTCATATTTGCATTATTTAATTTACTTTCAAGATTTTGATGAGGTTCTTATTGTACAATGATAAGAATATAAACCAAGACATTCTTAGATATTTTTTAGGTCCTTTATTTCATATTTCCATTGATTTTTATTTGCAGGAGTGAATTGATGACTTCATTTATTCCCCTTCATCTAAACTCATATTGGTATTTTTTTGTTTAATCGCAACATTCTCATGAGGTTCCAACTAAGAAAAAATTATAAAAGAACTTGCATAAGTTAATTCTAGATGAACAAGAGATCTAGAATTCAATATCTAATTTAAATTTAATTATTATAGTCTATCAAAGGTGCACATTAGTCTCAATTAAATTATTTGATTCTATCCATCTTTTATGTCCTCAAGTAATGCAAGAGAAAATATCATGGTACACATAACAAGTAATATAAGAGGGGGTGGAGAACCTTGTGCAAATTCCAATCCAAGGTTTGACATTTCAAAATATGAAGAGCATGACTTAAGGCATAAAATAGAGGAGACGAGATTAGAGAAGACGACTGATGCAAGTGACTAGTGTAATCTGAACTTGTCGGATGGCCCTTATCGCTTAGATCGGTCGTGTTAGCAAACTACCACGAGAGACTTCAACAAGTGACCTTGCGTAAAGATTTGACTCATGAGTATGAAAACAACTAGCAACAGCTCATCTCATGCAAGGTTGCTAAAAGGGGATCCTATGTTGAAATGGATAATATGAACGATGCAAGCGATAGGAGAAATCCAAAATTCTCTGATTCCCCATATCGCTTGTATTGTCGTGTCCTCTTAATTCTTTATATTCTTCTGTATCTTCTCCAATTTAAACTTACCAACAGGAATGAAGTAAGATACCCACAATGCAGTCATATTTGTGACAAGACCAAATTTAATTGGACCATGCAATGAACTTTTGTTTAACTCTCAAGAGGTTCAATACAACTCTATGTTTCTCAAGGCATATAAATATTGTAAAGGCAAATAAATATGGTTACAATGACCATCTTCCAGATGAAGATTGGCATAAGTACATACAATTTTTACATAAATAAATCTTCCAACCTATGTTCGTTTTACAATAGATTTCAATCTTAGGCTAAAAAATGACTCAACCCTTTCTATCCTTTTTGGAGCCCTCTTTTCTCTGTTGCTTGTTTCCCTTTCTGGAGCTTTCAGCTTGACTCTTTTTCTTGGTCCCATGCTTTAATGGTGAGTGAAGACGAAGCCCTTTCTTTTTTTCTTCAGACTTTTTTTTATCGAGTGGAGGGGGTGGAGGTGATTCTAGATCATAGGGGCAGATTGCATGTTTCATGATGCCATTTATTGCTCTCTCTGTGATCAAGATGATCCATGCATCTGGGTAGTCTGATAAATTCAATTTAGGACTGTAAAACCTTCTTTCCAAGAATCTTACAGCATTTGCAATCTCTCTCCAGCCACATGATGTAGCGTCTTTCTGCAATGGCACATGAATTTGTATGTATCCAAATTGCTTTTGTTCATTTAATTTAGCAATTCCACGAAAATTCTGATCAATATGCATCTTGAGAAGCTTTGCAGCACTGCATTGTAAAGTAAAAATCAGAATGGATGGCATGGCTCTAAAATAGAGAACAACAAAATGTATAGCAACTTACACTTTGCAACTCCCATGTTGTGATTGAAGAGAATTGAGGAAAAGAGATTGATATGCATTGAAGTCAACAATAATCAGACTCCAATGGCCCCTGTCAATGAGTTGCATGTAAATATACTTTCTTAAATGAAACAAATATCTTTCCAAAATGAAGATGAATACTTACTTTTCAATATATGGGTAGATAACACATTCTACCTCTTCTGTAAAATTCTATAGAAAGGAGTTGGCATCTCCATATTTAAGCAAAAAACACTGTGTCACTAGAGGATCTAAAATAAATACTTTTCTTTGAACCGCTTCCTCACATTGTTGAAGAAGAATCCTACAAATCAAGAAATAAAAATTCAGTTAAGGAACTAGAAAATTAAGCAATACAAGATCACTTTATGGCCTCTAGATAATACTGAGTGAAATGTTGACCACACTATCTGATATTTCAACATGAAACTCCCTCAACATTTTGTTGTTTTCAGGTCTAATGTCAAGAAACCATTCTTTCTGCCATGGCATTACAACATCAACTATTATCTGCCCATCTCCTTTCTTAAGGAGCTCTTTATTTGCTTTCTGTAACTTTTGAATCTGGTTTAAGATGACAGTTCCCTCTGTAAATAATCCTTGCTTTTTCCTCTCCTCCTAACTATTTGCTTCAATTCTAGTTTCGTGATCATGAGTGACCTGAGGGTTGATCTCTTCAATGAGAACTATTGTTTTGGGTGCTCGGGTTGGAGGTATATTTAAAATATCGAAGAATTTTTTATCATGGTGATCAATAGGAACCAGATATTTATCAAATTTATATCTTATTCTTGAACCAATAACATAATCCTTCCCCATTAGTGTTACCCTATGAGAATGAGTAGCACATAAATAGGCATTATTCATAAAATCAATAGCAAAGTCCTCTACAACTTCTTGCAGGCATAACAGTGCTTGAGTTTGCCACCTCACATTGATAAAGGATGAGGTCTTCATTAAAGAACAGAGATTGCCTGTGATCTGCTTGACAACTCTCATAAATGGAAATCTAAGGATCAACAATCCCATAGACCTTTGAGCTCTTCTAATTTCCCTCAAGGAATTTACCTGGTACTTGACCCTTTTCTTTGAAGGCTTGTCTGATACATTGCCTTGAACCTTCTGGGGATTTTGCTCGTGGACATTTTTCTCCTGGGCATTTTGTTCCTGGGCATTTTGGTCCTGACCCTCAGGGTACAACTTCCTTGTTGTCTTTTTGGTCCTAGCCATACTCTACACGAAATGAGAGTCTTTAGGCAAGGAATTAGGAAGGAAAGGAAACTTACTCTCAAAAATTTTGATCAAGGACTCTTTCCACTATCAGATACACGACCGATCAAAGTGATAAGAGTCATTTGAAAATGCCCGGATGTCCCTTATCGCTTGCATCGGTCATCCTTGAATTCATCATCAAATATCAATCAATACTAGTTCAAATATATCTTACAATGCAAAGTCCTCAAATATCACTAAGAAAAACATAATTTGCAAGCTATGATCAATGACTCTTTCCACTGTTAGAGACACAACCGATCCAAGCGATAAGAGTCATCCAGAAATGCCCGGATATCCCTTATCGCTTGCATCGGTCGTCCATGAATTCATCATCAAATATCAATAAATACAAGTTCAAATATAGCTTACAATGCATAATACTCAAGCATCACTAAGAAAAACATAATTTGCAAGCTATGATCAATGAGTAGATGCCATTTAAGAAACATGACCAATCCAAGCGATTAGGGTTATCCACAAATCTGGGATGTACCCTCATCGCTTGGATCGGTCGTGTCCATATTACCTAACGCAGAGATCGCTCTCTATAGAAAATGTGAAGAAGCAGCTTAAAAACTTGGTGGCAATGGAACCTCGACGCTTGGGAAGTGTTGACAAAAAAAATGAAAGAAATGAATAGGGAAGCTTAAATAGGTCCCAAAACTGAGTTGACCGTTGGTGCCACATGGCACGCCACAATCGGTCCATGTCATATAGCCATTGCGAATTCCAACGTCTTTTGCCATGTGGCATTATTTGATTGGTCCATATCATCTATCCGTTGAATCACCCAACATACCTTTGCCACATGGCACTCACTGAATGGTCCACATCATTCGATCGTTACTTCCTCCCTCCTTGCCTATAAATATCTAATCAAGGAGGAAGATGAGGTCAAGGTACGTTGTTTAATATATTCTTATGAATTTAAGGTTTTGTCCAAGATCTCCATTTTTAGTGAGAAATCGACCACGACTGATGCAAGCGATAAGGCCCATCATATATTTTTCGTTTGGCCTTATCGCTTGCATTGGTCGTGTTTGGACTTGAAAAGGAAGATGAGGTCAAGGTATGTAGTAAAATATATTCTCATGATTTTTAGGCTAAGGAGATGAGATATGACCATCGGTTTCTCCAAGGTCTCCATTTAGACTGTGAGAAATCGATCACGACCGATGCAAGAAATCGATCACGACCGATGCAAGCGATAATGACCGTCTGAATTTCTCTAAAGACCCTAATCGCTTGCATCAATCATGTCTCTTGCTTTATGTCTAATTGTTTCAAGTTACTTTTCATGACTCCTAAAGTATGCTTGCACTTCATCTGACCTTGTTTTTCATTTTTACCATAGTTAACTATATTGGATGAAGACAATTACATTGGCAAGGGCAAGGGAACAAGAAAAGCCACAGAAGAGAAAGGAAATGCAAAGGTGGATATTCATTCTATTATCCACTATCTTCCAAACTTGAACCCAGACACTTTTTGTGTTATTCACAAGCACTATAGTGAGGAGCCAGACTTTGCATTGTTCTCCTTGAAGCTCTATCAAAATACATGGGTTTTACTCCAATACCCTTTAATGCTTTCAGAGTTTTGCTACCTGAAAGAGCAACTTCATTCAGAATTTTTGGATATGCCCCAGGACTCAATGCTTCAACAGTAGGGGACTTTCTTTGTTATTCAAGCTATGCAATGGCTACAGGGGGGTCATATTTGAAAAGCATTGCTGGATACAGGAGAAATGAGTTCCTCATATATAGAGGCGATTTTCCAAAGCCAAGCTCTTTAAAGAGGCTCAAGGAATGACTTCATTTTTTCAAATTCTATTTCTCAACAAATATACATATACAGAAATTGCCCAATGTGATATAAGACATTGCAAATTTTTTTGGTCTTACTGATCCATGGCCTAATATTAATTGTTATTGATCCATGATCTCTTCTTTGGTCAAAGTCATCTGATGGTAATAGACATATTTCTCGTCAAAGCTTAATACATCATGCAATGTACATACATGAAATCTTTATTTCTCAAAGAAATAAAAGACATTGAAAATATTATGTTATATTTATATCTCGGGAACTCACCAAGTAGTATGTTATGTCTTTGGCACCCCATGCCACTATGATGGTTTCTATAAGCTCTGTGGTCACCTTTCTGAAATCTGTCACATAAATTTTTGATGTTACCTGCTGCCTTATGATCTTAAAATGATTATCTAGTTTGACCCACACCTCCATTCTCTTTTTTGTTATTTCTGGTTTGCTTCTTACATTGGTCGTGACCTCACAAAATTTTTTCCAACAATTCCACATGGCATTTAGTTGCTTGTCATCATGGTTGCTGAAGAATCTCCTTGCTTTTGCACCTCCCATTGAGACATCCTGTGGTACATCACTTGAATTTTGTGAAAGCTTTGGATCTTTTCTTAGATAAACATCACCACCATGAAATCCCATTTCTGAAAGAAGACATTCACATTCTTTTATGCACTCATCTGCAAGAGTTGTAGGCTTGATAGAATATGCATAATCCAAGTGAAGATGGACCAACTTGTCAATCATTCTTAACTCTGCATGTAGCGTACATATGTGTACATTTGTCAATGCTATTGGAAGTATGGGATCCAATATCATTGAAGAAGATGAGTAGTTATGAAGAATAACATTTTGTCTAGAAGGAGCCTCTTCAACCTCAACTCTAGCAATCCATCCATTTGTGCCTGGGCTTTGCATGTAGTATAAGCAAGGATACTTACAATTTGCTCCCCCACTTATACCAAACATGCATTTGAGTGTCTTTAGGTCTCCACTTAAATGCCACTCAACTTGAAAGTTCCCGTAGTCTTTGACATTCAACAATTCTCCTGCATGATGCCTTTGGATAACATTTGGAATGTTTGTCTGTGAGAATAACCATTTAAGTGTTCTATGGCTCTTAGATGGAACTTGAGCATAGCCAACCCACCATACCTCCATTTCTGATTGTACTTTGAGAGACGGAGTATCCATTTTCCCAAGGCTATAGTCCAAAGCTTTGTTCATTAGTGCAATACTTATTCTCTCCATTTTTTGATGTTTTTTAAGCTCAGCTTCATCAAGTTTGATTACAAATTTCAATAGACCAAGACATTCATGTTCTTTTATATATGGAACTAAACCATGTATGCTTGAAGCTTTATAATATCTATCCATATGTTGTTAAATGCATTGTAAGTGAAATGTAACTTTTGTTTTCCTACTTTGTAAGGCATGTTACTGTGAATATGATTATATTCACCAAATATTGATGTGATCTTTTTATTCAAGCAGAGCCAAAAATTTCCTACATAATGGGGTCTAGGCAATCCAAAACTTCTAACTTTGTTAAATTTTAAAAATTCTCACCAAACTTTTAAAATTGCTCTATAACCTTTCCTACTCACTCCGATGCTATCACAAATCTTCTGAATTTGAGATGGTTCTAGTAACAGATTCATATCTGTCAAAAAAACTGTTTCAAGCATGTATTTTTATTCAGTTTCAATATTCTTAAAACATCATTTTGACTCAAAATTTCATTACAAAAATGTACGCGCTCAAGGCTTCTATACATATTGAAACCTAGCACATTTGTCACATGGTCTCTAACAATTTTCATTCTTTTCTTTTTCTTGCCAGATTTTTCAGTCAAATCTAAAAACGGTTTTACTCATTTTGATCGCATTCTCAAACCTATAGGAGTTTCTTTCATTTTTTTAAAAGACTTAAAGTGAGAAGAAAAAGTGGATAATTTGCTTTTTAGCTCCCTTATATGTAAATCCTTCTGATGTAGTGTGTTTTGTAGATAGTTTATGTATTGTACATAATTCCTTGAAATATCCCACAGCCTTGAACAATAGCCTCGTAAACCATCCTCACCATCTCCTACAAATCTAAACAGATCATGAAGTTATGAAAAGGGGGATACGTTCCAGTTTGTGGATCAATTGGATAAACAAATCCATCTGTCCATATGTGGATATGTTTCTTGCCTTCCTTTCGCAATCCATCCACTTCAGGAGGATGAAGAGCCCTTTGGAATACTTTTCTTGTCGTCGCATACTCCTGACTAACTGCAATGTTGATATGGAACTTTTCACAATGATTTCGATTGTTTGAAAGCTCAGCGAGAGTATTTGGGTTAATTTTCTCCATGGTTTGCTATGGAAAGTGATCGGAAAGTGTCTAAAATGACGTGAAAGAGAGAAACATGCCTGCTATGAAAAGTAGAGTAAAAAAGCACAAAACGTCATCAGCACACATTATATAGGTCTGTGAACAAGAGGAAAATTCAAATTTTGATCAGCGCTGGATGAGCACAAACTTGGAGGCATAAGATATCACACAAAATTTTCATGATTATCATACGAGTTTCTCTCTCTTCAAAATTTGCATAAGATACGTTTTAAATGAACTTACACGGAATTTCTTAAAGGATTTGACAACTTTAATCAAGATTAAGCACAACTAATTGAAATCCTTACACGGTCATTTTTCGCCCTAATGATCAAAGCTCTTGGAACGCCTTGTATAAGCAAAGTTCTTCACAAAGATTGACCTTTAAGGAGCTTACACTCTTGTTAAGATCAGAGAGGAAGACGAATGGAACACAACATTTCAAACAAGGTATGTGCATTTTGAATATGTAGTTATTCCATTTTGGTCCAGCTATCTTTCAACATATGTTGAATGATATCTTTCGAGAATATTTAGATAAATTTGTGGTAATATATCTTAATGATTGAAAAAGATCAAAAGGACTTAGTTCTTCCAACTATTGAAATTCACATTCACCACTGCTCCAATTCTAGTTCGTCTTGATTCTAGCAAGCCCTTCTTCGTAGAGACAGATGCATCAAACTTCGCCCTTGAGGCCATTTTATCCCAATATGGAGATGGATACCTGCATCCAGTTGCATATCATTCAAGGAAAGTTTCCCCTTCATAAATTAATTATAAAATCCATGATAAAGAACATCGTGCCATAGTGGACGTGTTTGATACCTAGCATCACCATCTAGAAGGAGCAACTCATAAAGTTATTGTGTATACGAATCACAAGAACTTAGAGTATTTTATGATCACCTGAATCCTCAATAGAAATCAATCTCGATAGAGTAACTTTTTATCTAGGTTCTACTTAGTCATTACATATTGTCCAGGACGCCAGCAATGTCAAGCAATGTCAATCAAATGCCTTGTTAAGAAGATCTTACATTGCAAAGAAAGGTGAATAGGTCTTTGATCAACAAGAGAGTGTATTACTCAAGCCCAAGCATCTCCAATTAGCAGCTATCTCTTCAAGCTATCATGAACATTCAACCTTGAATCATTTGATATGTGACACTCTACCACAAAATGAATTGTTTTGTATCGTTGAGCAAAAAACTCAAGAAGGAAAAGTCCAAGAAATAAATGAATTTCAAGAAAAGGATTTGTTACTATTCTAGAACCTATTGTATGTCCTTCCAAGAAAGCCCAGCACCAAGTACTTCAACAACATCATGATAACCTTGCACCAAGACATTTTGGAGCGAATAAAACAATAGAGCAGATATCAAGGGATTTTTGGTGGCCTCAAATGTGGAAGGAATTCAAAGAATATATCCGAACCTGTGACACTTGTAATAGATCTAAGATACCATTACATAAACCACATGGCCGATTGCAACCTTTACAGAAAGGCCATGGGCTTCATTATCTATGGATTTCATCATACATCTACCAAAGTCACATACGTATGATGACATTCTTGTTGTAGTGGATAAATTTACAAAGATGGCACCAAGGTAGGATCAAAACTCGAACCGTATAGTTTTTTGTATGTATGGTATGTACAGTACGTACCAAACTATACCGTACATGTTCAATGTGTTTTTAAATTAATGTAACATTTTCATATTTTTTCCCTCGATTCAAGCATGGCCCAACTCTTATTTGTCATAATTCATTGTTTAATGTTGATATTAGTGTTTAGATAACTTGATTCTTGAATATGCAACATAAAATATCTGTATATTTCTATCATTTATGACTTGTCCAATTTTGGGACAACGTACCAAACCTCAAGGTTCAGTTCAGATCTCAAACCATATGCGAACCGTACGTACCAAACCTAACATACCGTTCTATCTTGGATGGCACACTTCATTCCAACTACCAACGCAATCATAGGTGCAGCCATTGCTAGATTTTTTCTTAGATACATCTTTTGGCTTCATGGATTGTCTAATGATATTGTTGGTGATCTCTACACTAATACAAAGGCACCCAATACCCTCTAACACCTACCACAAAGTATATTCAGCAGAAACATGTTCAAAGGTCCCAATCTAGGGGCTCTCACAACAAATACACCCTATGATCCTCCTTGGGGGAATCCTCTCATAACCTATTGCCTATGGATGCAAAGATTGGTAGTCATACCACCTCATTAATCATCCACCCATTCCTCAACTTGTTCGTGCAGTGTCCTATGAGAGAGATATCAAACCCACCACAAAGGGGTATGAAAAGTGTGCATATCTCGAAAGACCCACACTCTTGATCTAGGATTGGATCTCATCCATATCTTCAATTGTAGTTCTATCTATATGCCTTAGGACCGAAAAAAAACCCCAAAGAATATTCCTCTCGTCCATGAGATATCAATCACTCATGTGACTCTTGGCCACATCATATGGCATGAGGTAGAGGAATATCTACCCTACAGTCTTCATCCATAGGGAGGTGCTAAAAATCTCTTTCACCCCACCAAAACATGCATTGAATTATTGGAATTTTATAGCCCAGTGTTGACATTCAAGGATCACCCCAAAACATGAGTACCTATCCTTTTCCTCTCTCCCTCACATTAGAAGGGGTTTTTTCCTCTACCCAAAAATTACTATGGGCAGTCTATGAAGCTCTTAATCTTTTACAGGTTGTAATATGAGTCTTTCTATGGCCCATACTGATGAAAGGATGCTTAAACAAATAATGGATAAGACATATTGTAACCTACTCATAAAAGTAGTGCTACATTTCAAGGGAGAAAAAAAAATTTAGAATTGATGGACATATTGAAACTACTTAGATGGACATTCTTCTTGATATGTGCATTCATTTAATCATTTTTGAAAACCCAAGGAATATATTACAACAAGTATGAGCTTGATATAGCATTCTTTTTTCAATATTTCTCTTCATCTATGAAGTCATTTATGATACATTGGATTAGTTTACATATGAAATCCATGGTGTTTTATATGGACTTAGGGTGGTACTTTCACTATATTTTCTCAAGACCACTAGAGCAAAATCCCTAGGTTAGATTGGATTCTTTAGAAGATAATGAGAATCGCAAGCAAGCATTAATTGATAGAAGGCAAGCCCACAGCTTTGGATCCTTGAAGGAAGAGAAGATTAGTCAATAAGATTCAAGAAGATCCCATGACAAAGGATCATAGTTATATACAAGGTATCTCTGGTTCGCATGAAAATATGAACTATACGCTTAGAAGCTCCTTCAAAATTATACATCTCAACTCTAGAAAACAAGACCAGTGATGAAAAGAGTAAAGCCAAAGGGTTACAGTTGGTTGTACTCTACCCCATGGTGTGCTTGCTCAAACTCTACCCCATGGTGCGCTTGCACATGACTTCTTCCCCAAGCTTGATGCTCTACAATTCCTAAGGATATATGTTGGAAGGTTTGAAAAATATGGTAAAAAACTCCTTGATTCATTCCTTTTACAAGGAAATTTTCAAGAGCTAGCAATCACAGGCCAAGGTAGGATTGATTAGTGCTAAACATTACGCATGCAAAGGATCATAGTTATATACAAGGTATCTCTGGTTTGCATGAAAATATGAACTATACGCTTAGAAGCTCCTTCAAGATTATACATCTCAACTCTAGAAAACAAGACGAGTGATGAAAAGAGTAAAGCCAAAGGGTTACAGTTGGTTGTACTCTACCCCATGGTGTTCTTGCTCAAACTCTACCCCATGGTGTGCTTGCACATGACTTCTTCCCCAAGCTTGATGCTCTACAATTCCTAAGGATACATGTTGGATGGTTTGAAAGGTATGGTGGAAAACTCCTCGATTCATTCCTTTTACAAGGAAATTTTCAAGAGCTAGCAATCACACGCCAAGGTAGGATTGATTAGTGCTAAAAATTATGCATGCCTATGGATGTAAAGATTGGTAGTCATACCACCTCATTAATCATCCACCCATTCCTCAACTTGTTCGTGCAGTGTCCTATGAGAGAGATATCAAGCCCACCACAAAGGGGTATGAAAAGTGTACATATGTGGAAAGACCCACACTCTTGATCTAGGATTGGGTCTCATCCATATCTTCAATTGTAGGTCTATCCATATGCCTTAGGTCCGAAAAATATCCCCAAAGAATATTCCTCTCGTCCATGAGATATCAATCACTCATGTGACTCTTGGCCACATCATATGGCATGAGGTAGAGGAATATATACCCTAAAGCCTTCATCCATAGGGAGGTGCTAAAAATCTCTTTCACCCCACCAAAACATGCATTGAATTATTGGAATTTTATAGCCCAGTGTTGACATTCAAGGATCACCCCAAAACATGAGTACCTATCCTTTTCCTCTCTCCCTCACATTAGAAGGGGTTTTCTCCTCTACCCAAAAATCACTATGGGCAGCCTATGAAGCTCTTAATCTTTTACAGGCTGTAGTATGAGTCTTTCTATGGCCCATACTGATGAAAGGATGCTTAAACAAATAATGGATAAGACATATTGTAACCTACTCATAAAAGTAGTTCTACATTTCAAGGGAAAAAAAAACTTTAGAATTGATGGCCATATTGAAACTACTTAGACGAACATTCTTCTTGATATGTGCATTCATTTAATCATTTTCGAAAACCCAAGGAATATATTACAACAAGTATGAGCTTGATATAGCATGCTTTTTTCAATATTTCTCTTCATCTATGAAGTCATTTATGATACATTGGATTAGTTTACATATGAAATCCATGGTGTTTCATATGGACTTAGTGTGGTACTTTCACTATATTTTCTCAAGACCACTAGAGCAAAATCCCTAGGTTAGATTATCTTTAGAAGATAATGAGAATCGCAAGCGTGCATTAACTGATAGAAGGCAAGCCCACAGTTTGGGATCCTTGAAGGAAGAGAAGATTAGTCAATAAGATTCAAGAAGATCCCATGACAAAGGATCATAGTTATATACAAGCTATCTCTGGTTCGCATGAAAATATGAACTATAGGCTTAGAATCTCCTTCAAGATTATACATCTCAACTCTAGAAAACAAGACCAGTGATGAAAAGCGTAAAGCCAAAGGGTTAGAGTTGGTTGTACTCTACCCCATTGTGTGCTTCCTCAAACTCTACCCCATGGTGTGCTTGCACATGACTTCTTCCCCAAGCTTGATGCTCTACAATTCCTAAGGATATATGTTGGAAGGTTTGAAGAATATGGTGGAAAACTCCTCGATTCATTCCTTTTACAAGGAAATTTTCAAGAGCTAGGAATCACAGGCCAAGGTAGGATTGATTAGTGCTAAACATTACGTATGCAAAGGGTCATTCTACTAGTTTTGGTGCAATTTGAACGCAACAGTCATCTCAAGATCTCTCTTGAAGCTTTGCATTTGGATAAATAAGTAGTGCTAGTGCGTTCCTTTTAGCGATGGACTTAACATGTTCAATATACCACTATGGAGAAGGATGATGATAAATGTCAAATTCTTGTTCATAGAAGTCTTGTTTTTACAAAAAATTGCCAATGGCATTGAACGATGGCCTTAAATTCCATCATTTTATGATTGACCTTGGATACAGAGGCAATGCAAAATGTTTCCCTACAGCTCTAGAATTCGTTGGGGCACTCAACCCCATTGATAAGAAGCACATTAACATCATCAATGAGCATCTTGAGCACAACCTATTTCTCAAATTGGGTAAGAGAATCACATTTTATTTTCCCTCATTGAACATGGACATTCACCATGCACGTGAGACCATTGGTAACAATAAAATAAAAGAGAGGGAAAAGCAAGAAACCTTGACTGATAGAACATTTAAGATCTAGAGAAGATTACAACTTAGTGTTAGTATTAATCCTAGTTGAGTTCTTCCCCCACAACGTAAAAACCACTTTAGTGGACTAAGAACCCACGACTAAATCCTTGAGGGATTGAAGAATGAAATCCCAATCTAATCTGTCAAAGGATTGATCAAGTTAAATCTTCAGAATTTAAGGTTTGGATTGGCTTATGTGGCTAATTCCAACACTTACTTCATATCGATGCTGGCCTCTGAGATTGCCCTCCCTTTGATGAAACCTTTGTGGTCCTTAATAACCCACAATTGAAGGTGATTTGTAAATGGATTCACGCACGCTTTTGCAACGTCCTTCTATCCCACATGGAGCATGATTATTGGTCTCTAGATAGTTCTTACTATCTTTCTTTACAATCAGTGAATCTTTAAAGATTGAAGAACTTGTGAGTCAGGTCATAAGGACTCAGACTCTTCTCCTTAGGAAGGTATTCAATAAGCTCAACACGTTCACACCTAGAAAACAATTCATGGAGGCATTGAGAAAATTTAGGAGGGTCCATATCAATCCTAAGATGCAAGAGATAGGCCATGTGCTCTCCTTCTAGTAGTTATAGGGGAGGAGATGTTGGGATTTTCTTTAACATGATTGATAAGAAAAATTGATGGTTCTCTTTCTCAATTGCACACTCGATCATCGCCTAGTTGACTATATAGGGAAAGAACTCTTTGTTGTATATTTTTCTTGAGGACTTTGCCCATTTAGGAGGCGGCTTGAGTGAAATCGAAGATACAAAGGGTTTTGATAATGGAAGCTCCCAAGATGAGTATTCCATCAACAAAGAATAGAACCTTGAGCGCAAGAGCTCCATAATAAGCTCAATAAGAAAGACGCCAAGTGGATTATAGGGCCCTCTTGACCGAGATGGACATAACGAGGAGAGAATACACGAAAAGAGATAATCATTACATTTTCTCTTAGTTACACTAGAAAGACGCGCGCGCAACCACACACACACACACACAATTGCCTTGATGCGATTCTTTCCGCGTGACAATCACTCAGAGGAAGTAAGTTAGGCTAGAAGCACACGCGCGCGCGCGCACACAGTTGTAAAAGCCTTCGACGATAGACTGCATTGATGCAATTCTTTCCACGTGACAATCAATCACGGAATACAAACTTGACAATATTATTACATTTAAAGACGTTTGAATTTTGATTTATTAGAATCACATTCAATATCAGAAAACCCCACGCATAGCAGCTAGTTAAAATCAAAATTTGTACATGTGAACTTCTCCATCTCGTCAATCATAGATTCGCCCACGGCAAGTCAAGCATATTACGTAAAGGATGTAACAGAAAACCTAACAACGGAAATAAACAACTGTCACACACACACACACACAAACAAAAGAAATCAACTCCACTAAGCCCCGCCAAAGCAGGAAAGATCACTGATCAGTTGCCTCCTCAGCTGTGCGCGCGTCTATCTAGCAAACCCAGTCAAGGAAGCCGCGGTTGTTCATAACGCAGTCATCCAGATCGACTGATGATCGCACAGCTTGATGGTTATTATTGATGCATGTCGCAGAGAGCACAGTTCCGTGAAGTTGAATATCACTGCCTGATTGACTGAACTCGCACTTCTTCTCTATGAGGTGCAACGCAAAACGCCGTTGTCGTTAGCAACCTTCTCGTTGAGGTAGAGTTGGGAGGTATTGGGCGGAGTTCCGCACGTAGCTTCAAGATGCATTCTATCCGGCAGAAGTCTTATATTACGGCAGGAATGACTAAAGTTGCCACCCACAAAGAGACACTGCTTCCAATCAAACAATCAACAGAAGATTGGACACACGCACAAAGTAACGCAAACGCTCATCTGCACACGTTGGGAGGAACTTCCAACCATTCAAATGGCCTATTTTTTACTATAATTACCTCTGCGAAGAAGCCGAAGAAGCTGCGAAGCTGCTGCGCACTACAAATAGGAGCGCTCTGGCAGCGCACAGTCTCTCAATGTCAAGTTTATATTGGGTTGAACCTCGTAAATGAGGAGCTCATCTGAGCATCCGACGTCGAGAAAATCGCTGCAAATACACATCATTTCACTACAAACTCTCCACCAATAGAAAAAATTTACTTTCCTCTTGATCTTTTTCAATAATTGGAAGAACTAAGTCCTCTTGATCGTTTTCAATAATTGGATGATCATGGTATGAGAGCTCTACGCAAGCATCCATGGAGACCCCTTGGTGATTCACCTTGTTCATGACATCAAATAAATTTAGATTTCTTCTCATTTCTTTGTAAGTGGTCTCACATGTAGATAAAGTGAAGGATGGCTATGTTTGTAGGTTGAAGAAAGCATTTTATGGTCTCAAGAAAGCCGCAATGGAGAACCTAGAGGAGGTTGTATACATGGACCAACCATCAGGGCTTGAAGATAAAGTCAAGAAGGAAGGTGAACTATCTCTCTACTTGTGTGTATATGTAGATGGCGTAATCATTACAGGAAATCATCAAGAAGGTATCAAGGACATCAAAAGGAACCTTGGGAGGGATTTTAAATTCTCAGACCTTGGAGATCTAAGGTACTCTCTAGGTATTGAAGTAATATAAAAAGACAATGGCATTTGTCTTATGTACAGGGAGTACGTTTTGGATGTTTTGAAGAAGTGTGGACTTACACAATGTGAACCATTATGTAATCTTAGGGAGGTAAATATAAAATTGAATTCAATGGAAGGTAATGAAGTATAGGATCCACTTCTATATAGGTCTATGGTTGGATCATTAAACTATGCCACTATTACTAGATCAGCTCTAGCGTGCGTTTTCTCAATTCATGCATATAGCTAGAGTTTCACATTTACTTCCAACAAAGAGAGTACTCAGATGTCTCAAGGGTATACTCAATGAAGGTCTATTTTATCCATTTGAAGATGAATTGAATGTAAAATCCTATACAAATGTTGATTGGGCTAGATCCAAAGAGGATAGAAGAAGCACAAGTGGATATGTAGCAATGCTTGGCAAGAAAGTCATCTCTTCAATGGCAAAGAAGAAACCCAAATTGCCCTGTCATCCACTGAAGCTGAATATAGGCATTATCTCAAGTAACCTGTGAGCTTATGTGGCTCAAGAAGCTAACGTTTGAGTCAAACTTGTAGGTTAATCAATTTCCAATCTTATGTGACAATATGAGTAGTGTGCACCTATCTGCCAATCCAATCTTCTATGCTGGAAGCAAACGCATAGAGATACAATATCATTACATCAGAGACAAGGTGCTTCCTAAAGAATTTCATGTGCAATATATAAGTACTAAGGACCAATGTGCTGACATGTTCATCAAAGCTCTCGACTCAATGAGTTATCAAAGTTCAAGAAAGGCAATATCAAAGGCCTCCAGCTACCTCACGACCACAGTCAAATCATCATGAGACTTTTTGCTGACGATATGAACGCGTTCGTTCACAATGATAATACCAGCCTGGAGACTTTCTGGAGGTGTCTTGACACCTTCTGTGAGGCCTCTGGATCCAAAATCAACCACAACAAGACCGCCTTTAGGGCCATTGTGGGACACCAACCTGGCCTTCTCATTGATCATGGCTGTCAAATCATCCCGCAGGGCCAAATCTTTCGGCTGCTCGGAATCCCCTTGGGGTTTGGCGTCTCTATGGAGCAGCGATGGAACTGGGTGCTGGCCAAACTTGAAAACAAGCTAAACTACTGGAGAGGCATGCAAATCAATCTCGCTGGACGGGCGATGGTTATCAACACGTTCCTCCTCTCGTCTACCATCTATTTCCTTTCTTGCTGGAGACCGAATGAGCAAGGCCTGTCCAAACTGAATAGCATTTGCAGAAACTTTCTTTGGACGGGCGACCATAACAGAAGGGGGGTGCCTAAAATCAAATGGGCCATCTGCACCAGCCCTAGAGATAGCGGGGGGCTTGGCATCCTGGACATTGGGTGTATGGCGAACAAACTGGCGGCCAAATGGATGATTAAAGCTTGGTGCAATAGGGAGGCCTCGTGGGCCAAGCTAATCTTCAGAAACAAAAACGAGTTGGCCCTCACGGGGTCCCCGAACTGGAAGAACCTTGACATCATGACCCTGCTATTCTCCCCGATACCTGTCTTCCCGAAAGGCTCCAACCTCGTTTGCTCTCTTTGGAAGGGCTGGAATAAAGTCAAAAGCTTCACAAGAATTAGTGAGGACTGGAAGTGGGCGGCCGGAATCAGACAAAACGACTCTATCTGGTTTCCAATACATGGCATCCGGAGTGTGGAATCGTGGAACATGCAAAATGCCAAGAAGCTATGGAACAAAGGATTCAAAAAATGGAAACACCTCTGGAAACAAGACACCAACAGTTGGATCAACTTCGAGGATATCGACCCTCGCATAAACATCTCCTACGAAGAATGGAACACCTTGCAAAGCAGATGCCTCGCTTGGGATCGTCACAAAACTCGCCTTCTCATGGGACATGATGCTCCGAACGCGCGTGGCCTCAAATGGCACAATGGAAATAGCCTACTCAAAATCCCGAACATCAAAGAAACAAATGACCTCGAGATCAGCCTCAACAAGAAGTGGTGCCTGTCTTGGACGCGGCTTCGGTGGGACATGAAATTCATGGGTATCTGGCACCCACTTATAGAGATTAAGAAGTCTGTCCTCTTATGGCAAATTCTTCATCGCGGAATTTGGACTAACCATAAGGCAAGCAAAATTTGTGGGATCCCTCCGTGGTGCAAACGCTGCCACCGTGCAATCGAAGATGTTCCACACATCTTCCTTACTTGCCCCAACTCCTCCAGAATCTGGCAGATGGTTGGACTGAAAATCAGAGTTCAGAAACAGCTTAGTTGGAAACAAGTCCTCTTGGGAGAAGCGATTGGATGCTCTGCGGCTCTCTGGAATGCAATCAGAGGGGAAGTCGTGTGGAAAATCTGGCGAGAGCGGTGTGCTCTCAACTTCGGCGACCCCCCCAGGGAGTGGTCGATTGAAAAATCTCTATTCCTCCTTGGCAAAAGGATCGCCAACAGTAAGAAATCCCCCCCCTTCAGACACCATCAAGTCCTCATTTTGATCAACAATAAGCTCAAACCCAAGTGGGTCCCGCATGAGGGCGACGAGAGGGTGATCAACCTTCTTTGTAATGCAACCTAGGAATCATCCATGCTTCCCCTGCTTTGTGGGATTTGGGGGGTCCCGTGGGCACTAGTCCCCTCTTCTTGTACCTTTGTTTCTTAATTTAATTCAAGTCCGGGAGAGTAGGCTATTGCCGAACTTCCTTTAAAAAAAAAAAAAAAAAAAAAAAGTTGAAGAAAGGCAAATCCCAATTGAGTTTTAAAAAAAATGGCTAGTACATGCACGATTGTTTTTGGCTATCCAAGCGTATAACCATTTAAATATTATATTTCAACTATGATGTATTCTTAATAGGAGACTTTTTTTAGGGAACTAATCACTATGATAGAAAATACCCCAATTAGCAAATCCTCTTTCTTCCATCATTATTCATGAGGGCATCCTCTCTCTTCTAGATGAATATTCTACCCTTTAGCATGTATGAAATATTTTTACAAGGAATATTTTGCCCCATAAACCTAAAAGCACAATCAATTTTATGGTTCTATAAAAACGAAATTGTCTTCCTACGACTGTTGCACGAGCCGTTTCCAAGATTGCTAAATATTCCAACTCATATATGCATAGGCATAAAAGCATATGTTTTCCTCGCTTCTAAATTCATTTCCTAGTACGTTATATTCTTTGCTTTCTTCCTCAAGTAATTTTCTCCTACTACAAGGATGTCAATATGGTACTTCCCTTGTTTTAGGTAAATTAATCGTTGGCTTAGTCCATTCAATAGCTAAAATAAGGAAGTATAACATTTCCTCTTCTACTAGTTTTCTTTTCCTTGAATAATTGAAAATTTATATACACTTTGATACTTTTCCATTATTTTAAATCCCCATTTGTTTTGTTGGATGCTTATATAGGAATAATGTTGGCCTATCAAAATTTCATCAGCTTGTTTGAATAGCTCTTTCCTCTCATTTTAATCTACATAAGACAATAAAAATCCTATTGAATCTTGATAATATAAGCTTATTGAAATAGTGTAGTATTTTCTTGTTTCACGTCAACATTTTGATGTCTTAGATATGTCACTATGTTGTGGCCCATATGCAAACCTATCATTATCTTCTCTAGAAATTTTGGCATGGTTTATAGGTTGAATGGATAACCAATTTCATGCCCAATACTACATCCATAGATAAGTTTTCTATTTTTTGTCTCAACAGATGGTCTACTCTTATATGATTATTTCCTTTCTTAATTACTGCCCTAAATTCAAACATATCAACAATAGGAATCATTTGACAAGCCTACTTATGCTACAAGTTGTGTTTGCTAGATGAGTTTGTGTGAATGATCTACAAAGAACTTGAAATTACTTTCTATTAAATTGTGCTTGTACTTTTTAATGACAAAGATCATGCTTAAGCCATCTCTTTCTATTTTTGTATTGTTTCTCATAGGATAAATCAACCATTTGCTAGGATAGCAAATGGGAAAATACAATTTCTCCTTTTTAATATTTTATAAAAGTACATGCCCAATCACGTAATGGGATGTATCAACATGCACATGGGAGAGCTTGCTCCATTCTACCACTTTCAAGATGAAGGTTGTGTTCAACATTCTACTTAGTTTACTGAATGTATTTTTACATTCTTTTATTTAATTGAAATTTTGTATATGAAATACATATAAGAGCTTGATGATGATAGGTGCATAAGAATAAAACTTCCATAGCAATAAAAATATCCCATAAAAACTTAAATCTCCTTTATGTTCTTTGGTCAAGATCAATTTCTGATCACTACTATTTTATCCTTCTTCTTGGATATCGCATTCTTGGAGATAGTTTGACCAAAATTGCGCACATGAAAGATCTATGTCTAAGGATATCAATATTAAGGTTTCTCATTACTTTTCTTGGCCCATACATGTTGCATGCAATTTTCAATGTATGTTGTTGTATTATTAAGGCCAAAAGTTCTTTAAGGGCCATCCACATTTTGAAAGGGACTCTATGCTTTGGGACCTTTTTTTCTCATTTTACAATCCAAAGAAAAAAGTTTAGAATGATTCCATAACCTTGTATCTTGAGTGATTCCCATCTCCTTTCGTGATTTAATCTTTATCTTTCGATTCTCTTTTTTTCTAATCCTTGATCTTTATGTTAAAAAGTCTATTTCTTATGGTTATGGACTTTTGATATTAATATCTCAACTTCAATTCATATTTTCACGTCCACTCTTGCACACAATTTATGCAAACACATGCAATATCTAAAGGTATTATTCATTCCACCACCAATATTTCATTAAAAGATGTTAGGTTTTGAGGTGATGGTGAAACATTTCTAAGAGTTTTTAGGAGGACGTAGCCCACCAGTGCTCCACACTTTTCGCTTTCACACTTTCCTTTGGACAAGTGGAAACTTGGGCATGGTTTATCTAAATTTGTGGTTTTCAACCACGTTTAGGGATTCCAACTTTTCATAATTATAATGTGCCATAAAATTGCTTTCGAGGCACTAGTTGTAATTGCTTTTTCCTAAGAGAATCAAGTATATCTCGGTTGAGTTAAAAGAAACCTAGTGTGGCCACATCGACTTGTGAAATTAAGTATAGGGTAGTGTTCATAGATACAATGGATTGTAAATTTCCAACATGCCTATTGATGGATCTATGCATGGAGGTTGATGGACCTACACATGTTCTCACTAATAGTCAGAGTGCATTGATAGTTGCAAGAAATCTTGTGTTTCATGCATGCATGAATCACATTGAAGTTCATTATCATTATGTCATAGAGCAGCTTCATGCTAGAGATATTTATTTGCTATATGTGCCTCCACAAGATGATATGCCAGACATATGCACTAGGGTTCTTCCACCAAAAATGTTTGAGTCTTTTTGCAAAACTTTAGGTTCATGACCTTGTGAGGGCTGATCTGTCACTCCTCGTGTGTTCACATCATTTGCTACAGGGGGTTTTGTTACACTTACATCTCCCTTCAGTGGCTTTGGTGTGAACCATTTCCCTATACATGGGTTTTACTCTAAACTTGGCTAGAGTTTTTTTTTTCCTCGTGTAACCACATATACATGATATAATCATATGTGGTGGCACTTTGTACTTAGGGATTTACTTATAGCTCTCGCTTCACTCATTCTCATACTACTTATCATGGATTTATATAGAGCTCTTCCAGCCATCAACTTTTCTTAGTGTAGCGATCTCCTTCTTCGCTCTTATGTGTACTTCTATTCATGCTTCCTCACTCACTCATACATCCAACACATAATACAATAATTATATTGTGGCCCATATATCAACATTAACACTATCCTCTCTAGCAACTTTTGTACGGTTTCTAGGGTGAATAGGTCAGAATCGTGCATACCATATACTACACCCATTGGTCATTTTTCATTTTTTAGTCTCAAAAGACAACCTACTCCTAAATGAGTATTTTGTTTTTTGAATACTACCTCAAAGTAAAATAGTATCAACAATAGCAATTATATGCTTTGTGGAAAGCTTCAAACTTCTCGCTAGGTAGAGCCTTCATAAAAAGGTCTGCAATGTTCTCATGCGTAGGCACATATGCCAAGCTGATCTCCCTAGTAGAGAACCTCTCCCTATCATAATGATAATGCACCTCAATGTGCTTAGTGCGAGCATGGAACATAGGGTTCTTGGCAACTACCAATGTGCTCTAACTGTTAGTGAACATGGTGGTGGCAGAAGACTGACCAACACCCAAATCAGCCATCAGGCGTCTGAGCCACATACACTCAACAATCATTGTAAAAGCATAGAAATATGATGCAAGAGAGGCCTATGAGAGCTTGATCGAGTAGGATATGATAGAGGTGCATCTAATTTGCTATCACACAAAGTCTACACTAGCCAATTTGGCATAGTTTTTGCCTGCTCAATATCAGCTCTCTCATCAACAAGTGCATCATGTAAATCTGCATTAGATATGGAATGATCTGCATCATCACATGAAACTTGCAAAGGCTGATAAGTTGCCTCATTAGGAGAAGCACTAGACTGACCACCTATAAAAAGAGGCAACAAAGTATCATACATGTCTTTGGAGCTAACAGATGTCTCCTTAGTACATGAGAGCAATGGTTGAATAACATCTTCCACAAAAACAACATCACGGGTAATCAAGATGCATTTAATCTGCAGATGATACAGACAATAGCCTTTACCTTCAAAATTGTACCCAACAAAATACATTTTATTGCTTTATCATCCAATCTTCTACGATGTTGTTTAGGCACTAATGCATATGCCAGACAACCAAAAACATGCAAATGAGCAACAGATGGCTTGCGACCATGCCAAGCCTCATATGGAGTGATAGACTGCAATGCTTTAGTGGGACACTTATTAAGTACATATGTTGCACACATAATAGCCTCAAGCTAGAAACAATGTGGTAAAGCCTGACTCCTGACCATAAACCTCGTCATCTCCATGAGTGACATGTTCTTTCATTTAACAACTCCATTCCGTTGACGTGTATACGGCACTGTACGTTGTTGTTTTATCCCACGTTCAACTAGAAATGCATTAAAGTCAGAAGACATATATCCCCCCCCCCCCCCCGATCAAAACGAAGGGTGCCCATTTTACATGCTGAGAGATTTTTCAGCCAAAACCAAAAACTGTTTGAAGCACATAAACACTTCCGACTTTTCCTTCAATGGATATACCCATGCATGCCTCAAAAAATCATCGATAAAAATCATGAAGTAAAGATAGTTCCCAAAAGAAGGTGTCTGCATAGCACCACAAACATCACTATGTACAAGCTACAATTTCCGAGCAGCCCCAACCCAACCATCTTTTGGAAAGGAAGAATGCTAAATTTTTCCCAAAATACAGCCTTCACAAACATGTTTTCCTCACATCTCAAGTTTGGGCAAAGAGGACACCATTTCAAATTTCTGCACGTGTAGCAAACTAGCAAAATTTTGATGACCAAAGCGTGTATGCCAAAGCTTTGCATGTGACACAGCTTGAGAATCATCTACTACACATGCCGAATCATTTACAGATCTTTCATAGTGTATGAGCTTATACAACCCATGACACAAAATGCCAAAAGCAATAATGATGTTGCCATTCGATAGATCATGAACTGTACATTTGTCATCAACAAATTTCACAACCAAGACAATCTTGGCTAATGCAGAAACTAATAACAGATTTTTCTTGATACTTGGCAAAAAGAAAGCATCACACAAACTGAAAGAACTACCATCAGTAGCAAAATGATCTTACCAACTCCCACAACAAGATAAGAGGATTTGTTGGTGGATGTAACAATATTTCTTGTAGGGACAAGCTCGAGTGAAGAGAAGAAACTGCACTGCGAGGTAATATGTTTGGTCGCCCCACTATCAAAGTAACAAACATCTTAGTCTACTACAGACATGCACTACTCATGAGAAGATGGGTCAAAACTGCAAACAGTAGTAAATGCCCATTTTTCTTTCTACACAAGTTTAGCAGAATCCAACGCTGCTCTGATTTTTCGGAGACCTTTCTGGGCTTGGTGTTTTCCTTTGTTCACTTCCTCCTCGAGACGCCAGAGTCTGTGGTAAAGCGCTTCCCTACGAGCCCGCCGCACTGTCTCGAGCATCTTCTTAGTTCGGATCATGATCTTGCGAGACTTGTCGACCGCACTTCTCCAGCACTTGGCTGGGGCCAAGCCAGAGGCGAACGCCACCTTCCACACATCGGCAATCTCTTGATGGACGGAGGGGAGAGAGAAGGTAGAAGCGTTGGCATGGAACCACGGAGCCTTGTGGGTCCAGTTGGAAGGTTGAAAAGTGATAACGATCGGGTAGTGATCAGAGATGGTGAGGTCAGTACGTTGCGTGATGGAAGGGTGGCCCCACCGATGAGTAAAGCTCTGAGAGATGTAGCATCTATCAAGTCTAGCTTTCCTCAGATCCTCGCCCGCTTGGAGATTCGACCAGGAAAAGCCATTCGAGTCTTTGAATTCGACCAGATCCAAGTGGAGTTTGGTCATGTCCCACGTTTCTTTCTCCCGACTGTCGATGACCCTGCCCTTGCCCATCCATCTGTCCATAGGGTCCTCCACCATGTTGAAGTCTCCACATATAAGCACGTTGTGGGGGAGGGAGTCAAGAGAAGTCCAAGTGTTCAGCCTCTCCAAATCCCCGTTAGGGGCGTACAAAGAAACCATAGTAACACAGAGGGGAGCACCAAAAGAAACCGCAATCCAGCGGTGATTTACATCTTCAATGGAGTTCTCAAGCTTTTCAAGCCAGGGTTGTTTAACACCGATAGCCATTCCACCGGACCCCCGCTGGTGCTTTGTTGGGATCCACACATGAGCCGAGGAAACCTGTCTGAGCCGTTTCAGAAGGTCTTCTCCGTCAATTTTAATCTCTTGAATGCATATAATGTCTGGTTTTAAGCTAATGTCGCGGAGCCATTGACCAATG
>CM035423.1:158976188-159018688 GCA_020310875.1 Ceratopteris richardii | reverse complement strand
TTCCATCCACATTGGAGGGTCTTGTAGATAAATGGTATAGTCAATATGCAGATGGCCATTTCACTACATGGGAGGCTGTGAAGGCGGCGTTCTCATAGACATTCCGACCAAGTGATTCCTCGGAAAGAGCTCTAGATTAGCTAGAGAATTTGAAGCTAAGATCAGGTGAATCCTTTCATGAACTTCACACTAGAACAAAAGCACTTGTTGCACGTCTGCCACATGCTCCAGGTGACTTTTTGGTTAAAAAGTGGATAGAAAAGGCTCTGCCCAGGTCATCTCAGCAGAAGCTTCGTGAGTCTCTTAGATTGGATGCAACCCTCAATGATTTTGTTGCAGCGGCATCACGCATAGAAGAAGCAAGGCAAGATTTTGAAGAGGACACACAAAGAAATTATGCTACAGACCTGGATCCTATTGGGCAACTAAGGAGGGAACTGGAGGCATTGAAAATGCAACAAAATCAACAAGAAGAGAAGGTCTTGCCACCACTACGTCGCACTGATGATGAAGTAGCCCAACTTCGCCGTGAGTTAGAAGATTTGAAGACCACTCAAGATATAAGGAGACAAAGTACAATCTGTAACAACAATGGACATTCCAATGCTAATTGCCCTATTAAGGTAAGCTGTCAATTTTGTGGAAAGGATGGTCATGAAGCAAGAGATTGCTACTACCTCAAGGGTACACAGCAGAGAGGTAACCCTCAAAATTTGGATTCATATTATGCTAGTACTTCAAATACATCAAATAGAGAGGAGAATCGGCCTCCAAAACCTAGATATAATAGACCTCTGATGTGCTATCGTTGTGGTGAGTACGGCCACATGCAAAATAGGTGTTCCCTCCCAGAAGATGCACCTCCTTGTCAACATTGTCCAAAGGCCAAGGATCATTATACCAAAGATTGCCCAAGAGGTCGTCCTGCTCCAATCCACATGATTGCAGTCTCTCCACAAGAAGAAGGTATGACCACCCAGTCTTATGCCGTTTCATCCTCTGCAATGCCCATGATGACCAGAGCTAGGCAAGCAGCAGCAATCCTTAGGGAGGAACAACAAGGATTTCATAGGGAGGAACAACAAGGATTTCATGATAAAGAGGAAGAAAAGAAGTCTGGATGGAAGGACCAAGCAGAAATTGAAGGAGCTTATGAAAAGATGGCTACTTCTCCAAGGGGCCAACCAACAAATTTGCAAGAAGACACTCATAAGGTAGACATTGAGCAGATCTTGAGAGGTATTCATCACAAGGTTAGTTTGTACGAACTTATCAAAATGGATTCAAAAATAAGAAGTGACTTACTGAAGATTATACACTCTGCTCACTTGGTCCAATCACCTAGTATAGATGGTTTCATGGTTGATTTTCCCCCTGCACCCTTAGCAAACTACCAAAGCTCGAGATTGTCTGTTTGTATAAAAGATGAAACTCTCACAGGTGTGATCATAGATGGAGGCTCTGGTATCAATTTAATGCCAGATTTTACAATGAAGAAACTGAAATTGAACCCCACCAAGTTGGCACCATTCACGGTTACATTAGCAGATCAAAATCGGGTTGCACCACTTGGCATGATTGAAAAGGTACTGATGGTAGTACAGGGCTGCCACTTTGTTCTAGATTTTGTTGTTATTGCACTTCCACAGGAGACTTCTTACCCTTTACTCCTGGGGAGACCTTGGCTGAGACAAGCAAAAGCTTTGCAAGATTGGGGGAAAAACAAATTATGGATTTCAACAAGCACCAATAGCCAACTGCAACTACATTTGGAAGAAGGATTGACTCAGGAAAAACCACTGGATATACTGTGGACACTTAGGTAATGCCCTCTCTACCCCAAGAAGATGATACATTGTTAAATTGGATGATGGGAAGTGCAGAGTGTTGCACAGTGGAGATCAATGAAATTGAGGAAGAAGTTGCAGATAAGGTAATTACAGGAAAGGGCAATGAAGACGACAAGGTGTTGGAGAATGAGCAATTGCAAGAAAATACAAGCTTTGAAGAGGCAACCAATATAAAAGTATCGGAGGTGGAAGGTTATGAACCTAAGAGCAGAGAAGATCTTCCTTTTGCAGATATACCTCAAGGATGGATAGAAGAACATGTTGCAGAATATAAATTAAAATCCACTCTTGCATATAGTGGAGATGATTTCTCAAACAAGACCAGTCCTGAAACATTGGTTCAAGAAGTAAATTTAGGGGATGAAGAGAACCCTCAAGTAGTCCACTTAGCATCCTGGTTGTGGCATTATCCTCCTTTACTACAGAAGGTAACTTCTTTGCTTTTTGCCTATAAAAGTGTCTTTGCATGGTCCTACAAAGATCTAACAGGGATACCAAAGGAGCTTGGATTACATCGGATACCCTTAGTTGAGGGAGCCGCGCCTGCAAGAAGTAGACCATATCGACTCAATCCGAAGTATGCAGAGGCAGTAAAAGCAGAAATTACAAAACTGGAAGAAGCAGGTATAATTGTTCCAGTAGAACATTCCAGGTGGCTTTCTTCTATGGTTATTGTGCCCAAGAAAAATAGTGGAAAAATAAGAGTTTGTGTCAATTTTCGTGCTTTGAATAAAGTGACTGTTCAAGATGGATTTCCTCAGCCCTTCACAGAGCAAGTACTTGAGGAAGTAGCTGGTCACACTTTGTATAGTTTCTTGGATGGTTTTAGTGGCTACAATCAGATAGTGATCCATCTTGATGATAGGGACAAAACAACCTTTGTTACTCCCTAGGGCACTTATGTCTATACTCGCATGGCTTTTGGTTTGAAGAATGCACCATTTACATCATTACCTGTAATGATGATGTCATCAACATAGACACAGAGATAGATTATCTCTGAATTACTTCTCTTAATGAACAGAGAAGTGTCAGCCTTACTCATTACAAAACCTTGGTCTTGGAGGTATGTAGTTAGCCTATAATTCCATGCCCTAGGTGCCTGCTTCAATCCATATAAAGCCTTCTTTAATTTGCAAACATAAGTTACCTTCTTAGGGTCTTCATAGCCAGGAGGTTGTGACATATAAACCTCTTCTGAAATCCATCCATTTAAGAAACTATTCTTGACATCCAATTGGTACATGTTCCAATTCTTTGATGCAACCACACTCACCAACACTCTGATTGTTGGCATCTTGGCCACAGGAGAAAATGTTTCTTCATAGTCAATGCCTTGGGTTTGTGCAAAACCCTTTGCTACTAATCTGGCCTTGTACCTGTTAATTGTGCCATCACAATTTCTTTTCAATTTATAGATTCATGTGGATCCTATTACCTTCATGGAGTCCTTCTTGGGTACTAACTCCCATGTATCACTCTCCTTGAGTGCTTCAATCTCCTCATCCATAGCTTCCTTCCATTCTGATTTTGTGATTTCTTCTTCATATGATCCTGGTTCTTCATTTAGCAAATCCTTTGCAAGATAAATTGAATGTTTAGTAACAAGAGATGTATCATACCCATATCTGATAGGTTTTTTGCTCTCTCTTTGAGACCTTCTGATAAATTGAGTTGAAGATTCTGGTATGTCCTCAAGCTTCTTCATCTTCATTTTGCCTTTGGACTTCCATGCCTTGAACTCTTCAAGGTTGATTGTATCTTCATCATCTGAACTTGTCTCTCCATCCTGAGTAGGTTCCTCCTTTGTAAGTTTTGGAAATTCTTCTTCCAAATCATAGGGTAGTTTGACCTTCTTGCATTCATTCTCATACCAAGAATCATTCTCATCAAAGATCACATCTCTGCTTACCATAAATCCCTTATTGGTAGGGTTATAAAACCTGTAACCGTTTTTATTTAAATCATATCCAATGAAAATACATTTTTCAGCCTTTGGATCTAGCTTTCCTCTTACCTGTGAAGGAATGTGTACATATGCTACACATCCAAAAATTTTGCAATGATCCAATGATGGTCTCTTCCCATGCCATGCTTCATATGGTTTCATACCATCAAGTGACTTTGATGGTAACCTGTTTATGAGATAGGTGGCAGTAGAGACACTCTCTGCCCATAGGTAGTTGTTGGAGGATAAACACTCCTATGTGCACAACAAAAGCAAATGAACCCTCCTAGGATCCTGAAATTTTTCAGACATAGGCTCTGTATTTTCTGAGTTTCTCCGAGTATATGCAGAGAATGAAAATGAAATTTTGCAGGCATAAACTAGACTTTAAGAGCTTTCAAATGAGAGTAAAATCACTCCATTTGGATACTGTATGATGCCTCAACCAGCTGTAACAAAACAGATAACTTGATCTCTTCACAGAGTATGAGCTAACTGGACAGACACTGTTCTGGACATTTCTCTGCACATGTGCAGGCACTGAACCTGAGACTTATACCAGACAAAGTAGAACTTATAAGCTTTCCAACAAGACAAAAATCATTGCAAATGGATTCCGGATGAAGGAGAAACAACAATTACAAGACCGGGGGGTCTGCCAAAAACATCTAGATAGATAGAGTGTGTAAAAGTGAAATTTCTGCAAAATATGCAGAGAACAGCTAGTAGGGGGTGTGCTTAAGCAAGGGGACAGCTTGGGCACGTATTTCCACGACTCTAAGTCATAATACAACTCATTAGAGGTTTTAAAGACCACCTACTAACCTCTTTAACCAATCAAAAACATATACATGTCAAAAGTGAGGTCCAATCACATCAAGAGGTGAGCTAAATCTTCTCTAATCAACTTCTTTCCATTATGGGCATAATTGGATGCCTCAAACTCGTGGAAATCAGCCTCCTTTGATTGTGGATGATGTGGAAGGTTCAATTTGGGGCATGTTCCCACACTCTTGAGCTTGAAAAACTTTCAACACTCCCCCTCAAGCTCAAGTCTTTTCCTTTGTTGCTTCAGCCTATGTCTCTTATGTTGATAGCTTCCTTGAATCCTCCAAGCTTTGTACCTTCAAGAAACTTTGTCATCATGTCTGCAACCTGCATTTTAGTGTTCACATACCTTATATCTAGCTCTTTTGCCATCACCTTTTCTCTAACGAAGTGGTAATGAACCTCTATGTGCTTGCTCCTTGCATGAAACATGGGATTGTTAGCTAGATAGATGCTTGAAATGTTGTCTCCATAAAGAGGAAACTCCTCCACTTCCACTTCCAAGTCCTTAAGTATCTTCTTAAGCCATAATAGCTCACATGTAGCCAATGCTAAACCTCTGTACTCAGCCTCTGTGGATGAAAGAGCAACAGTGGGTTGCTTCTTAGAGCTCCAAGAGATCACTTTTGTACCTATCATGAAAACATAACCCGATGTACTCCTTCGATCATCCTTGCTACCTGCCCAATCAGCATCACTATATCCTTTGACACTTAGATCAGCATCATATGAGTAAAATAGACCTTGGTTGATGGTGTGCTTGATGTAACGAAGCACCTTTCTTGCCGCCATAAGATGATCATGAGTAGGTGCATGCAAAAATTGAGAGAGAACACCTACTACATATGCAAGATCAGGTCTAGTGAATGTAGCATAAATTAATGAACCAATTATGCTTCTATATAGTGTAATATCTTGTATAGCCTCTCCTTGACCTGCAACCAACTTTGTATTGGGCTCCATGGGCTGAGAAAGTGGCTTACAACCACTCATACCAAACCTGTATAGCACATCCAACAAGTATTTTCTTTGAATCAAGAAGATGCCATTGTGTGCATAGATTACCTCTATTCCCAAGAAGTACTTTAGTGTTCCAAGATCAGATATCTTGAACTCCTTCCCTAGCTTTGATTTGATATCTTTAATACCTGCAATATCACTTCCTGTGATGATCAAATCGTCCACATAGATGCATATGTATACCATCTTGTCTCCTTGCTTCTTCATGTAAAGTGATGGATCTGCAACACTTTCTTTGTATCCACAACTTGATAAATAATCCACTAACCTCTGATTCCAGGCCCTTGGGGCTTGCTTTAGTCCATATAATGCTTTCCTTAGCTTGCAAACATGATTTGGGTACCTCATACTAGCAAATCCTTGAGGTTGGCTCATGTAGACTACTTCTTCAAGCTCTCCATTGAGGAAGGCATTCTTCACATCCAACTGATATAAGCTCCATTTCCTTGATGTGGCCACTGCAATCAAAGTCCTAATTGTTGGCATCTTGGCTACGGGGCTGAAAGTTTCATCATAATCTATCCCGTAGCTTTGGGAGAAGCCTTTCGCCACCAACCTTGCTTTGTACCTAGCAATGGAACCATCTGAATTTCTTTTAATTTTGTAAACCCACTTATTACCTATCACCTTCATGCCTTCTTGAGCTGGTACCAAGCTCCAAGTATGGTTCTCATCAAGTGCTTTGAGCTCTTCCTTCATTGCCTCTTGCCATTCCTTGCAATCCTTAGCTTCTTCATAACTAGTTGGTTCTTTGTCCTTGATTACCTGAGTCATGTATGCATAATGCTTTGCAATGAAATTATCATATGTTAACCTTTGTACTGGATATCTTACTCTTGAAGACTTTCTTTCACTTCCTTTGGGTGTGGTTGCCATCTTCTTTCTTTGTTTTGCCACTCCTGGAGTTTGAATTTCTTCTATCTCTTCATCTTCCAACATGCTCTCGTCCACATAGCTTCCTTCTTCAATTGAAATCTTCTCTTTGCCTTTGAATTTGCTTTCTTCAGAGTTGGTCTCTCTTTCCCTAAGCCTTCCACTCCATGGTGAGGGTGTCCTTGTGTTGCATGAGTTGCTTGGACCACTCAAATCCATGCTTTCTTGAACTCTATCATCATTCTTCAAATCTGTCTCACCTATGTCTTCAACCTGCAATGGACTTGTGCATGCATACCAAGGCTTCAACTCATCAAAGACAACATCCCTACTTACCTTCAGCTCCTTGGTGATGGGATTATAGCATTTATACCCCTTTTGTTCCATAGAATATCCCAAAAAAATACACCTTTCAGATTTGGCATCTAACTTTGACCTCAACTCTTGAGGTACATGTACATAGCATATACAACCAAAGATTCTAAGATGTGAAATGCAAGGTTTTCTTCCACTCCATGCTTCCTCAGGGGTTAGATGATGTATACCTGATGTAGGACATCTATTCATGATGTATGTGGCTGTATATGTAGCCTCTCCCCAATAACAATGCGGCATATTCATTTCATTGAGCATACACCTTGCTACCTCTGCTATGTGTCTGTTCTTTCTCTCTGCTACCCCATTTTGTTGAGGGGTATACCTGCATGTAAATTGTCTTTTGATGCCATTGACCTGCAAAAATTCAGAAAATTCATGGGAGAAGTACTCTCCCCCTCCATCGGATCTCAAAGTTTTGATAAACTTGCCAGATTCCTTCTCCACATGTGCTTTGAATTTCTTGAAGTAGTGGAACACATCTGATTTGTTTCTAATGCAATACAACCACACTTTCCTTGAAAAGTCATCAATGAAGGTTACAAAATACCTATTTCCAGCAAGGGATGCTTCTCTTGTTGGACCCCAAACATCCGTGTGAATGAGGTCTAAAACATTTGCACTTACATAGGTACTCTTCTTGAAGGGCAGCCTTGATTGTTTTCCTTGTTGGCAAGCTACACAAATTTCATGCAACATTTTAGATGTAAAATTTGGTAGGCCTCTTACCAAGCTCCTCCTTTGCATGTCCTTGAGCTTTTGTAGGTTGATGTGACCTATTCGTTTATGCCATAGATCCAAATCTGCTATCCTCTTGTCTCCATATGTGACATACATTGAATGGTGTGGCTGATTTATGTCCATTGTGAACATTCTCCCTTGCTTTTTTCCTTTTGCTATGAGCTTGAAACCTGCCCTTGGATCCTCAACAAAACATCCTCTTTCATTGAACCTAACTTGATAGCCTTTTTCTACCATTTGGCCTACCGAAATCAAGTTTTTGGTAATAGTAGGGACATGTAATACCTCTGATAAGCACTTTGCTCTTTGATTTCCTTCCAAACTGATATCTCCCACATGTTGAATGGTATGCTCTGAGTTATCACCTGTTTCCACATGCCCTTGATGCTTTGGGACCTGCAAATTACTAAAAAGATCCTTTCGACATGACATATGATTGCTACATCCACTGTCTACATACCATACATCTTCACTAGCTTGAGTTGTATCTTCACCATACCTCATGGCAAGTAAATAATCATTCCCTTGGCTGGATGATGTGTTTGCATAATTACCTTGCCCTCTATAATTGTTGTTGTTGCTTTGATTCCCTTGTCTTTGAGCTCTATGATAGCATTCATTTGCAAAATGACCGGGCTTACCGCATACAAAGCATCCATTTGAAGTGGCTTGTCCTCTTCCACCAAATCTTGCACCTCTTCCTCTATTTGTGGCTCTTCCACCTCTTTGACCTGCATTTTCTTGTTGTCCTTGACCTCCTTGGTTGCTTTGATATCTTCCTCTTCCTCTTGTAGCACCTCGGTTGTGTCTTCCTCTTCCTCTACCTGCATACAACAATTGCCCTTGGCTATCCTTGGCATTATGACCACCAAGGTTCATCTCCTCTGTCACCATGAGAGTGATTAGTTGATCAAAATCAGGAAGAGAGTCCCTTACATACACTGAAGTTGTGAAAGCCCTCCATTTTTCATCATCCCTAAGTCCATTTAGGGTGTGGGCGACAAGATCGTCATCATCTAGGGCACAACCGATTGACCCTAGTGCATCTGCAAGCTCTTTAACCTTTAATATGTAATCATTAGCACCTTGAGAGGGGCTTTTCCTAAGATTATTTAGCTCATTCTTGAGCTGAATTTTTCTAGCTTTTGTGGAGGTTGAGTACAATCTCTCCAAGCACTCCCACACCTTCTTCGATGTATCCAAATCTTGAATATGCCCTACCATAGAGTTGCTAATATGCTGAGATAAAATGAAAATGACCCTTTTGTCCCTTTCATCCCACTCTCTTACTGCTCTTCTCTGATCATTGGTTGGATTTACCTCATCTATGTAGGGTTTTGGCTCTCCACCACTCACAAGTCCCCACAAACCTTTCCCCATCAAAAAATTGCTTATTCTAAATCGCCACGGTTGGTAGTTTCCTTTTTCGAGCTTCTCAATCTGAGCATTGAGATCAGCCATGGTGCCTCCTAACTCTTTTGAACCTCCCCCTTGATGCAATGAAGTTGAAAAGGATGGCTTTTACCTTAAAAAAATAGAGCTACTCCTCTTGATGAAGCTTCGTCTTTGATTTGATGATGTATTTGCTTCCCCTTGTTGTTGACGTGCCCCTTCTTTGCTTCCTTCCTTCAAACTTTGATGAAGTCTTTACTTCACTTCAGTAGCTCCTTCTTCTCTCTTTGATACTCCACTTATAGCTCTGATACCACTGTTGGAGGATAAACACTCCTATGTGCACAACAAAAGCAAATGAACCCTCCTAGGATCCTGAAATTTTTCAGACATAGGCTGTGTATTTTCTGAGTTTCTCTGAGTATATGCAGAGAATGAAAATGAAATTTTGCAGGCATAAACTAGACTTTAAGAGCTTTCAAATGAGAGTAAAATCACTCCATTTGGATACTGTATGATGCCTCAACCAGCTGTAACAAAACAGATAACTTGATCTCTTCACAGAGTATGAGCTAACTGGACAGACACTGTTCTGGACATTTCTCTGCACATGTGCAGGCACTGAACCTGAGACTTATACCAGACAAAGTAGAACTTATAAGCTTTCCAACAAGACAAAAATCATTGCAAATGGATTCCGGATGAAGGAGAAACAACAATTACAAGACCGGGGGGTCTGCCAAAAACATCTAGATAGATAGAGTGTGTAAAAGTGAAATTTCTGCAAAATATGCAGAGAACAGCTAGTAGGGGGTGTGCTTAAGCAAGGGGACAGCTTGGGCACGTATTTCCACGACTCTAAGTCATAATACAACTCATTAGAGGTTTTAAAGACCACCTACTAACCTCTTTAACCAATCAAAAACATATACATGTCAAAAGTGAGGTCCAATCACATCAAGAGGTGAGCTAGATCTTCTCTAATCAACTTCTTTCCATTATGGGCATAATTGGATGCCTCAAACTCGTGGAAATCAGCCTCCTTTGATTGTGGATGATGTGGAAGGTTCAATTTGGGGCATGTTCCCACACTCTTGAGCTTGAAAAACTTTCAACAGTAGTTAGGTAATTTCTTCTCATTAAGCATAGATCTAGCTGTCTCAACAATTAACCTATTTCTTCTTTCAGCTACCCCATTCTGTTCAGGAGAGTACCTTGTGGTTATTTCCCTCTTAATGCCTCTTTCCTGCAAGAAGTCCTCAAATTCATTGAAGAAGTACTCACCTCCTCCATCTGACCTTAGCCTATTCAAATTCCTTCCTGTCTGATTTTCAATTAGTGCAAGATATTTCTTAAAACAATTAAATACCTCATCCTTGTGCTTCATAAAGTATAATACAATCCAACTGCTATAGTCATCAATAAAGACACATAGTACCTTGAACCTGAGACTGAGGGGTCTTTGCTAGGTCCCGATACATCTGTGTGTACAAGCTCTAGATAGTCTTCATGCATATATCCTTTCTTGGAGAAGGATAACCTGTGAGACTTACCAAATTGACAAGCACCATACTTGTAAATCATATGTTTCTTGGATACATTAGGTATCCCAAGCACACATTGGTCCCTGCACATTTGCTTCAAGGTACTTTCTCCTATGTGCCATAATCTCTTGTGCCAAATCTCAAGCTCTGAAAGTGTTTGATCTTTATAACTGTATAATGGAATGTTTTTTGTATCTTCCAACTCAAAAGTGAAAAGTCTACCTGATTTTTCTCCTTTAGCTATCCTTTCGAATCCATGTCTTGGGTTCTCCACAAATGCTCCATACTGATTGAATCTGACCTGCAACCCTTTCTCTACAATCTAACCAACACTCATTAAGTTCTTTGTAATTGTAGGTACATAAAGTACTCTGCTCAACAAATTCTGATTACCATCACAAGTTTTCACATTTCCAACTTTAACTAGAGAATGCTTTGTATCATCACCTGTTTGGACTTGGTGTTTACCTTTTGGTTCCTCAAGATCAGAGAGTAGTGCAACATTACCAGCCACATGATTTGAACACCCTGAATCAATATAAAATAAGTGATCATCATTTGTACCTGACTTTGAAGTCATGTTCATGATCAAGAGAGAGTCATCCTGCTCCTCTATGTAGTTGTTGTAATCCTTTCTGTTTTTGAATCCTCCTTGGTAGTTGCCATTGTAATTGTTGTTGTAGTTGTTGTTATAATTGTTGTTGTGGCCTTGGTGATGGTTGAACCTTCCTCTAGACTGAGAGTATCCACCTCTTTGGTAGCCTCTTCCTCTCTCATTTTTGTAATTCCTGTAACACTCATCTGTGGTGTGGTTTGACAAACCACAAATGTTACATGATGATGAGTTATAGGGTCTCCCCCTACCTTGCTTACCTCCTCTGCCCCTTCCTCTTGAAGATCTACCTCTCCCTGCATAGTTGGCTTGGGAGTTAGAGCCTTCATCTTCCACCTTTTTACTCTTGCCTTTATCCTTAGATTTCTTATCAGTGTATAGGGCAGAAGAGTTTTTACCTTTGGTAGTTTCTCCACTCTTGGTAATCTTTGCTTCATGTGTGAATAGTTGACCCATGAGAGTTGTAAGATCTGGAGTGTGCATGTCCATGTAGAGATCCATTGCAGTGGTGAAGCTTTCCCACTTGTCATCAGCCTTGATTCCATTAATTACCTGCCTTACAATTTGTTCTTCTTCAATTTCTTCTCCTATGCTTGCTAACTGATCTACAACATCTTTGATCTTGGTCACAAATTCTGAAATAGCTTGCTTAGGTTGCTTCCTTAGTGTTGTGAATTCAATCCACAACTGATTTTTCCTAGCCCTTGTATTGGAGGAAAAGTATGATGACAAGGTTTCCCAAGTCTCTTGGGAAGTCTTACAATTTCTGATATGAGGTAAAAGAAAGTCAGATATAGAGTTAAGTAAATAAGACCTTGCCAATGCATCCCTTGCACACCATGTGTTGAGTTTTTCTTGCTCCTACTTGGTTGGCAAAACTCTTGCCTAGAATGAGGGCAATTCCTCATCTCCTGAGATGTATCCATAGAGACTCCTTCCTTGTAAGTAGGTCTTCATCCTTAGAGACCAAGCTTGATAGTTGTTCCTGTCCAATTTTTCAATAAATGAAGGAAAACCATCTCCCATTTTACCTTATTTGCTCTGATACCACAATTGGGAAAGATGGATGGATGATCCAATAGATTGAGTAGGTACTACTAAAACCTACTTTGTACCAGCCCTCTTTAGCTTCAGACTTGATTAGTAGACTCCCTTAGCTTTCCAATGAAACCAAGAAATGGCCTCTGTCCTTTGGAAATGAAGTGTGTAATGATTGAATCAAAATAGATAACTTTGGAAGTCACAAAGTCAAGAAAACCTTCTATTTTGGTCTTGACACTTGCTCAATGTTTTGTTCAGTGTGACCAGCACAATAACAATTGATAAAATTCCTCCTAGGGGTATTCAATTAGCTTAGCAAGCTACCATTTTCAAGTGGAATGATGTAAAATAATGAACTATGCTAAGAGAAATTAATTTAGCAAGATTTGGTATACCCCCGACTTTTTAGGACTGTAGCAGAGATAGACGAATGAGAACCTCGACGACGATTTCTCTAAATTGGCTGAATGAAATCACTTCAAACTTTTTCAGCATGTAGATGATTTTGAGCTGAATCCAACAAGCTTTGAATCACTGAATTTGGTGGAGTATTTACTGAGATATGTCCTTGACAAGTTGACAGACTTTTGAGTAGACTAGTAGAGAATACAAAAGATGAATGATGTAAATGTATCTATTGATGAACAATTGTGTACAATCCCATTGGCATGGATAGCATTGCCAAATGGTGTAGAGAGGTGTAGGCTATGGTATAGTCCTTACACACACTCAAACTCAGTAGAGTAAGCCTCCGGAAAATGAAGAGAGGTGTCCGTGTCTTTTCCAAGTACATTTTATATAATATGTGCAAAAATTTGAATTCAAATTCAAATTTTGGCTTCCTATGATCAAGGTCCTAAAAGCTTGGAGATATTCTCTCAATCAAATAAGCTACTTTTTCCACGACTCACTTTGGTAGGTGATTACAAAAGATTCCAAGTCATTTTGACTTTTACAAATGAGGTAAAGTGGTAAGTAATCACTAGCATATGTTCCTATGGTTCTTTATGTATGTAGAGTCTTCATGATAACTTCCAAGTCAAATGTGTAGGCTTGTGATTTACACCAACAAAAAGGGTACTCCATGCATAATGCTCCATCATCCTCACAATGTACATAAGGTAATGGACTTAACCCCTACTCTCTGTTGGATAAAGGAAAAGGTATTGTTGTCGAAAACATCCATCATCTTGATGTCAAATCTATGAACTCTAAGGATGGTGTTGATGCTTTGATTATTGATAGAAATAGTTTTGATTTGTGGCAAAAGCAATTGATGGAGAGGGTGGTTATAGGTCTATTCCATGTCCCAAGACCCAACTAGGAAGCTCTCAAACTTTGGATCAAAAGCAATTGGGAAAATAGATTCTTATTTGTGAAAAAGGACAAGTTTCTCCCAAAATAGTTATTTCTTTTCTTTTCATGATTCCAATAGTTCTTGTCAGGTGATATCAGAGGGACATTGGCTAATAAAAAATATGTGCATTTCTTTTTTAAAATGGCATGTTGGTTTTAACCCGAAAGGTGATAAACCCACAAAAGTTCCTATTTGGCTTGACTTTCCAAACCTCCCAATCAGGTTTTCCCTTGGGTAGAAAGTCTAGGGGGAGTTCTTGGTAAAGTCTTGGGACAAAAGTCTAGAGGTGGATGTATTAACACGAAATGGGATCCACAAATCCTAGTGGAAATAGATCTATCACATCCTATATAAAAATTCAATTGGGATAAACGATTCTGATGGAAAAAAAATGCACAAACAGAAGGTTCGTATAGAAATTTTCCTAACCATTGTTTTAAGTGCTATAAACAAGGTCATATTCTAAAGGATTTCTCCCAATGGAGAAATGAGAATCTTGGAAGTCATGTAGGTACTCAGCTAAGTATGATCATGAAACAAGGTAATCATGAGATAGCTCAAACCTTGTTGGACCTAAGTAAGAAATTCATCTCAAAACATAAAAAAAAAATCAAGTAAACTCTTTAATTCCTTTGATGTGCTTCTGGAAGAGGTTTATAATCCTTTTGATGAGACACAAGAGAAATCACATAAAGAAGATAACAATAATAAAGAGAATATAAACCCCAACAATGGAGGCAAAAATATGAAAGACAAGGAAGAGGAAAGTAGTGAGCAATACAAAAATGATAACACTTATGACCCCAATGGTTGGACCATGGTAACGAATAGGAAAAACAAAAAACAAAACAGTTAATCAAGACATCTAGGAGGTAAGTAAGAGTGTCTATAAAGACACCAAATTTATTGAAGAAGTTAATGTTTATGACCAATAGAGAATAAGCCAAATGGAATAAGAAGAGAGTTCATAAGAAGAAACTAACTAGAAGTCTGGTGATCCTCAAGGTAGTAGCTGTGTAGGTAAGGGGAAACCTAAAATAAGGGAAATTATGAGAACCTCGAGCTCTTAGGTAAAACCTCAAAAAACTAGCAAGAAGTAACCTTTATTGTTTTTTCTCCACGTTAGATTCTAATGAATTATTTAAAATTTATTTCTCTTAGCACTAAAGAAATCATTGATCCTATTAGGAGTAAAGCTATTAACAAGTGGATTAAAGATAAATATGTTTTTCATGACATGATTTGTCTTTAGGAAATCAAAGTTAGTGTGGTTCCCCTACTCAACCATGTGAACATCATTGTTAATGTTACGAGTGGAAGTACACCAACCACCCCCATGGTAAAGGCGGAGCTGCCATTGATATTGTTTCCTCTCTCTCTATATTTTTGTAAAGGAAACGTTTTGCAGTAGTACTAGTAAATGGTATGCTCTAAAGTTGGGTGTCCCTTATAACTGTACTTTGGTTAACATTTATGCTTCTAAATTCAACATTAAGAGAAAAAGTTATTGGGAAGAGATTGATTTCCTTGAAGGGCCTTGTATTCTAATAGGTGACTTCAATATGGTCATCACTAATATCGATAGGCTTGGAAGTAAAAGTAGTTCCATTACTGGTATTGAAAAGAGTAGTTGGGTTTAGCTTTGCAAAAATAAAGACTTTATTGATGTGTAGAGCTGGTCAAAGTGGTGACTTTGCAAGTGATGCACAAGTGGTACAAAAGTTCAAAGTGGTGCAAAAGTGGCTGAGAACATGGGTGCATAGGTAGTGCACAAAGAAATTGTTCACAATGATTTTGTAGACAAACTTAGATGCACGTTGCAAAATGTTCTTTTTGAATGGTTTTCAAGGTTTTTTAAGTGTTTTGGAAGGTTGAGATGAACCCTCCCTTATGCACACATTTTGAAGAAATGAAGGTAAAAAGTGGAAAAGATATGAAGAAAGCGGTATGCAAGATTTTATGAGTGGCCTCCCATTTAAAAAAAAAATTCTCCTAAAGTCACTACAAGACAAAATAGGGAGTCATTGGTTCTTGAAGTTATATGTCTATGGAAGCACGTGAACAACACAAGGAAGAAGAAGAAGCTTGGAGCACAGGACATAATATTGAATGCATTGCCACTAAAATGTACAAAGATAAGTAGCCCGTTAGGGCAATAGGCATATATACAAGCCATGGGAAAAAACCTCCTAAAGAGGGAAAAAAGTACCCTGGTGGTCCTAGAGTGTTCCCACACATCACTACCTAAATATATCAACAAATCCCCAGTGGGAGTGATGCAGTGAACAAGGAGCTGGCACTCATGTATGTTGGTGCAGCGCTAATTGCAAAATTCGCTTACACCACAGAAACTAAGCTAGAGTGACGCAAACAACACAATGCTCTTTTGAGCATGACTAAGAGGTCTCCCAATGGGAACCAAGTGTGATGAGTTATCATATCACGAACAACTCCCTTTTGGACACATCATGCAATGGACATACCAGTTCCACAAAAAGGTGAGCAAAGCCCACTTGTAACAATGGAACTAAGGAGTAAGACCCTCACCATGACAGGATTTGTCTCATGATAATCCGAATGGTCTCCTAACCTATATATGCACATGTTCTTTATTCAACAATTATAGCAACACCCCATATGCATCCCAATGGATACCTCAAGATGAAGGCAATACACATATCTTGGGAGATACCATATACAAGGTATCTCAAATATAGACATGTAACCTAGGCCTAGCCCATGTGGGCCTCATACCAGTCTATCAATGGACACTTCATACATAAGGTCCTCCATCCTCCATAAATTAAGGAATCTGGCATACTAGGGTCAATTTGCACCAAGTATGATGGGGCATAATTGTCGGCATATTCACATCCTAGTCCATGCCTACCTTGACCTATCTGAGAAGTAGTAAAATATACTCAAATATCTTCCTACCATCTTTTTCTCAATTAAACGTTCTTGTACGTGCCCGAGATCCATCACTATCAAGTCACAAACTAACCTCGACTAATACATGATCCCAAAGATAGCAATCATATAGCAATCCCCTACAAGAGAAAGCTACACATTGTTGAGATCTCTATGGAATCAAAGAGAGCACACCTCATAAATCCAAGGATAACAATCATTCTCAAGTAGCACCATCTTTTAGATATCTCACAAGTCCACCTCGACATATCTACCAACAAAGACTAGACCAACATAGGTATAGGTGATGATTATTTTCCATACATGTGCAATAGCCAGAATCATCTAGACTTGAATGCACATATTTGTGTGGACCCAAGGCATCTATCCAACAGAAAGCTCATGATTTGCTATAAAAAAATAGATCATATGCCACTTCGGTGTCAAAATTAAAACCCTTATAAACTCTAATGTCCACCACATGTGGACTAGAACCATGTTTGCTTTCCAAATATCCTTCATCATAGAATGATGATACCAATAGCCAAACACAATCTATGATTGTCATGCCATAAATATGGCTCACCCTATAGGTGCCCATTATCGCATTAATAATCAAACCATCCCATAGCAGTACTTTGCTCTTATTAGTCCTCCATCCTTCAAGATGTCCCAACAAAGAGTTCAATCAACACCTATTTTTGTCTCATATAACTACTACATCCCCATCTACTAGTAGTTATCGACTAGCCCCTTTTGTAGAGTGCATCCACATCATGCAATAACAAAGAGAAAAGCATGGTCTCATAAGTGAAAATAATGCAAAAGAATAATGAAGTAAAATCGATGAATGCTCTTGCAATCAAACAAACATAATGTGCAAGTGACGCAATGAATCTAATCATATCAAGTGGATGCATCTCTCCCAAGCGACTTGTTAAGGAAATGAGCTCCTCAACCTCATAACAAATATCATTGTGTGACTCATAAAGTCATAATCCTCATCACTATGTAAATATCATCGATGGATCCTCTATTAGACAATAGATCCCATTGATGTCATGGACAAAGGGAACCATCCTAAACCTCAAATTCCATGTGACTTCTATATCTCATGATTCATTCAAAATTTGGAGAAAACAATGCTTTGATTGCGTCCAAAACATGTGAAAACCCAAAGATCGGTTGTCTTCTTGCTTGATTCTAACATCCAGAGATCATGTTTCGAATTGATGACATCATCGATAATATTATCAATTGTAATCGCCTTTGATGAACCGCCCTTGAAAACCTATTTAAGGAGGGTTTGGCCACATACGTACTCAGTCTTGCCAATATCAATCTTGGGATCACAAGGAGTTGTGATCACCAAGTACTTTCAAAGTGTCAGCTCCAATTCTTGTCTTGTTCCTTGTTCTCGTCTTGTTTAGTCTAGTTCTTGGACATCTAGCCTTGTCCTCTTGTAATCTTGTAGTACGATATCTTATCTAGTTATTTCTTGTATCTAGTTCATCTCCCTGAAGGGAGTTCTTGTAATCAAGGGATCGTGCTTCATACCTATGATCCCGGGTTGTGGGATCTCTTGCATCATCTCTAGTTTAGTTATCTATACCTATCAGTCCCAGGTTGTGGGAATTCTTGTATCAGTTATTTATTATTGTATTATTTTCCTATGTGGATAATCTTGTAATTCTGAAATCTTGTCTAGTCTAGTCACGGGGTACAATCTAGAGCTCCCCTGATATTTTTGCTAGCTTCTATCCAAGACCAAGCATCATGGAGAATGCTTATGAACAAATTGTGGCATCACTTCAAAGTCTCCAATAATAAATCTAGGACCTAACTCATAGACAGACACAAGTCGAGATGGAACATCCGGTGCATGTAGGTGCACTCCTCCAAGAATTACAAGAACGGATCGGGAATCTTCAAGAAAATCAAGGAAGTATTGAAGTGAATCAACGGCCTAGCTCATGCTTCATGAAGGAACCCAAGATTTGCATGCTAGAAAAGTTCGATGGTGATCGTACGAAGTTCCACGGATTTCTTCAAAAAGTTAAATTATACATCCAAATTCAACGTGATAGATACCCTAACGAGACATCTAAGGTCGGCTTTATTGGAACCTTGCTCTGTGGCCAAGCATTATCATGGTTCACCCCAATCTTGGAGAAGAACAGGGCAGTACTTCAAGACTATGAGGGGTTTCTTCGAGAACTCACCACCACATTTGGGAATGCAAACATAAGTCAAGTGGCAGAAAAAAAACTTCAAAACCTACATCAAGGTAACTACCTTGCCTCTACCTATGCATCAAAATTTAGGTGATTGATATGTGATCTCACTTGGCAAAAAGACTATTTCATAATCCAGTTTCGATGGGGTTTAAGAGATGATGTGAAGGACCTTCTGCACATGATGCCAAAGGTTAAGACATTGAATGAATACATCACCCAAGCTATTCAATGTGATAACTGCCTTCTTGAAAGGAAACAAGAAAAACTGCCAACAAAAACCCTTCCAACCCACTCCTAGAGGTGATTCTATGCCCGAACCTATGCAGATATATGTAACTAGGTTCCAACCTCTAAAACCACAAGAGAAACATAGGAGGAGAGATAACAAATTATGCCTCTATTATGGAAACCCTAGACATTGCAGTTAATTTTCCCAACAAGAGAACAAACTCCAAAGTCGCATCCACCCTTGTAGAGCAAGAAAACGAGGAAGATTTGTAAAAGAGACCATATAGCCGGACCATGATATAAGAAAGGGTCTCATATTTCTAGCTATACCCATAGAAACATGTCTTGCCCCTATTAAGTCAATCATGCCTAAGAAGACCCTTTGCTTATAGCCCTAGTAGATTCAGGAGCCTCCTCATGTTTCATCGATGAAGGATTAGTTAAGAAACATGGAATTCCAGTACTTCAGAAGAACAAACCAATAGTAGCTACAGTAGTAGATGGACAACCTCTAGCATCTGGGAATATAACCATGGAAACCACATCATTAAGAGTACACCTTGGTGACCATGATTCCCACATGTTTCTACGTAATATCGAGTCCATTAAATATGGTTATTACTGGAATGCCCTAGCTAAAGAAACATAATCCAGATATTAATTGGGAAAAGAATAAAATCACCCGTCGAGATATCCAGAAGAACCAGACATATGTCAAAGCCAAAGGCTTCATACATGCAATAAGGAAGTAGCCAACATATTTGATCTATGCCATACCAACTCAAGAGCCCAAAAAAGATGATTCAATGAAGCTACCCAACCAATATGAAGGTTTTGAAAATGTTTTTGAAAAGAAGAATGCAGATATCCTCCTGAAGCATAGATCTTATGATTGTGCCATAGAACTTCAAGAGGGATCACAACCACCCTTTGGACCAATCTATAGACTATCCCTAGAGAAACTTACAAAATTATGCAAGACTATTGATGAGAATCTAGCCAAGGGGTTTATCAAACACTCAAAGTCTCCTATAGGAGCCCCTATCCTATTTGTAAAGAAGGACAAGACTCTATGAATGTGCGTAGACTATCGTGGGCTGAATAAAGTCACAATAAAGAACAGATAACCTCTACCACTTATCATTAGGGCAAAAAACGACGGAAAAGGGGTTGTTTGCTAATGAGAGATTAAGGAAATTGACAAATAGAGTCTTTCCACGTGTACAAGAATATAACATTGTTGTCTCTTTTAACCGTATGAAGAAATTCTTTTTTTAATACAATATTCTTTTAAAGCGCCGCTAAAGTGATAAAGAGTCTCGTATTCAGTGTACAATTTTTTGGTTTGATGCAATAAAATATATTTCGGCACACTACACAAAGCATATTCTCAAATTTCCAAGAAAGAATTGATTTTTGAAGATACGAAATATTTTTGAGTTCAGAAAATTTCATGATCCTTCAGCGACAGGGTTTACATCAAATCAAAAGTTTCCACGTGTACAAAACCTTTTTCTCTATAAATACTGTCAAAATTTGTGAACGTCGGTTTCTCTCTTTGAACATTCTTCTTCTTCTAAGTTCGAATGGCTTCTTCTTCTCATCGTCCTTCCAATCGTGTAACCTCATGTGAGGTTTACAACAGAAGAGGGGATTCTTTGTGGAAACCTCTTTCTGTGAAAGTAAATGAATGGATAACTATGATTCCTAGCTGCAGAAGTGCCCATAAAGTCAAGCGTGCCAAAAGAGACAACACAAGAATCCACTAGAAGGGAGGTATTCTCAGTTTCAAATTGAAGAGATGCGGTTGGTTTGCACGAGTACAACATGTGTACACCGCAAAGGATCTTGTTCTAGAAAATCATCTGCACTTCCCTTCCTACTGTAAGTGAAGTTTTAGAATGCTCTTCTATCATTCGAGTTGTTTTTGTATAATAAAACATTTGTTTTTGTTCTGCAGATATCTTTGCTTCCAATATTGTGGAATGGCTACCTGTTGAATGTTTAACACGAACATTCAGAGTTCTTCATAAGGAATATGCAGAACTCATGTATGTAGACAAATCTGTTCAATTTTTCAATAGCATAGAGTTATTTGTCCATTATGCAAATTATCAAGTGCCATTAGGGAGGAGTTCTTATGGAAATCTTGTTCATGTACCTGGTCCTTGCATCTCTTCATTAGATTGGGATGCTCCTAATCATTCAATAGTTTCAAGTTTTCTATGCAAAGTTAAATTTGACATTCAAAACGCAATGTCAGCAAGCTGAATTTCGAGAAGGATAAAGATTCAATGGTTTTTGCCTATTCATGTCTTTGTAGCATGCTTTAAAAACATGTTATTACAAAAAACAAAAACAATGTGGTTGAATAGGAGAGTCAATGCAAATTGGAATCTCAAAAATGTAAGGGAGCTCCTAGAATACCTTGATGAGGTATCATCACAGTGTAAATTCTCAATTGATGATGCAATAGTTAACATTAGATCAAAGAAATCATTATCTTGCATAAGTTACCTGCCACCAAGGGTGATTAAGTTCCAACCATTAAGATTGTAACAAGTTAATCCTGAAATTCTTACATAATGTATCTTCCTCTAATAGAAGCTTCTATTGATACTTCCATTGAATTTTCTTTGCAGGATGGTGACAAAGAATATGTGTTAAATTATGAATTTTAAAGGTCTATATTCATATTTGCATTCTTTAATTTACTTTCAAGATTTTGATGAGGTTCTTATTGTATAATGATAAGAATATAAACCAAGACATTATTAGATATTTTTTAGGTCCTTTATTTCATATTTCCATTGAGTTTTATTTGCAAGAGTGAATTGATGACTTCAATTATTCCCCTTCATCTAAACTCATATTGGCAATTTTTTGTTTAATCTTAACATTCTGATGAGGTTCCAACTAAGAAAAAATTATACAAGAACTTGCATAAGTTAATTCTAGATGAACAAGAGATCTAGAATTCAATATCTAATTTCAATTTAATTATTATAGTCTATCAAAGGTGCACATTAGTCTTAATTAAATTATTTGATTCTATCCATCTTTTATGTCCTCAAGTAATGCAAGAGAAAATATCATGGTACACATAACAAGTAATATAAGAGGGGGTGGAGAACCTGGTTCAAATTCCAATCCAAGGTTTGATATTTCAAAATATGAAGAGCATGACTTAAGGCATGAAACAGAGGAGTCGAGATTAGAGAAGACGATCGATGCAAGTGACTTATGAAATCTGAACTTGTCCGATGGCCCTTATCGCTTAGATCGGTCGTGTTAGCAAACTACCGCGAGAGACTTCAACAAGTGACCTTGCGTAAAGATTTGACTCATGAGTATAAAAACAACTAGCAACAGCTCATCTCATGCAAGGTTGTTAAAAGGGGATCCTATGTTGAAATGGATAATACGACCAATGCAAGCGATAGGGGAAATCCAAAATTCTCTGATTCCCCATATCGCTTGTATCGGTCATGTCCTCTTAATTCTTTATATTCTTCTGTATCTTCTCCAATTTAAACTTTCCAACAGGAATGAAGTAAGAAACCCACAATGCAGTCATATTTGTGACAACACCAAATTTAATTGGACCATGCAATGAACTTTTGTTTAACTCTCAAGAGGTTCAATAAAACTGTATATTTCTCAAGGCATATAAATATTGTAAAGGCAAATAAATATGGTTACAATGACCATCTTCCAAATGAGGATTGGCATAAGTACATACAAGTTTTACATAAATAAATCTTCCAACCTACGTTGGTTTTACAATAGATTTCAATCTTAGGCTAAAAAATGATTCAACCCTTTCTATCCTTTTTGGAGCCCTCTTTTCTCTGTTGCTTGTGTCCCTTTTTGGAGGTTTCAACTTGACTCTTTTTCTTGGTCCCATGCTTTAATGGTGAGTGAAGAGGAAGCCCTTTCTTTTTTTCTTCAGACTTTTTTTAATCAGGTGGAGGGGGTGGAGGTGACTCTGGATCATAGGGGTAGATTGCATGTTTCATGATGCCATTTATTGCTCTCTCTCTCTCTCTGATCAAGATGATCCATGCATCTAGGTAGTCTGATAAATTCAATTTAGGCACATGAATTTGTATGTATCCAAATTGCTTTTGCTCATTCAATTTAGCAATTCCACGAAAATTTTGATCAATATGCATCTTGAGAAGCTTTGCAGCACTGCATTGTAAAGTAAAAATCAGAATGGATGGCATGGCTCTAAAATAGAGAACAACAAAATGTATAGCAACTTACACTTTGCAATTCCCATGTTTTGATTGAAGAGAATTGAGGAAAAGAGCTTGATATGCATTGAAGTCAACAATAATCAGACTCCAATGGCCCCTGTCAATGAGTTGCATGTAAATATACTTTCTTAAATGAAACAAATATCTTTCCAAAATGAAGATGAATACTTACTTTTCAGTATATGGGTAGATAACACATTCTACCTCTTCTGTAAAATTCTGTAGAAAGGACTTGGCATCTCCATGTTTAAGCAAAAGACACTATGTCACCAGAGGATCTAAAATAAATACTTTTCTTTGAACCGCTTCCTCACATTGTTGAAGAAGAATCCTACAAATCAAGGAATAAAAATTCAGTGAAGGAACTAGAAAATTAAGCAATACAAGAGCACTTTATGGCCTCTAGATAATACCTGAGTGAAATGTTGACCACACTATCTGATATTTCAACATGAAACTCCCTCAACATTTTGTTGTTTTCAGGTCTAATGTCAAGAAACCATTCTTTCTGCCATGGCATTACAACATTAACTATTATCTGCCCATCTCCTTTCTTAAGGAGCTCTTTATTTTCTTTCTATAACTTTTGAATCTGGTTTAAGATGACACTTTCATCTGTAAATAATCCTTGCTTTTTCCTCTCCTCCTAACTATTTGCTGCAATTCTAGTTTCATGATCATGAGTGACCTAAGAGTTGATCTCTTCAATGACAACTGTTGTTTTGGGTGCTCGGGTTAGAGGTATATTTAAAATATCGAAGAATGTTTTATCATGGTGATCAATAGGAACCAGAGATTATCAAATTTGTATCTTATTCTTGAAACAATAACATAATCCTTCCCCATTAGTGTTACCCTATGAGAATGAGCAGCACATAAATAGGCATCATTCATAAAATCAATAGAAAAGTCCTCTGCAGCTTCTTGCAGGCATAGCAGTGCTTGAGTTTGCCACCTCACATTGATAAAGGATGAGGTCTTCATTAAAGAACAGAGGTTGCCTATGGTCTGCTTGACAACTCTCATAAATGGAAGTCTAGGGATCAACAATCCCACAGACCTTTGAGCTCTTCTAATTTCCCTCAAGGACTTTACATGGTACTTGACCCTTTTCTTTGAAGGCTTGTCTGATACATTGCCTTGAACCTTTTGGGGATTTTGCTTCTGGACATTTTGCTCCTCGGCATTTTGTTCCTGGGCATTTTGGTCCTGATCCTCAGGGTACAACTTCCTTGTTGTCTTTTTGGTCCTAGCCATACTCTGCACGAAATGAGAGTCTTTAGGCAAGGAATTAGGAAGGAAAGGAAACTTACTCTCAAAAATTTTGATCAAGGACTCTTTCCACTGTCAGATACACACTCGATCCAAGCGATAAGAGTCATTCGAAAATGCCCGGATGTCCCTTATCGCTTGCATCGGTCGTCCTTGAATTCATCATCAAATATCAATCAATACTAGTTCAAAGATATCTTACAATGAAAAATACTCAAATATCACTAAGAAAAACATAATTTGCAAGCTATGATCAATGACTCTTTCCACTGTTAGAGACACAACAGATCCAAGCGATAAGAGTCATCCGGAAATGCCCGGATGTCTCTTATCGCTTGCATCGGTCGTCCATGAATTCATCATCAAATATCAATAAATACAAGTTCAAATATAGCTTACAATGCATAATACTCAAGCATCACTAAGAAAAACATAATTTGCAAGCTATGATCAAGGACTCGATGCCATTTAAGAAACATGACCAATCCAAGCGATTAGGGTTATCCACAAATCTCGGATGTACCCTCATCGCTTGGATCGGTTGTGTCCATATTACCTAACGCAGAGAGCGCTCTCTATAGAAAATGTGAAGAAGCAACTTAAAAACTTGGTGGCAATGGAACCTCAACACTTGGAAAGTGTTGAGAAAAAAAATGAAAGAAATGAATAGGGAAGCTTAAATAGGTCCCAGAACTGAGTTGACCATTGGTGCCACATGGCATGCCACAATTGGTCCATGTCATATAGCTATTGCGAATTCCAACGTCTTTTGCCATGTGGCATGATTTGATTGGTCCATATCATCTATCCGTTGAATCACCCAACATACCTTTGGCACATGGCACTCACTGATTGGTCCACATCATTTGATCGTTACTTCCTCCCTCCTTGCCTATAAATATCTCATCAAGGAGGAAGATGAGATCAAGGTATGTTGTTTAATATATTCTTATGAATTTAAAGTTTTGTCCAAGATCTCCATTTTTAGTGAGAAATCGACCACGACCGATGCAAGCGATAAGGCCCATCATATATTTTTCGTTTGGCCTTATCGCTTGAATCGGTCGTGTTTGGACTCGAAAAGGAAGATGAGGTCAAGGTATGTAGTAAAATATATTCTCATGATTTTTAGGCTAAGGAGATGAGATATGACCATCGGTTTTCTCCAAGCTCTCCATTTAGATTGTGAGAAATCGATCACGACCGATGCAAGCGATAAGGCCCATCGGATATTTTCCGTTGGGCCTTATCGCTTGCATCGGTTGTGTTTGGACTTGAGGAAGATGACATCAAGGTATACAGTTAATTATATTCTCAAGAATTTTAGGCTAAGGACATGAGATGGGAACGATGCAATATCTCTAGCTTGTATCGGATTTGTCCAAGATCTCCATTAGAAGTGTCAGAAATCAATCACGACCTATGTAAGCGATAAGGCCCATCAAATATTTTCCATTGGGCCTTATCACTTGTATCAGTCGTGTCTAGGAGTTGCATGCAGCATTGATAATAGATATTGGCTTTGTAAGAATTCACCTCATTCAGCAAATATAACATGTTTTTAGGTAGTTTGCAACGAGATATTGATGGCGACCGATGCAAGCGATAACGACTGTCTGAATTTCTCTAAAGACCCTAATTGCTTGCATCAATCATGTCTCTTGCTTTATGTCTAATTGTTTCAAGTTACTTTTCATGACTCCTAAAGTGTGCTTGCACTTCATCTGACCTTGTTTTTCATTTTTACCACAGTTAACTATATTGGATGAAGACAATTACCTTGGCAGGGGCAAGGGAACAAGAAAAGCCATAGAAGAGAAAGGAAATGCAAAGGTGGATATTCAATCTATTATCCACTATCTTCCAAACTTGAACCCAGACACTTTTTGTGTTATTCACAAGCACTAAAGTGAGGAGCCAGACTTTGCATTGTTGTCCTTGAAGACTCTATCAAAATACATGGGTTTTACTCCAATACCCTTTAATGCTTTAAGAGTTTTGCTGCCTGAAAGAGCAACTGCATTCAGAATTTTTTGATATGCCACAGGACTCACTTGTTCAAGGGTAGGGTACTTTCTTTGTTATTCAAGCTATGCAATGGCTACAGGGGTGTCATATTTAAAAAGCATTGCTGGATACAAGAGAAAAGAGTTCCTCAGATATAGAGGTGATTTGCCAGAGCCAAGCTCTTTAAAGAGGCTCAAGGAATGACTTCAGTTTTTCAAATTCTATTTCTCAACAAATATACATATACAGAAATTGCCCAATGTGATATAAGACATTGCAAATTTTTTTGGTCTAAGTGATCCATGGCCTAATATTAATTTTTATTGATACATGATATGTTCTCTAGTCAAAGTCATCTGATGGTAATAGACATATTTCTTTTCAAAGCTTAATACATCATGAAATGTACATACATGAAATCTTTATTTCTCAAAGAAATAAAAGACATTGCAAATATTAAAGCTCTGTTTGAAATGTAGTCTTTTTCATTTTGTGATATTGATACATGATGATTTTGTCTGGTGATAGTCATATTCTTTTATATTTGGCATGAGGTCCTTTGTAATTGTCTTCTAAAGAACCAATCAAAAAGCTCTCTAAAGGCATTGCTCTTTGTTACTCCTCCTCCTTTCGTTGTACACCTAAAGAAGCTTGTCCTTGCCTGATAATAAGATTTTTCCATGCCTTGGGTGTCCCACATGGCAAGTGGTTCTTTTTCTGCAAAGAATGCACCATGCACAAGAAGAATATGCTAGAAGAGCAAAAGAATCTCATTAGATGTTTATTTCAATTAAAAATAAATAAATTGAATAAAATATCTTTGGAACTCACCAAGAAGTATGTTATGTCTTTGGCACCCCATGCCACTATGATGGTTTCTATAAGCTCTGTGGTCACCTTTCTGAAATCTGTCACATAACTTTTTGATGTAACCTGCTGCCTCATGATCTTAAAAAGATTATCTAGTTTGACCCACACCTCCATTCTCTTTTTTGTTATTTTTGGTTTGCTTCTTACATTGGTCGTGACCTCACAAAATTTTTTCCAACAATTCCACATGGCATTTAGTTGCTTGTCATCATGGTTGCTGAAGAATCTCCTTGCTTTTGCACCTCCCATTGAGACATCCTGTGGTACATCACCTATATTTTGTGAAAGCTTTGGATCTTTTCTTAGATGAACATCACCACCATGAAATCCCATTTCTGAAAGAAGACATTCACATTTTTTTATGCACTCATCTGCAAGAGTTGTAGGCTTGATAGAATATGCATAATCCAAGTGAAGATGGACCAACTTGTCAATGATTCTTAACTCTACATGTAGCGTACATATGTGTACATTTGTCAATGCTATTGGAAGTATGGGATCCCAAATCATTGAAGAAGATGAGTAGTTATGAAGAATAACATTTTGTCTAGAAGGAGCCTCTTCAACCTCAACTCTAGCAATCCATCCATTTTTGCCTAGGCTTTGCATGTAGTACAAGCAACGGTACTTAGAATTTGCTCCCCCACTTATACCAAACATGCATTTGAGTGTCTTTGGGTCTCCACTCAAATGCCACTCAACTTGAAAGTTCCCGTAGTCTTTGACATTCAACAATTCTCCTACATGATGCCTTTGGATAACATTTGGAATGTTTGTCTGTGAGAATAACCATTTAAGTTTTTTTTATGGTTCTCAGATGGAACTTGAGCATAGCCAACCCACCATAACTCCATTTCTGATTGTACTTTGAGAGAGGGAGTATCCATTTTCCCAAGGCTATAGTCCAAAGCTTTGTTCATCAGTGCAATACTTATTCTCTCCCATTTTTTGATGTTTCTTAAGCTCAGCTTCATCAAGTTTGATTACAAATTTCAATAGACCAAGACATTCATGTTCTTTTATATTATGGAACTGAACCATGTATGCTTGAAGCTTTATAATATCTATCCATATGTTTTTAAATGCATTGTAAGTGAAATGTAACTTTTGTTTTCCTACTTTGTAAGGCATGTTACCGTGAATATGATTATATTCACCAAATACTGATGTGATCTTTTTATTCAAGCAGAGCCGAAACTTTCCTACATGATGGGGTCTAGGCAATCCAAAACTTCTAACTTTGTTAAATTTTAAAAATTCACACCAAACTTTTGAAATTGCTCTATATCCTTTCCTATTCACTCCGACGCTATCACAAATCTTCTGAATTTGAGATGGTTCTAGTAACAGATTCATATCTATCATGAGTTTTTGGAAAACAAACCGTTTCAAGCATGTATTTTTATTCAGTTTCAATATTCTTAAAACATCATTTTGACTCAAAATTTCATTACAAAAATGTACGTGCTCAAGACTTCTCGACATATTGAAACCTAGCACATTTGTCACATGATCTCTAACAATTTTCATTCTTTTCTTTTTCTTGCCAGATTTTTCAGTCAAATCTAAAAAAGGTTTTACTCGTTTTGACCGCATTCTCAAACCTATAGGAGTTTCTTTCACTTTTTTTAAAGACTCAAAGTGAGAAGAAAAAGTGGATAATTTGCTTTCTAGCTCCCTTATATGTAAATCCTTCTGATGTAGTGTGTTTTGTAGATAGTTTATGTATTGTACATAATTCCTTGAAATATCCCAGAGCCTTGAACAATAGCCTCGTAAACCATCCTCACCATCTCCTACAAATCTAATCAGATCATGAGGATTATGAAAAGGGGGATACGTTCCAGTTTGTGGATCAATTGGATAAACAAATCCATCTGTCCATATGTCGATATGTTTCTTGCCTTCCTTTCGCAATCCATCCACTTCAAGAGGATGAAGAGCCCTTTGGAATACTTTTCTTGGCGTCGCATACTCCTGACTAACTGCAATGTTGATATGGAACTTTTCACAATGATTTCGATTGTTTGAAAGCTCAACGAGAGTATTTGGGTTAATGTTCTCCATGGTCTGCTATGGAAAGTGATCGGCAAGTGTCTAAAATGACGTGAAAGAGAGAAACAGGCCTGCTATGAAAAGTAGAGTAAGAAAGCGCAAAATGTCATCAGCACACATTATATAGGTCTGTGAACAAGAGGAAAATTCGAATTTTGATCAGCGCTGGATGAGCACAAACTTGGAGGCATAAGATATCACACAAAATTTTCATGATTATCATACGAGTTTCTCTCTTCAAAATTTGCATAAGATACGTTTTAAATGAACTTACACAGAATTTCTTAAAGGATTTGACAACTTTAATCAAGATTAAGCACAACTAATTGAAATCCTTACACGGTCCTTTTTCGCCCTAATGATCAAAGCTCTTGGAAGGCCTTGGAAAAGCAAAGTTCTTCACAAAGATTGACCTTCAAGGAGCTTACACTCTTGTTAAGATCAGAGAAGAAGACGAATGGAAGACAACATTTCAAACAAGGTATGTGCATTTTGAATATGTAGTTATGCCATTTGGTCTAGCTATCTTTCAGCATATGATGAATGATATCTTTCGAGAATATTTAGATGAATTTGTGGTAATATATCTCAATGATTGAAAAAGATCAAAAGGACTTAGTTCTTCCAACTATTGAAATTCACATTCACCACTGCTCCAATTCTAGTTCATCTTGATTCTAGCAAGCCCTTCTTCATACAGAGAGATGCATCAAACTTCACCCTTGAGGCCATTTTATCCCAATATGGAGATGGATACCTGCATCCAGTTGCATATCATTCAAGGAAATTTTCCCCTTCATAAATTAATTATGAAATCCATGATAAAGAACATCTTGCCATAGTGGACGCGCTTGATACCTAGCGTCACCATCTAGAAGGAGCAACTCATAAAGTTATTGTGTATACAAATCCCAAGAACTTAGAGTATTTTATGATCACCTGAATCCTCAATAGAAAGCAATCTTGATAGAGTAACTTTTTATCTAGGTTCTACTTAGTCATTACATATTGTCCAGGACGCCAGCAATGTCAAGCAATGTCAATCAAATGCCTTGTTAAGAAGATCTTACATTGCAAAGAAAGGTGAATAGGTCTTTGATCAACAAGAGAGTGTATTACTCAAGCCCAATCATCTCCAATTAGCAGCTATCTCTTCAAGCCATCATGAACATTCAACCTTGAATCATTTGATAGGTGACACTCTACCACAAAATGAATTGTTTTGTAACGTTCAATAGAAAACTCAAGAAGGAAAAGTCCAAGAAATAAATGAATTCAAGAAAAGGATGTGTGACTATTCTATAAGAACCTATTGTATGTCCTTCCAAGAAAGCCCAGCACCAAGTACTTCAACAACATCATGATAACCTTGCAGCAAGACATTTTGAAGCGAATAAAACAACAGAGCGGATATCAAGGGATTTTCGGTGGCCTCAAATATGGAAGGAATTCAAAGAATATATCCAAACCTGTGACACTTGTAATAGATTTAAGATACCATGACATAAACCTCATGGCCTCTTGCAACCTTTACCTTTTCTAGAAAGGCCATGGGCTTCATTATCTATGGATTTCATCATACATCTACCAAAGTCACATACGTATGATGACATTCTTGTTGTAGTGGATAAATTTACAAAGATGGCACCAAGGTAGGATCAAAACTCGAACCGTATAGTTTTTTGTATGTATGGTATGCACAGTACGTACCAAACTATACCATACATGTTCAATGTGTTTTTAAATTAATGTAACATTTTCATATTTTTTCCCTCGATTCAAGCATGGCCCAACTCTTATTTGTCATAATTCATTGTTTAATGTTGATATTAGTGTTTAGATAACTTGATTCTTGAATATGCAGCATAAAATATCTGTATATTTTTATAATTTACGACTTGTCCAATTATGGGACAACGTATCGAACCTCAAGGTTCGGTTTGTATCTCAAACCATATGCGAACCGTACGTACCAAACCTAACATACCATTCCATCTTGGATGGCACACTTCATTCCAACTACCAAGGCAATCATAGGTGCAGCCATTGCTAGACTTTTTCTTAGATACATCTTTTGGCTTCATGGATTGTCTAATGATATTGTTGGTGATCTATGCACTAATACAAAGGCACCCAATACCCTCTAACACCTACCACAAAGTATATTCAGGAGAAACATGTTCAAAGGTCCCAATCTAGGGGCTCTCACAACAAATACACCCTATGATCCTCCTTGGGGGAATCCTCTCATAACCTATTGCCTATGGATGCAAAGATTGGTAGTCATACCACCTCATTAATCATCCACCCATTCCTCAACTTGTTCGTGCAGTGTCCTATGAGAGAGATATCAAACCCACCACAAAGGGGTATGAAAAGTGTACATATCTGGAAAGACCCACACTCTTGATCTAGGATTGGGTCTCATCCATATCTTCAATTGTAGGTCTATTCATATGCCTTAGGACCGAAAAATAACCCCAAAGAATATTCCTCTCGTCCATGAAATATCAATCACTCATGTGACTCTTGGCCACATCATATGGCATGAGGTAGAGGAATATCTACCCTAGAGCCTTCATCCATAGGGAGGTGCTAAAAATCTCTTTCACCTCACCAAAACATGCATTGAATTATTGGAATTTTATAGCCCAGTGTTGACATTCAAGGATCACCCCAAAACATGAGTACCTATCCTTTTCCTCTCTCCCTCACATTAGAAGGGGTTTTTTCCTCTACCCAAAAATCATTCTGGGCAGCCTATGAATCTCTTAATCTTTTACAGGTTGTAATATGAGTCTTTCTATGGCCCATACTGATGAAAGGATGCTTAAACAAATAATGGATAAGACATATTGTAACCTACTCATAAAAGTAGTGCTACATTTCAAGGAAGAAAAAAACTTTAGAATTGATGGCCATATTGAAACTACTTAGATGGACATTCTTCTTGATATGTGCATTCATTTAATCATTTTCAAAAACCCAAGGAATATATTACAACAAGTATGAGCTTAATATAGCATTCTGTTTTCAATATTTCTCTTCATCTATAAAGTCATTTAAGATACATTGGATTAGTTTATATATGAAATCCATGGTGTTTCATATGGACTTAGTGTGGTACTTTCACTATATTTTCTCAAGACCACTAGAGCAAAATCCCTAGGTTAGATTGGATTCTTTAGAAGATAATGAGAATTGCAAGCGTGCATTCATTGATAGAAGGCAAACCCAGAGCTTGGGATCCTTGAAGGAAGAGAAGATTAGTCAATAAGATTCAAGAAGATCCCATGACAAAGGATCATAGTTATATACAAGGTATCTCTGGTTCGCATGAAAATATGAACTATATGCTTAGAAGCTCCTTCAAAATTATACATCTCAACTCTAGAAAACAAGACCAGTGATGAAAAGAGTAAAGCCAAAGGGTTACAGTTGGTTGTACTCTACCCGATGGTGTGCTTGCTCAAACTCTACCCCATGGTGTGCTTGCACATGACTTCTTCCCCAAGCTTGATGCTCTACAATTCCTAAGGATATATGTTGGAAGGTTTGAAAAATATGGTGGAAAACTCCTTGATTCATTCCTTTTACAAGGAAATTTTCAAGAGCTAGCAATCACAGGCCAAGGTAGGATTGATTAGTGCTAAACATTACACATGCAAAGGATCATAGTAATATACAAGGTATCTCTGGTTCGGATGAAAATATGAACTATACACTTAGAAGCTCCTTCAAGATTATACATCTGAACTCTAGAAAACAAGACGTGTGATGAAAAGAGTAAAGCCAAAGGGTTACAATTGGTTGTACTCTACCCCATGGCGTGCTTGCTCAAACCCTACCCCATGGTGTGCTTGCACATGACTTCTTCCCCAAGCTTGATGCTCTTCAATTCCTAAGGATATACGTTGGAAGGTTTGAAAGATATGGTGGAAAACTCCTCGATTCATTCCTTTTACAAGGAAATTTTCAAGAGTAGCAATCATAGGCCAAGGTAGGATTGATTAGTGCTAAACATTATGCATGCCTATGGATGCAAAGATTGGTAGTCATACCACCTCATTAATCATCCACCCATTCCTCAACTTCTTCGTGCAGTGTCCTATGAGAGAGATATCAAACCCACCACAAAGGGGTATGAAAAGTGTACATATGTGGAAAGACACACACTCTTGATCTAAGATTGGGTCTCATCCATATCTTCAATTGTAGGTCTATCCATATGCCTTAGGTCCGAAAAATATCCCCAAAGAATATTCCTCTCATCCATGAGATATCAATGACTCATGTGACTCTTGGCCACATCATATGGCATGAGGTAGAGGAATATATACCCTACAGCGTTCATCCATAGGGAGGTACTAAAAGTCTCTTTCACCCCACCAAAACATGCATTGAATTATTGGAATTTTATAGCCCAGTATTGACATTCAAGGATCACCCCAAAACATGAGTACCTATCCTTTTCCTCTCTCCCTCACATTAGAAGGGGTTTTTTACTCTACCCAAAAATCACTATGGGCAGCCTATGAAGCTCTTAATCTTTTACAAGTTGTAATATGAGTCTTTCTATGGCCCATACTGATGAAAGGATGCTTAAACAAATAATGGATAAGACATATTGTAACCTACTCATAAAAGTAGTGCTATATTTCAAGGGAAAAAAAAAACTTTAGAATTGATGGCCATATTGAAACTACTTTGACGAACATTCTTCTTGATATGTGCATTCATTTAATCATTTTCGAAAACCCAAGGAATATATTATAACAAGTATAAGCTTGATATAGCATTCTTTTTTCAATATTTCTCTTCATCTATGAAGTCATTTATGATACATTGGATTAGTTTACATATGAAATCCATGGTGTTTCATATGGACTTAGTGTGGTACTTTCATTATATTTTCTCAAGACCACTAGAGCAAAATCCCTAGGTTAGATTGGATTCATTAGAAGATAATGAGAATCGCAAGCGTGCATTTATTGATAGAAGGCAAGCCCACAGCTTGGGATCCTTGAAGGAAGAGAAGATTAGTCAATAAGATTCAAGAAGATCCCATGACAAAGGATCATATTTATATACAAGGTATCTCTGGTTCGCATGAAAATATGAACTATACGCTTAGAATCTCCTTCAAGATTATACATCTCAACTCTAGAAAACAAGACCAGTGATGAAAAGAGTAAAGCCAAAGGGTTACAGTTGGTTGTACTCTACACCATGGTGTGCTTGCTCAAACTCTACCCCATGGTGTGCTTGCACATGACTTCTTCCCCAAGCTTGATGCTCTACAAATCCTAAGGATATATGTTGGAAGGTTTGAAAAATATGGTGGAAAACTCCTCGATTCATTCCTTTTACAAGGAAATTTTCAAGAGCTAGCAATCACAGGTCAAGGTAGGATTGATTAGTGCTAAACATTACGCATGCAAAGGGTCATTCTACTAGTTTTGGTGCAATTTGAATGCAACAGTCATCTCAAGATCTCTCTTGAAACTTTCATTTGGATAAATAAGTAGTGCTAGTGCATTCCTTTTAGCAATGGACTTAACATGTTCATGATACCAGTATGGAGAAGGATGAGGATATATGTCAAGTTCTTGTTCATAGAAGTCTTGTTTTTACCAAAAATTGCCAATGGCTTTGAACGATGGCCTTAAATTCCATCATTTTATGATTAACCTTGGATACAGAGACAATGCAAAAGGTTTCCCTACAGCTTTAGAATTCCTTGGGGCACTCAACCCCATTGATAAGAAGCACATTAACATCATCAATGAGCATCTTGAGCACAACCTATTTCTAAAATTGGGCAAGAGAATCACATTTGATTTTCCCTCATTGAACATGGACATTCACCATGCACGTGAGACCATTGGTAACAATAAAATAAAAGAGAGGGAAAAGCAAGAAACCTTGACTGATAGAACAGATCTAGAGAAGAGTACAACTTAGTGTTAGTATTAATCCTAGTTGAGTTCTTCCCCCACAACGTAAAAACCACTTTAGTGGACTAAGAACCCACGACTAAATCCTTGAGGGATTGAAGAATGAAATCCCAATCGAATCTTTCAAAGGATTGATCAAGTTAAATATTCAGAATTTAAGCTTTGGATTTGCTTATGTGGCTAGTTCCAACACTTACTTCATATCGATGCTGGCCTCTGAGATTGCCCTCCCTTTGATGAAACCTTTGTGGTCCTTAATAACCCACAGTTGAAGGTGATTTGTAAATGGATTCATGCACGCTTTTGCAATGTCCTTCTATCCCACATGGAGCATGATTATTGGTCTCTACATAGTTCTTACTATCTTTCTTTACAATGAGTGAATCTTTAAAGATTGAATAACTTGTCAGTCAGGTCATAAGGACTCAGACTCTTCTCCTTAGGAAGGTACTCAATAAGGTCAACACGTTCACACCTAGAAAACAATTCATGGAGGCATTGAGAAAATTTAGGAGGGTCCATATCAATCCTAAGATGCAAGAGATAGGCCATGTTCTCTCCTTCTAGTAGTTATAGGGGAGGAGATGTTGGGATTTTCTTTAACATGATTGATAAGAAAAATTGATGGTTCTCTTTCTCAATTGCACACTCGATCATCGCAAGAGCTCCATAATAAGCTCAATAAGAAAGACGCACCTTGCCCTCTTGACCGAGATGGACATAAAGAGGAGAGAAGACATGAAAGAGAAGAATGATCATCCTCTCCTTCAATGATTGGGTTCTCACGGATCCATGAAGAGTGGTCATCGTAAACCAACGGATGAAAGAAAAGAAGCACTTTGCTTGGGAAGGTCTCTTGGTGAAATTGCGCGCACACAGTTGTAGAAGCCTTCGACGATAGACCGAGAATCGCAAATCACGGAATACAAACTTGACAATATTATTACATTTGAAGACGTTTGGGAGAAGTCTTATATTCCGGCAGAAGTCTTATATTACGGCAGAAGTCTTATATTACGGCAGGAATGACACACACATCACAAACAGGCACTTCCAACTACCTCTGCGTTACCTCTGCGTTAGCGTGAGTACTGAGGTTAACCATGGAAATAATGAGAAGCTCATTATTTCCATGGTTATCAAAGTTATCTCGACTCAGTGAGTTATCAAAGTTCAAGAAGTGTGGACTTAAATTCAGTGGTGCGTTTTCTCAATTCATGCATATAGCTAGAGTTTCACATTTACTTCCAACAAAGAGAGTACTCAGATGTTAGGGTATACTCAATGAAGGTCTATTTTATCCATTTGAAGATGAATTGCATGTAAAATCCTATACAAATGTTGATTGGGCTAGATCCAAAGAGGATAGAAGAAGCACAAGTGGATATGTAGCAACGCTTGGCAAGAAAGTCATCTCTTCAATGGCAAATAAGCAACCCAAATTGCCCTCTCATCCACTGAAGCTGAATATAGGCATTATCTCAAGTGACTTGTGAGCTTATGTGGCTCAAGAAGCTAACGTTTGAGTCAAACTTGTAGGTTAATCAATTTCCAATCTTGTGTGACAATATGAGTAGTGTGTACCTATCTGCCAATCCAATCTTCTATGCTGGAAGCAAATGCATAGAGGTACAATATCATTACATCAGAGAGAAGGTGCTTCCTAAAGAAGTTCATGTGCAATATATAAGTACTAAGAACCAATGTGCTGACATATTCATCAAAGCTCTCAACTCAATGAGTTATCAAAGTTCAAGAAAGGCAAATCCCAATTGAGTTTAAAAAAAAATGGCTAGTACATGCACGATTGTTTTTGGCTATCCAAGCTTATAACCATTTAATTAAATATTATATTTCAACTATGATGTATTCTTCATAGGAGACTTTTTTTAGGGAACTAATCACTATGATAGAAAATACCCCAATTAGCAAATCGTCTTTCTTCCATCATTATTCATGAAATCCTTTAGCATGTATGAAATATTTTTACAAGGAACATTTTTCCCCATAAAGCTAAAAACACAATCAGTTTTATGGTGCTATAAAAAAAGAAATTGTCTTCCTACGACTCTTGCACGAGCCCTTTCCAAGATTGCTAAATATTCCAACTCATATATGCATAGGCATAAAAGCATATGTTTTCCTCGCTTCTAAATTCATTTCCTATTACGTTATATTCTTTGCTTTCTTCCTCAAGTAATTTTCTCCTACTACAAGGATGTCAATATGGTACTTCCCTTGTTTTAGGTAAATTAATCGTTGGCTTAGTCCATTCAATAGCTAAAATAAGGAAGTATAACATTTCCTCTTCTACTAGTTTTCTTTTCCTTGAATAATTGAAAATTTATATACACTTTGATACTTTTCCATTATTTTAAATCTCCATTTGTTTTGTTGGATGCTTATATAGGAATAATGTTGGCCTATGAAAATTTCATGAGCTTGTTTGAATAGCTCTTTCCTCTCATTTTAATCTACATAAGACAATAAAAATCCTATTGAATCTTGATAATATAAGCTTATTGAAATAGTGTAGTATTTTCTTGTTTCATGTCAACATTTTGATGTCTTAGATATGTCACTATGTTGTGGGCCATATGCAAACCTATCACTATCTTCTGTAGAAATTTTGGCATGGTTTATAGGTTGAATGGATAACCAATTTCATGCCCAATACTACATCCATAGATACTTTTTCTATTTTTTGTCTCAACAGATGGTGTACTCTTACATGATTATTTCTTTTCTTGATTAGTACCCTAAATTCAAACATATCAACAATAGGAATCATCTAACAAGCCTACTTATGCTACAAGTTGTGTTTGCTAGATGAGTTTGTGTGAATGATCTACAAAGAAATTGAAATTACTTTCTATTAAATAGTGCTTGTACTTTTTAATGACAAAGATCATGCTTAAGCCATCTCTTTCTATTTTTGTATTGTTTCTCATAGGATAAATCAACCATATGCTAGGATAGCAAATGGGAAAATACAATTTCTCCTTTTTAATATTTTATAAAAGTACATGCCCAATCACATAATGGGATGTATCAACATGCACATGGGAGAGCTTGCTCCATTCTACCACTTTCAAGATGAAGGTTGTGTTCAACATTCTACTCAGTTTACTGAATGTGTTTTTACATTCTTTTATTTTATTGAAATTTTGTATATGAAATACATATAAGAGCCTGATGATGATAGGTGCATAAGAATAAAACTTCTATAGCAATAAAAATATCCCATAAAAACTTAAATCTCCTTTATGTTCTTTGGTCAAGATCAATTTCTGATCACTACTATTTTATCCTTCTTCTTGGATATCGCATTCTTGGAGATAGTTTGACCAAAATTGCGCACATGAAAGATCTATGTCTAAGGATATCAATATTAAGGTTTCCCATTACTTTTCTTGGCCCATACATGTTGCATGCAATTTTCAATGTATGTTGTTGTATCATTAAGGCCAAAAGTTCTTTAAGGGCCATCCACATTTTGAAAGGGACTCTATGCTTTGGGACTTTCTTTTCTCATTTTACAATCCAAAGAAAAAAGTTTAGAATGATTCCATAACCTTGTATCTTGAGTGATTCCCGTCTGCTTTCGTGATTTAATCTTTATCTTTCGATTCTCTTTTTTTCTAATCCTTGATCTTTATGTTTAAAAGTCTATTTCTTATGGTTATGGACTTTTGATATTAATATCTCAACTTCAATTCATATTTTCACGTCCACTCTTGCACACAATTTATGCAAACACATGCAATATCTAAAGATATTATTCATTCCACCACCAATATTTCATTAAAAGATGTTAGGTTTTGAGATGATGGTGAAACATTTCTAAGATTTTTTAGGAGGATGTAGCCCACCAGTGCTCCACACTTTTGGCTTTCACACTTTCCTTTGGAGAAGTGGAAACTTGGGCATGGTTTATCTAAATTTGTGGTTTTCAACCACGTTTAGGGATTCCAACTTTTCATAATTATAATGTGCCATAAAATTGCTTTCGAGGCACTAGTTGTAATTGCTTTTTCCTCAGAGAATCAAGTATATCTCGGTTGAGTTAAAAGAAACCTAGTGTGGCCACATCGACTTGTGAAGTTAAGTATAGGGTAGTATTCATAGATACAATGGATTGTAAATTTTCAACATGCCTATTGATGGATCTATGCATGGAGGTTGATGGACCTACACATGTTCTCAGTAATAGTCAGAGTGCATTGATAGTTGCAAGAAATCTTGTGTTTCATGCATGCATGAATCACATTGAAGTTCATTATCATTATGTCATAGAGCAGCTTCATGCTAGGGATATTTATTTGGTATATGTGCCTACACAAGATGATATGCCAGACATATGCACTAGGGTTCTTCCACCGGAAATGTTTGAGTCTTTTTGCAAAACTTTAGGCTCATGACCTTGTGAGGGCTGATCTGTCACTCCTCGTGTGTTCACATCATTTGCTACAGGGGGTTTTGTTACACTTACATCTCCCTTGAGTGGCTTTGGTGTGAACCATTTCCCTATACATGGGTTTTTACTCTAAACTTGGCTAGAGTTTTTTTTTCCTCGTGGAACCACATATACATGATATAATCATATGTGGTGGCACTTTGTACTTAGGGATTTACTTATAGCTCTCGCTTCACTCATTCTCATACTACTTATCATGGATTTATATAGAGCTCTTCCAGCCATAAACTTTTCTTAGTGTAGCGATCTCCTTCTTCGCTCTTATGTGTACTTCTATTCATGCTTCCTCACTCACTCATACATCCAACACATAATACAATAATTATATTATTGATTCTTTATAATATAAGCATCTTGAATAAATGTGGTATTGTTTTGTTTCATTTAAAGTTTTTGATTTCCTTGATATCTCACTATGTTGTGGCCCATATATCAACATTAACACTATACTCTCTAGAAACTTTTGTACGGTTTCTAGGGTGAATAGGTCAGAATCGTGCATACCATATACTACACCCATTGGTCATTTTTTATTTTTTAGTCTCAAAAGACAACCTACTCCTAAATGAGTATTTTGTTTCTTGAATACTACATTAAAGTAAAATAGTATCAACAATAGCAATTATATGCTTTGTGGAAAGCTTCAAACTTCTCCCTAGGTAGAGCCTTCATAAAAAGGTCTGCAATGTTCTCATGCGTAGGCACATATGCCAAGCTAATCTCCCCAGTAGAGAACCTCTCCCTATCATAATGATAATGCACCTCAATGTGCTTAGTGTGAGCATGGAACATAGGGTTCCTGGCAACTACCAATGTGCTCTAACTGTTAGTGAAGATGGTGGTGGCAGAAGACTGAGCAACACCCAAATCAGTCATCACGCGTCTGAGCCACATACACTCAACAATCGTTGTAAAAGCATAGAAATCTGATGCAAAAGAGGCCTATGAGAGCTTGATCGAGTAGGATATGATAGAGGTGCATCTAATTTGCTATCACACAAAGTCTACACTAGCCATTTTGGCATAGTTTTTGCCTGCTCAATATCAGCTCTCTCATCAACAAGTGCATCATGTAAATCTGCATTAGAAATGGAATGATCTGCATCATCACATGAAACTTGCAAAGGCTGATAAGTTGCCTCATTAGGAGAAGCACTAGACTGTCCACCTATAAAAAGAGGCAACAAAGTATCATACATGTCTTTGGAGCTAATAGATGTCTCCTTAGTACATGGAGAGCAATGGCTGAATAGCATCTTCCACAAAAACAACATCACGGCTAATCAAGATGCATTTAATCTGTAGATGATACAGACAATAGCCTTTACCTTCAAAATTGTACCCAACAAAATACATTTTACTGCTTTATCATCCAATTTTCTGCGATGTTGTTTAGGCACTAATGCATATGCCAGACAACCAAAAACATGCAAATGAGCAATAGATGGCTTGTGACCATGCCAAGCCTCATATGGAGTGATAGACTGCAATGCTTTAGTGGGATACTTGTTAAGTACATATGTTGCACACATAACAGCCTAAAGCTAAAAACAATGTGGTAAAGCCTGACTCCTAACCATACACCTCGTCATCTCCATGAGTGACATGTTCTTTCATTTAACAACTCCATTCCGTTGAGGTGTATACGGCATTGTACACTGTTGTTTTATCCCACGTTCAACTAGAAATGCATTAAAGTCAGAAGACATATCCCCCCCCCCCGATCAAAAACGGATGGTGCCCATTTCACATGCTGAGAGATTTTTCAGCCAAAACCAAAAACTGTTTGAAGCACATAAACACTTCGGACTTTGCCTTCAATGGATATACCCATGCATGCCTCAAAAAATCATCGATAAAAATCACGAAGTAAAGATAGTTCCCAAAAGAAGGTGTCTGCATAGCACCACAAACATCACTATGTACCAGCTAAAATTTTTGAGCAGCCCCAACCCAACCATCTTTTGGAAAGGAAGAATGCTAAATTTTTCCCAAAATACAGCCTTCACAAACATGTTTTCTTGGCGCCTCAATTTTGGGCAAAGAGGACACCATTTCAGATTTTTGCACGTGTAGCACTGACCAAAGCGTGTATGCCAAAGCTTTGCATGTGACATAGCTTGAGAATCATCTACTGCACATGCCGAATCATTTACAGATCTTTCATAGTGTATGAGCTTATGCAACCCATGACACAAAATGCCAAAAGCAAGAATGATGTTGCCATTGGACAGATCATTAACTGTACATCTGTCATCAACAAATATCACAACCAAGACAATCTTGGCTAATGCAGAAACTAATAAAAGATTTTTCTTGATACCTGGCAAAAAGAAAGCATCTCACAAAGTGAAAGAACCACCATCAGCAGCAAAATGATCTTATCAACTCCCACAACAAGATAAGAGGATTTGTTGGTGCATGTAACAGTATTTCTTGTAGGGACAAGCTCGAGTAAAGAGAAGAAACTGCACTGCAAGCTAATATGTTTGGTCGCCCCACTATCAAAGTAACAAACATTTTAGTCTACTACAGACATGCACTACTCATGAGAAGATGGGTCAAAACTGCAAACAGTAGTAAATGCCCATTTTTCTTCCTGCACAAGTTTAGCAGAATCTGTTTTTGGTGTAGAGGCCTTTC
>CM035423.1:158909875-158929875 GCA_020310875.1 Ceratopteris richardii | reverse complement strand
AAGTGCTTCATGATGTTTACTCTATGCAACTTCAACACCGAGATGTACTAATGCAAGAGAAGTAGCTCAATAAGAGTGGTGAGGAAGGTGCATTGTCTCCAAAATTTCTTAAGTCACCACCTCGAATCTATGCAAAAATGACAAAAGGGTACTCCATGCATAATGCTCCATCATCCTCACAATGTACATAAGGTAATGGACTTAACCCGTACTCTCTGTCAGATAAAGGAAAAGGTATTGCTGTCGAAAACCTCCATCATCTTGATGTCAAATCTGTGAACTCTAAGGATGGTGTTGATGCTTTGATTATTCATAGAAATAGTTTTGATTTGTGGCAAAAGCAATTGATGGAGAGGGTGGTTATACGTCTGTGCCATGGCCCAAGACCCAACTAGGAAGCTCTCAAACTTTGGATCAAAAGCAATTGGGAAAATAGATTATTATTTGTGAAAAATGACGAGTTTCTCCCGAAATAATTATTTCTTTTCTTTTCATGATTCCAATAGTTCTTGTCAAATGATATCAGAGGGACATTGGCTAATAAAAAATATGTCCATTTCTTTTTTAAAATGGCATGTTGGTTTTAACCCGAAAGGTGATAAACCCACAAAAGTTCCTATTTGGCTTGACTTTCTAAACCTCCCAATCAGGTTTTCCCTTGGGTAGAAAGTCTAGGGGGAGTTCTTGGGAAAGTCTTGGGACAAAAGTCTAGAGGTGGATGTATTAACACGAAATGGGATCCACAAATCCTAGTGGAAATAGATCTATCACATCCTATAAAAATTCTATTGGGATAAAGGATTCTGATGGAAAAAAATTGCACAAACAAAAGGTTCATATAGAAATTTTTCTAACCATTGTTTTAAGTGCTATAAAAAATGTCATATTATAAAGGATTTCTCCCAATTGAGAAATGAGAATCTTGGAAGTCATGTAGGTACTCAGCTAAGTATGATCATGAAACAAGGTAATCATGAGATAGCTCAAACCTTGTTGAACTTAAGTAAGAAATTCATCTCAAAACATTATAAAAAATCAAGTAAACTCTTTAATTCCTTTGATGTGCTTCTGGAAGAGGTTTATAATCATTTTGATGAGACACAAGAGAAATCACATAAAGAAGATAACTATAATAAAGAGAATATAAACCCCAACAATGGAGGCACAAATATGAAAGACAAGGAAGAGGAAAGCAGTGAGCAATACAAAAATGATAACACTTATGACCCGAATGGTTGGACCATGGTAACCAATAGGACAAACAAAAAACAAAACAGTTAATCAAGACATCTAAGAGGTAAGTAAGAGTGTCTATAAAGACACCAAATTTATTGAAGAAGTTAATGTTTATGACCGATAGAGAATAAGCCAAATGTAATAAGAAGAGAGTTCATAAGAAGAAACTAACTAGAAGTCTGGTGATTCTCAAGGTAGTAGTTGTGTAGGTAAGGGGAAACCTAAAATAAGGGAAATTATGAGAAGCTCGAGCTCTAGGTGAAACCTCAAAAACTAGCAGGAAGTAACCTTTATTGTTTTTTCTCCACGTTAGATTCTAATGAATTATTTAAAATTTATTTCTCTTAGCACTAAAGAAATCATTGATCCTATTAGGAGTAAAGCTATTAACAAGTGGATTAAAGATAACTATGTTTGTCATGACATGATTTGTCTTTAGGAAATCAAAGTTAGTGGGGTTCCCCTACTCAACCATGTGAACATCATTGTTAATGTTACGACTGGAAGTACACCAACCACCCCCATGGTAAAGGCGGAGCTGGCATTGATATTGTTTCCTCTCTCTCTATAGTTTTGTAAAGCAAACGTTTTGCAGTAGTACTAGTAAATGGTATGCTCTAAAGTTGGGTGTCCCTTATAACTATACTTTGGTTAACATTTATGCTTCTAAATTCAACATTAAGAGAAAAAGTTGTTGGAAAGAGATTGATTTCCTTGAAGGGCCTTGTATTCTAATAGGTGACTTCAATATGGTAATCACTAAAATGGATAGGCATGGAAGTAAAAGTAGTTCCATTACTGGTATTGAAAAGAGTAGTTGGGTTTAGCTTTGTAAAAATAAAGACTTTATTGATGTGTAGAGCCGGTCAAAGTGGTGACTTTGCAAGTGATGCACAAGTGGTACAAAAGTTCAAAGTGGTGCACAAGTGGCTGAGAACAAGGGTGCACAGGTAGTGCACAAAGAGTTTGTTCACAATGATTTTGTAGACAAACTTAGATGCAGGTTGCAAAATGTTCTTTTTGAATGGTTTTCAAGGTTTTTTAAGTGTTTTGGAAGCTTGAGATGAACCCTCCCTTATGCACACATTTTGAAGAAATGAAGGTAAAAAGTGGAAAAGATATGAAGAAAGCGGTATGCAAGATTTTATGAGTGCCCTCCCATTAAAAACAAAAATTCTCATAAAGTCACTACAAGACAAAATAGGGAGTCATTGGTTCTTAGAGTTATATGTCTATGGAAGCACGTGAACAACACAAGGAAGAAGAAGAAGCTTGGAGCACAAGACATAATATTGAATGCATTGCCACTAAAATGTACAAAGATAAGTAGCCCGTTAGGGCAATGGGCATATATACAAGCCATGGGAAAAAACCTCCTAAAGAGGGAAAAAAGTGCCCTGGTGGTCCTAGAGTGTTCCCACACATCACTACCTAAATATATCAACAAATCCCCCCTGGGAGTGATGCGGTGAATAAGGAGCTGGTAGTCATGTATGTTGGTGCAGCGCTAATTGCGGAATTCGCTTACACCAGAAAAAGTAACCTAGAGTGATGTTAGAACACCTTTATAATCATCAGTAGCTTAGCAAACTTTCTGAAACTGAGAACTTATAACTGTATTTAGTGAACACCGAAAATTCACTTTATAGAAAGCTTCACATTTCCTTCAAGCTTCAATTCTGAACTTATTTACTTCAGTCTTTACACTACTGTCTTTGTTTATAGTTAAACAATCTTTGTGTCATTTAACTTTACCAAAACTGTGTTTTGAACTTACCAAAATTCCACCGGAACTTTACCTGACTGTCATTGGAATGTTACCATGATTGTACCGGAATCCTACCGGAATCAACTATAACTTTGTTTGTAATTGCTTAAAATGTGTATTCATGAAATAAGGAAGTGATGCGTGAACTTCCTTCACTGAATGAACTTTATTTGAAGTTTAAGAAAAACCTTCATCAGTTATGAATGTCTCTTTCTGGTCAGACTTTGTACTGTGTGTACATATCCATTTCACCAAAATCTTTGATCAGTTTATAGTTGAGACTTATAGCTACAAGATAAGCTATATCTCATACAAAAATTTACACTGTACTTCGAGATCTAGCTCATAGAAGTACCGGAAAAAACCTTACTGAGAAAAACTGTAAGTGTTAACTAACTTTTCACCATAACATGAAAATTCTCAGATTTCTTCACATACGAAGAATGCACTCAAACTTCCACATGAACATGTGTTTTCTATTAGAGAAGATGTGTACAAAAATTGACTCGGCCTCACTTTGCTCATAGTCATGAGAACTCTCCTATATTGAGTAGTTTCTCCTTACCATCTCTCTTAGATGAATACCCGACTGTTCAGGTTTAGTCATTCATCTCTACATACGCGATCTTTGGCGTCTTCTATTCTTACTTCTATTCTCCATCTCGTATGCGCTCTCTCTACTGCTCTACATGCTCTACATTCCGGTTCTATGCTCTCTCTTATATACATTTTGATCCGGTTTCAACAGACTTTAATTCTGGAAGTTTTCTACTGTATATTACACTCGTGAATTTGTCCCTTCACTAAGGCTTTGGTTTTCTGAACACTTTGTTTCTGCTTTCCTTTATCTTCATGTCATTATGCGTAATTAGTGAGTGAATCTTCAACAGCTCCCCCTCAATCACTAATTTGCATCTTCCGGTCTTCACATATCCTTCTTTTCTTTTATACCTGCCATTTCTCTGAATTTGCTTCTCTTTACTCCATCTAAGCTCTTTGTCAGAATATCTACAATCTGATCTTTGGTAGGAGTGAATACCAATTCGATCTCCTTTTCCATTGCCTTTTCCCTCAGGAAATGATATTGAATCTCTATGTGTTTTGTTCTTGCATGAAATACTGGATTTGCTGCAAGATACAACGAGCTCATATTATCTCCATGTATAATAGGTATACCTTGATCAATACCCATGCTTTTGAATAAGGTCTGCATCCATATCACTTCTTTAGCCACTTCTACAAGTTCTTTATATTCGGCTTCTGTTGACGACAAAGCCACTGTATGCTGCTTCTTCGAACACCAACTTACAAGCTTATCTCCTAGGTATATCATATACCCATGTGTTGACCTTCTGTCATGTTGACTTCCTGCCTAGTCTGAGTCAATGTATGCTCTCAGCTTTATATCTGACATATAAGGATAATATAATCCTTCTTTTATAGTTCTTTTGATATATCTAAGAACTCTTTGTCCTACAACCCAATGTTGATCCTTCGGACAATGCATGAATTGTGAAAGAACTCCCACTGCATAACTAAGATTAGGTTTTGTTAGCATAGCATAGATTAAGCTTCCCACTAACGACTGATACTTCCTCATATCTTTAAACTCTGCACCACCATATTTGCTGAGTTTATGATTTACTTCAAGCGGTGTTGAAGCTCCATTCTCCATGTTAAACTTCTTCAGTAAGTTTAGGAGATACCTTTCTTGTGACACATATACACCATGATCTGTATATGTAACTTCCATTCCAAGAAAGTATGATAACTTTCCTAGATCACTGATCTTGAACTCTTTTTCAAGCAGTCTCTTTACCTCTTTAATTCATTCATCTGAGGTTCCTGTGATTATTATGTCATCTACATAAATACAAATGTAGATCATACCTTCATCTGTTCTCTTGACGAGTAGACTTGCATCAACTTTTGAGCTTTGGTACCCAAGGTCATTGAGATACTTCACAAGTCTATAATTCCAAGCTCTTGGAGCTTGCTTCAGTCCATAGAGAGCTCTTCTTAATCTGCAAACATATTCTGGGTATCTGGAACTTACAAACCCTTCAGGTTGTTCCATGTGAACCTCATCTGATATATATTTATTCATAAATGCATTCTTTATATCTAGCTGACTTAGCTTCCATCCTTTTGATGCTGCTATAGCAAGCAATGTCCTTATGGTTGACATCTTTGCCACCGGACTAAACATCTCATCATAATCTAGGCCATATGTCTGAGCATAGCCTTTGACAACCAGTCTAGCTTTGTATCTGGCTATCCTTCCATCTGCAAGCTTCTTGACTTTATAAACCCATTTGTTTCCAATCACTTTCTTACCATTTGGTTTTGGAGCAAGTTCCCAAGTCTTGTTCTCTTCAAGAGCATTAAACTCTTCTTTCATCGCTTCTTCCCAATTTTTCTTACCTTTTGCTTCACCGTAACTCTGAGGTTCTTCATCTCCCTTTACTAAGTAAGCATAGTTTTTCTGAGTCAAATAAGAAGTGTCATAGGAATACCTTGTTGGTTGTTTTCTTACTCTATTTGACCTTCTTGGTTCAAACTCTTCATGTGTATCTGAATACACATCTTCATCAAATCTTGATCCATCTTCATTTCTCATACCTGATCCGATCTTGGATGTACTTGCCTACATATGATCTTCATCTCCATTCACCTGCATATGTGATTTACCTTTTTCAATTCTTCTTATCGCTTCTTCAAATGTTTCAACACTATGCTCTTTATCTGTGTACTAGCTCTTTCCTTCATCCAATGTCACATCTCTCGAAATAGTAAACTGTTTGGTTAGAGGACTCCATAATCTGTAACCCATCTTTTTTCATCATATCCAATGAACACATATTTTTCAGCTTTTGGTTCAAGCTTATGTCTCAGCTGTGATGGTACATAAGCATAAGCAATTGATCCAAACACTTTGCAATGATCAAGTGTTAGTTTCTTGCCCCACCAGGCTTCATAAGGGGTCATCCCATTTAAAGCTGTACATGGTAATCTGTTTACCAGGTATGTTGCTGTATTTACAACCTCAGCCCAAAGATAATTTGGACAATTCTTCTCCTTTAGCATCACTCTTGCAAACTCAACTAGAGTTCGGTTTCTCCTTTCTACTACTCCATTTTGTTGCGGTGTATACCTGCAAGTTATTTCTCTTTTGATTCCTGCATTCCACAGATAATCATTGAACTCTCGAGAAAAATATTCTCCTCCTCCATCAGACCTTAGTCTTTTGAGTTTCTATCCTATAAGTCTTTCAGCATATGCGTGAAAATGTTTGAAAGCTCCAAACACTTCTGATTTCTCTTTCAAAACATAAAGAGTTATCCATCTTGTTGCATCATCAATAAACAGAACATAATACCTCGATCCGCTGATAGATCCTTCTTTTGTTGGTCCCCATACATCTGTATGTATGATCTCTAGCACACCATCATGTTTGTAACCATTTTTATGAAATGGTAACCTGTGGGCTTTTCCCATCTGACAGGCTTCACACTTATGAATCATATGTTGGTTCTTCATATTTGGTAATCCTCTCACGGACTGTTTCTCTATCATAGCTTTGATTCCCTTTTCATTAAAATGTCCTAGCCTCTTATGCCAGAGGTCTAGTTCTGTAAATACCTCATCATCGTGTGTGATCAAGGCTTGATCAACATTCCCTTATACTTTCAGAGTAAAAAGTCTACCTTCCTTTTTTACCATGGACAATTTGTTTGTATTCATTCTCTGGATCTTCAACAAATACTCCTTCATTTGTAAACCTGACTTGAAAACCTTTTTCTACTATCTGACCCACACTGATCAGATTCTTTGGGATTGTTGGAACATACAAAACATTTGTTAGTAGGTCAGCTCCATTCTTATACTTTACCTTTCCAATTGACCTTACATTATGTTTTGTGTTATCACCTGTCTGTACTGTATGATTTGAAATGCGTCCTTCTAATTCTGATAATAATTCTATATTTCCTGAGAAATGATTTAAACAACCAGAGTCAATATAGAATACCTTGAGGTCTTCATTTTCTGATGTACTTATTGAGTTCATCATCAACGTCGTATGATCATCATTCTGCGTATCATTTGCATAGTTGTAGTAGGTAGTGTTGTGAGACTGATTCTATCCCCAACTTCTTGCTCCACCTCTATCATATCCACCTCTTTGGCTTTGTCTTCCTCTTTGATATCTTCCGCTTCTGCCTCTGCTATTATTGTTCTGATTCTAGTTTGATCCTTGTGAATTATGCCAACAATCATGAGCCAAGTGATTGCTTAATCCACAGATCCAGCAAGCTTTCTTGTTACCTCTTCCTTTTGTATTACTTCTACTTTTATTTCTGACATTACCTCGTCCTCTTGCATAATTTGCTTGAGCAGTCACTTCTTCATCACCTTTTTCTTTACCTTTATCACCTTTCTTTTTATTCTTTGCGTACATAGCCGAACTATGTCCTTTTTCTCCATCTGTCTTCAAATCTTGCTCAAACGTTAGCATTAGTCCAAGCAACTGATTTAAATCTGGTACAAAATGATTTAAAGACAGTTCGATTGAGAGTACGAAAGATTTCCACCTTTCATCTCCTCTCAAACCTGTAAGCACTTCTGCTATTAACCTGTGGTCTTCGATATCTTCACCAATTGATCCAAGACTATCTACCAAGTCCTTCATCTTAGTGACATAATCACTAATGCTTTGACTTTGCTTTTTCTTGAATGTTGTGAACTCCGACCATAAGCTCGCCTTTCTAGCTTTCGTCGTATTTTGGAAGTGATCTTCCAATGCTCTCCATATATCTTCTGCTTTCTCCAGACCTCTAATGTGCGGTAGTAGATGATCTGTAACTGTATTATAGATGTATGCTCTTGTCGTTGCATCTTTCTTCTGCCACAACTTCAAGGCTTCTAATTCTGCCTTCTTCGGTTGACTATTATCTTCGAAAGTCGGCTTCTTTTCTTCTCCGGTCACATATTTCATTAAGTCTTTACTCATAAGTAAAGCTTCCATGCGCATTACCCATGCCGGATAATTATCTCTGTCCAATTTATCAATTGAGACATGATCTGCCATGATCTTCTTGTTTCTGTTACTTCTGGTGAGTATAACGTTAAAAGGTTTTACCTTTTGTAAACCTTTGCCTTCAAGAATGACTTCAGAATGTTTCTTGACACCGTTTGCTGTTAATCACCTCAGCTTTCAACTTTCTTTATGAGAATTCTTCAAATTCTCTCTCCGTTTCTTTTTCTGAGAAACCTTTACTGCTCTGGTACCACTTGTGGTTAGCCTGCTTTGATACTACTGATAACCTTTTCTCTGATACCACTGTTGGTGCAGCGCTAATTGTGGAATTTGCTTACACCACAAAAACTAAGCTAGAGTGATGTTAGAACACCTCTATAATCATTAGTAGCTTAGCAAACTTTCTGAAACTGAGAACTTATAACTGTATTTAGTCAACACCGAAAATTCACTTTATAGAAAGCTTCACGTTTCCTTCAAGCTTCAATTTTGAACTTATTTACTTCAGTCTTTACACTACTGTGTTTGTTTACAGTTAAACAATCTTTGTGTCATTTAACTTTACCAAAACTTTGTTTTGAACTTACCAAAATTCCACTGGAACTTTACCTGACTGTCATTGGAATGTTACCATAATTGTACCGGAATCCTACCGGAATCAACTGTAACTTTGTTTGTTAATTACTTAAAATGTGTATTCATGAAATAAGGAAGTGATGCATGAACTTCCTCCATTGAGTTAACTTTATTTGAAGTTAAAGAAAAACCTTCATCAGTTTTGAATGTCTCCTTCCGGTCAGACTTTGTACTGTGTGTACATATCCATTTCACTGAAATCTTTGATCACTTTATAGTTGAGACTTATAGCTACAAGATAAGCTATATCTCATACAAAACTTTACACTGTACTTCGAGATCTAGCTCATAGAAGTACCGGAAAAAACCTTACTGAGAAAAACTGTAACTATTAACTAACTTTTCACCGTAACATGAAAACTCTCAGATTTCTTCACATGCGAAGAATGCGCTCAAAGTTCCACATGAACATGTGTTTTCTATTAGAGAAGATGTGTACAAAAATTGACTCGGCCTCACTTTGCTCATATTTATGAGAACTCTCCTATATTGAGTAGTTTCTCCTTACCATCTCTCTCAGATGACCCGACTATTCAGATTTAGTCATTCATCTCTACATACGCGATCTCTGGCGTCTTCTATTCTTACTTCTATTCTCTATCTCATATGCGCTCTCTCTACTGCTCTACATGCTCTACATTCCGGCTCTATGCTCTCTCTGATATACATTTTGATCCGGTTTCAACATACTTTAATTCTGGAAGTTTTCTACTGTATATTACAGTCGTGAATTTGTCCCTTCACTAAGGCTTTGTTTTTCTGAAAACTTTGTTTCTGCTTTCCTTTATCTTCATGTCATTATGCGTAATTAGTGAGTGAATCTTCAACAATGTATAAGGAAGTGCCAAGCTATGTGGAATCAATCCACAAAAGGAAGTAAGCCCAAAGCTTTGTGGAAAGCTTCAAACTTCTCCCTAGGTAGAGCCTTCGTAAAAAGTTCTGCAATGTTCTCATTTGCGTACACACATATGCCAAGCTGATTTGCCCAGTAGAGAACCTCTCCCTATCATAATGATAATGCACCTCAATATTCTTAGTGCGAGCACGGAACATAGGGTTCCTCGCAACTACCAATGTGCTCTGACTGTTAGTGAAGATGGTGGTGACAGAAGAATAACCAACACCCAAATCAGCCATCAGGCGTCTCAGCCACATACACTCAACAGTCGCATAGCAATCTGATGCAAAAGAGGCCTATGAGAGCTTGACCAAGTAGGATATGATAGAGGTGCATCTAATTTGCTATCACACAAAGTCTACACCAACCATTTTGGCATAGTTTTTGCTTGCTCAATATCAGGTCTCTCATCAATAAGTGCATCATGTAAATTTGCGTTAGAAATGGAATGATGTGCATCATCACATGAAACTTGCAAAGGCTGATAAGTTGCCTCATTAGCAGCAGCACTAAATTGTCCACCTATGAAAAGAGGCAACAAAGTATCATACATGTCTTTGGAGCTAACAGATGTCTCCTTAGTACATGAGAGCAATGGCTAAATAGCATCTTCCACAAAAACAAAATCACAACTAATCAACATGCATTTAATCTGTAGATGATACAGACGATAGCCTTTACTTTCAAAACTGTACCCAACCAAAATACATTTTATTGCTTTATCATCCAATCTTTTGCGATGTTGTTCAGGCACTAATGCATATGCCAGACAACCAAAAACATGCAGATGAGCAACAGATGGCTTGCGACCATGCCAAGCCTCATATGGAGTGATAGACTGCAACACTTTAGTGGGACACTTGTTAAGTACATATGTTGCACACATAACAGCCTCAAGCTAGAAACAATGTGGTAAAGCCTTACTCTTGACCATACACCTCGTCATCTCCATGAGTGACATGTTCTTGTGTTCAGCAACTCCATTCCATTGATGTGTATACGACACTGTACACTGTTGTTTTATCCCACATTTAATCAGAAATGCATTAAAGTCAGAAGACATATACCCCCCCCCCCCCCCGATCAAAATGGAGATTGCCCATTTTACATGCTGAGAGATTTTCAGCCAAAACCAAAAACTGTTTGAAGCACATAAACACTTCGGACTTTGCCTTCAATGGATATACCCATGCATGCCTCGAAAAATCATCGATGAAAGTCAAGAAGTAAAGATAGTTCCCAAAAGAAGGTATCTGCATATGACCACAGACATCACTTTGTACAAGCTACAATTTCTGAGAAGCCCCAACCCAACCATCTTTTGGAAAGGAAGAATGCTAAATTTTGCCCAAAATACAGCCTTCCAAAACATGTTTTCTTGGTGCCTCAAGTTTGGGCAAAGAGGACACCATTTCAGATTTCTGCACGTGTAGCAAACTAGCAAAATTCAGATGACCAAAGCGTGTATGCAAAAGCTTTGCATGTGACATAGCCTTAGAATCATCTACTGCACATGCGGAATCATTTATAGATCTTTCATAGTGTGTGAGCTTATACAACCCATGACACAAAATGCCAAAAGCAATAATGATGTCGCCATTTGACAGATCATTAACTGTACATCTGTCATCAACAAATTTCACAACCAAGACAATCTTGGCTAATGCAGAAACTAATAACAATTTTTTCTTGATATCTGGCACAAAGAAAGCATCTAACAAAGTGAAAGAACTACCATGAGCAGAAGTCAAAATGATCTTACCACCTCCCATAACAAGATAAGAGGATTTTTTTGCCACATGTAACAGTATTCCCTGTAGGGGCAAGCTCGAGTGAAGAGAAGAAACTATGCTACGAGGTAACATGTTTGGTCGCCCCACTATCAAAGTACCAACATCTGAGTCTACTGCAGACATGCACTACTCATGAGAAGATGGGTCAAAACTGCAAACAGTAGTAAATGCCCATTCTTCTTCCGGCACAAGTTTAGCAAAATCTGTCTTTGGTGTAGAGGCCTCTACAACAACCATTCTGGCCCCTTTCTTCTTTGCCTCTTTGGAAGCCAGTTTTGGATAGCTCTTAATGACATGATAATTTGCTTTACAATATTTGCAAAAAAATTTTTGCTTTTCTGATTTCTTCTCATCTATGTCTTCCTTCTTCGAATGTGCAGCATTTGCAGATTTTTTCTTACTAGTAGAAGAGCTCCATTTTCCTTTGCCGTTTTGACTAGCCAGGAAAGCTTGATCTGCAACAAGCATAATAGACCTGTTCTACCTAGACTGCTCTTCCTACAACAAAACATAAACTAATTCTTCAAATGTTAAGGCATTTGGATTGCCTTTCATCATCAAACAAAGAGTAGAAGCAAAACTCTGCTCGTGTGCTCACTCTCCAACTGTTTTCGGAGGTAAGCAACACGAGCCTCATTCCTAGCTTGGTACAATGTGGTAAGTGTATCCCAAGCATCCTTAGTTGTTGTGCAAGAGCAAATGTGAGGAATAATGGCATGTTTGACAGAGAAAGCTATCAATGCATGTGTCTGAGCATCTCTCCCATCCAAACAAATTTGCTCTATAGTAGGTGCAACAAAAAACAACAACATGAACAAGATTTTGCAGAATATCACTATCTTCGACACCTTGTGCATCAGCTTCAGTACCTCTAGTTGTAATAGTTGTAGGTGTGATGGGACGTCTTTCAACACCCTACAAAATGTTCCACGGTCCTTTTGCAACCAATACATGTCGCATCATATAAGCCCATAGTGGGTAGTTGGTACCATCCAACTTATCCTCAACAACCAACATATGCGATACATCATTGCTTTCAGCCATGGCCGGTGACTAAAATACCTTGATGCAGAAAATTGATTGTATGTCAAAAAGTTCAAAAGAACTGCCCAGATGAATTTTGCTAAACCTATAGCAGACTTCGAGATGCTTATATTGGTGAACCAAAAATGGTATATACCTTTGGCACAAAAAGATAAAATAGCTTGGACAAGCACTACGATAGTGCATTCGGAGGCCGAAACACCCTGAGTATGCACAACAAATTTCGTGCGATTCTGAGACTGCAACCGAAGAGGTGTCGACGATGCCTTAGATGAAGCGACGACCAGCTGTGATACCAATTGTTGGAGTTAGGTGTCTGTGGATGCACACGAACAACACGAGGAAGAAGAAGAAGCTTGGAGCACAACACACAATACTAAATGTATTATCACTAGAATGTACAAAGATAAGTAGCCCGTTAGGGCAATAGGCGTATATACAAGACAGGGAAAAAAACCTCCTAAAGAGGGGAAAAAAGTGCCCCGCTAGTCTTAAAGTGTTCACACACCACTACCTAAATATATCAACATTGGCCTTACACCTAAAGTGGTTCTTGAGACATCAAAGTGAGCACCAAGATACATTAGCCGTTGAAGCAACATGTGTAAGAATCGACACCCCAACCAAAGGAATTAGAAATTATTGGAATAAGGAGTTAGACTAAGGAGAAAGAGAGAGCAAGAAACTTGTATAGTATGTGCACAAAGAAGCAAGGTGTGCAAGGAGAGTGACCAAGTGTGCTAAGAAGTATGCAGAGAGATTGCACAGAGAGCAACTAGGAGAGCAACTAAGGTGGGACAAAATGCCATTAAGGAGGTGTTGCACCTTGACAAAGAGTGACCCTTCCTTCAACCTTCAAGGAAGCTTGAGTGCAAGGTGTGCAAGGGCAAGCTATTGGACAAGGTGGAGGATGGACACAGAGGAGGTTGATTGCACTAGTAATTGTGGAATTTTTGTACACTTTTATATGTGCTCTTAGGCTTAAGTGCTATTATGCAGAGAACATTTTGTCTCGTTCTATAAAAACCTATTTTATTATTTATGATTAATCAAGCCACATAGGCTTTCAGTGTACTTGTTTGTCTTCTTCTTCTCCATTCTTCTCCTATAAACACTCAAGCACCTTTCAACTAAAGAATCCCCCAACAAAATTTGGCACACATGGTGGGACAAGGTGCCTTGAGCATAGGAGAACAATTATTACCAGGTGAAGAAGAAGTGCAAAGGTGTTGACAGCACTGAAGAGGTAATCTTTGTTTTCCTTGGAATTATCTTAGCCTAAGGAATAGGATGCATAGCGCATGATCACAAGCCAGTCACAAACTTTAAGAGTCCCTTGCAAAACAACAAGAAGGAAAGTCGTTCCTAGGTCAACCTGCCATCTTTTATCCACATCATTAGTAGGAAGTATGGTGGCTCAAGTAGACATAGAAAATCTGCCTTCATGATTGAATACCAAATTTCCCTCATTTAGAGGATTAGCACATAAAGACCTTGGCGAGCATGTAAGAATATTTTTAGCCCTATGTAAAACAAGGGGGTTAATGGGAAGAGAAGATGCATTTCTAATCCCATTCCCAACAACATTGGAGGGTCTAGCAGATAAATGGTTTAGTCAATTTCCACACAACCATTTTACTACATGGGACTTAATGAAGGCGGCCTTCAAGTCATAGTTCCAACAAGGAAATATGATAGAGAACATCATTGAAGAACTAGAGACCCTATGGCTAGGAATAGGGAAGACATTTCTTGAATTTGTTACAAGGGCAAAAGAACTTATGGCTAAATTACCAGACCCTCCCCATGATTCGTTTGTCAAGAAGTGGTCCGCTAAACCACTTCCAATATCCACACAGTGCAAGATTAAGGGGTTAGTGCTCCCCACAACAACAATTGAAGAATTCATTTTCTACAGCAACAAGGTTATAGCAAATCAAACATCAATATGGAACTAGATCTTCTAGTCTACCATTCCCTGTGGAATGTGAAGACCCAGTAAAATAGTTGAGGAAAGAGCTTGATAGCTTTAAAAGAACCAAGCCCCATAAAGAAGAAGAAGATGAAAGTGCAGTAACTCAACTAAGGTGTGATATTGAAGCATTGAAGCTACAGAAGGAAGAGGATGCCCAAGCAGAGGAATTGGCACAACTTTGACGAGAGCTACAAGAACTTCATGGAGGTGGTATCAAGAATGGACTACAATGCACCATGTGTAGCAAGCAAGGCCATGTGGTAAGTGAATGCCCTCTCTTAAGTCTGACTTGCCATGATCATGTGGATCAGAAATCCTTTTGTACACATCTAATCTAGAAGCTAATGAAGCTATGTTCAAAGTTTCATGGTCTAATTCCTTTCATGCTGTGAGTATGATCAATAGGAACATGTGTATGTAAAGTCTGCAGGTAGATCTCTCAAAGTCGCACACTTTTCGTGTCAATGTTTTTCTTAGATCTCAATGTACAGTGTAAACTTTTTGATGAGTGAACATTCAAAATCTAAGTTAGAAGGTAAGGAAGCTATGGCTAAAAGCATTTATCAAAATGGGATCTATGCTTTGAGAAATCAACCTTAGAAGTTACCGATGTCAAAGTCGCTTGTTCAAGAAGATAGTTTGAGACATACTTTTGATCTTAAGGATCAAATTAAAGTTTTAATGATTATTTTGAAGGACTAATGGTTGATATGATTGCACAAAGGTAGTGTGGAGATATGTGCATCATTGGTTTGAAGAAATCTGAAGATATGTGCAGGTAATGAAGTCAATCATTGAAGCAGACTGTTGAAGAATGAAGATTTTCACTCAGAGAAGTGAGAGTTGAAAGTTTTGGTAAATGAAGATAACATTTGTGTAAAGTTTGATCCATAACTGATATAGAGGTGATCTTAAATCAGTATAGATCAAACCTTTGGAGATTTAGAGGTCTCCAATAGTTCTCTTGGTTTCCTTTGGTTTCATTGGCTACGTTGAACCAATTCTAACATATGAGTGGCAAAAAGGGCTTAGCTATTTCCCTAGTTAGCTTACTTATTTCTCTAGTTAGCCTACATAGTTCCTTATTTAGCATGTAGGGGATTTGATCTCAAAACCTCATACTTCCAAGAAATAAGTTTTATCCACTAGCCTATTTTCTCCTTTTGATACCCCATTCTTTTTAAGAAATATTTAACATAACTCTTAACACTCTCTTACCCTTATTTACCTATCTATTTCTTTATTTATTTAAATACTCTCTTTTACTTATTTATTTATTTATTAAAGCACTCTCATTTATTTTATTTATTTATTTATCTATGGTTATTCTTATTCTTATTATTATTATTATTATTATTATTATTATTATTATTATTATTATTATTATTATTATTTTAATATACATTATTGTTAAAAAAATTCTTTTTCTATGCTTAGACCTAGGTTTTAGTTCTCCACATAAGGCCTCATAGCACCGAGGATTTTTGTACATCAACCCTACCTGGGGTAACACCTGAACAACAGTTGGAACTTTTGCATCAAGAACTCCAACATGCTCAAAATGAAATTAAAGAATGTGATGTTGCACTGCAACAACTACAAAGTCATGACAATAACCTAGTAAGGGTGGTGAAGGCCATTATTACTGCCCAAGAACAAGGCATGCAATCCAAGATTGGTGCGGTAAATTTCCAATTTTCTTGATTCGATGGGTGAAAATATGGCCAATTCGTTCTTTCATGGCTATCTCAGTTTGATGACTCCTATTCTTATGAATCTTACTCTAAAAGTGCAAAAGTGAAATTTGTTACTAATTATTTGGTGGGTAAGGCCCAGTTATGGTGGAATGTTTTGCGCAATAGCACCGATTGCCCTATCACATGGAAAGCATTTCAAGAAAAGATCAAGGAGTCCTCCTCAGTTGCACTTACATGCACATCGATCATGGAAAACTTTTGGATGGAAAGATGAAGATATTGTGTCTACCTATACTGAGCATTTTTGGCAATGACTACTACTTATTCGTTCGCTTGAAACAATTCCTCAAGATAACTTGCAATGAAAGTATGAAGATGGTTTGAAGATGGGAATCCAAGCTAAGCTCAACACCCTACGTCCCATGACCCTCTATGAAGCTATTTCTTGTGCACATGATGTTGAGAAAGAGTTTCGGTCCATCACCAAGCCCATTCGCTTACAACAAATGCATCAACAACAAACACCAATCAAATCCAATATTCCTTTCAAGCGTCCCTTCGCTAGTCTTTCTTTTCCTACTTTTCAGCACCCATCTACTTTCCAATGTCCACCTACTTTTTAGAACCCTCCTCAATCCAATTTCTCACCAGTACCCAAGATGCATGCTTTACAACCTACAAAACCTCCAACCCTTCAAACTACAATGATGGATGCTCAACAAAAGAGGCCCCATATCACTTGTTGTCATTGTAGTAAGTTTGGTCATACTAAAGCTAAATGTAGGTTCCAAGCATTGGAATAGGATCTAAGTACCTTGGGCAACAAAATTTCTATTCATTCTTTAATTTGCATGCAAGGTAATATTAATAGTAAATTTGTTAATATTTTACATGATGATGGTAGTTCACATGAATTTATTTCTCATACACTAGTGAAACATCTCCAATTAACCCACTTCCTTCTATGTATAAAGTTAAGGCTGCATTTCAAGGAAATACATATAATGTTACAAGTGAAGTGCATAACATTCGGATTTGTATAGGTTCATACATAGATGAACGCACATTCTTAATTGCTCCTTTATAGTCCTATGATGTTATACTTGGTATGCCTTTTCATCATCATTATAATCCATGCATTTATTATTACAGACACACACCATGAGTTTTAAGTTAACAATCAAGGTATTTGTTTGTTTGCAATGCATGACTTCGAACCATTTCCATTAATTAGTCATAATCAAGTCAAACGTGCATTTAGGAAAGGCTACAATTCATGTATTGTTTTTGTCAATAACATAGTTGATTATACACATACACTTCTTGATGCACATAAATCATTTATGGAGTCCTATAAGGATTGTTTTATGGCTGATTTTCCTTCTAAAGTACCACCTTCTAGGGGATCACTTGACCATAGTATAGATTTAATTCCTGGTAGTTTCCCTCCCCATAAAGCACCTTATAGGCATGGACCTTTACATCAACAAGAAATAGCTAATCAAGCTAAGGATTTACTCCATAAAGGACTAATAAGGCCTAGTTCTTCTCTCTTTGGAGCACCTGTTCTTTTAGTAGAGAAGAAGAACAAGACTTATAGGATGTGCATTGATTATAGAGCGCTCAATAAGATCACAATTAAAAATAGATATCATATTCCTAGGATAGATGATTTGCTAGATAAACTTCATGGAGCACATGTTTTTAGTAAAATTGATCTTAAATTTGGGTATCATCAAATAAGAATGACACAACATGACATTTATAAGATTGCCTTTAGAACTCAAATTGGTCACTTTGAATTCATGGTAATGCCTTTGGACTCACCAATGCATTTTCACGTACGATAAAATAGCATTTTTCTTGATTACCAAGCTTTTGTTCTTGTTTTCTTTGATGATATACTTGTCTATAGTGAGAATGATGATGACATGATTTACCAACATTTTTTAATTTGTTACATAAAAACAAACTTTATGCCAATCCTGACAAGAGTTACTTTTTCCAAAAGGAATTAGAGTATTTAGGACATATTGTTTCTAGTCAAGGTGTTCATGTAGATCCAAAGAAAATTAAAGTAATTGAAGAATGGCATGTACCTCAATCTGTGAATGATGTACACTCTTTTCTAAGGCTAGCTATTTTTTATAGAAAGTTTGTAAAAGGTTTTTCTTATTTAGCACTCCCACTCACATTATTATTGAAGAAAAAGATAAAATTTGCATGGGGATTGTTGATATATTTAGGTAGTCATGTGTGTGAACACAATAGGACCGTCAAGGCACTTTTTCCCTCTTTAGGAGGTTTTTTTCCCCAACTTGTATATACACCTATTGCCCTAATGGGCCACTTATCTTTGTACATTCTCTAGTAATACATTCAGTATTGTGTGTTGTGCTCCAAGCTTCTTCTCCTTCCTTATGCTGTCCGTGTGCTTCCACAGACGTCTATCTCCAACAATTGGTATCAGAGCAGGTCGTCGCTTCATCTAGGGTGCCGTCGACACTCCTTTGCTTGCAGTCTCAGAATCGCACGAATTTTGGTGAGCATACTCAGCATGTTTTCGAGATCAAAACACCTTTGTTTTGTGGTGTTGAAATCGCGATCTGAGCTCGTTTCGACCTCTGAACGCACTATTGCAGTGCTTGTGTAGCTTATTTCATCTTTTTGTGCCAAAGGTATATACCAGTTTCTATTCGCCAATATAAGCGTCTCAAAGTCTACTACAGGTCTAGCAGAATTCATCTGGGCAGTTTAGCTCAACTTTTTGAGATACAATCAATTTTCTGCATCAAGGTATTTTAGTCACCGCAGTGATGTATTCCGTATGTTGGCTGTTGAGGATAAGTTGGATGGTACCGACTACCCATTATGGACTTATATGATGCGACATGTATTGGTTGTAAAAGGACTGTGGAACATTGTGCAGGGTGTTGAAAAACGTCCTATCACACCTGCAACTATAACAATTGCAGGTACAGAAGCTGATGTCTAAGGTGTTGAAGATGATGATATTCTTCATATTCCTGTTCGTGCTATGGTTTCTGTTGCACCTACTGCAAAGCAAATTCATTGGGATGGCAAAGATGCCCAGGCACATCCATTGATAGCTTTGTCTATCAAACGTGCCATTATTCCTCACATTCGCTCTTGCAGAACAGCTAAGGATGCTTGGGATACAGTTACCACATTGTATCAAGCTAGGAATGAGACTCGTGCTGCTTACCTCCGAAAACAGTTGGAGAGTGAGCACATGAATGAAGGTGATTCTATGGACAGTTTTCTAACAAAGATCAAAGACTTGAAGGAACAAATTGAATAAAATATATTTGGAACTCACCAAGTAGTATGTTATGTCTTTGGCACCCCATGCCACTATGATGGTTTCTATAAGCTCTCTGGTCACCTTTCTGAAATCTGTCACATAACTTTTTGATGTTACCTGCTGCCTCATGATCTTAAAAAGATTATCTAGTTTGACCTCACAAAATTTTTTCCAACAATTCAACATGGCATTTAGTTGCTTGTCATCATGGTTGCTGAAGAATCTCCTTGCTTTTGCAGCTCCCATTGAGACATCCTGTGGTACATCACCTATATTTTGTGAAAGCTTTGGATCTTTTCTTAGATGAACATCACCACCATGAAATCCCATTTCTAAAAGAAGACATTCACATTTTTTTATGCACTCATCTACAAGAGTTGTAGGCTTGATACAATATGCATAATCCAAGTGAAGATGGACCAACTTGTCAATGATTCTTAACTCTGCATGTAGCGTACATATGTGTACATTTGTCAATGCTATTGGAAGTATGGGATCCCAAACCATTGAAGAAGATGAGTAGTTATGAAGAATAGCATTTTGTCTAGAAGGAGCCTCTTCAACCTCAACTCTAGCAATCCATCCATTTG